>CM065719.1:83862575-83880075 GCA_033310375.1 Conus canariensis
CCTTGGTGGTAAGAACCCCACAGTATTATGGACTGTGGTGTGTCTTATTTGACGCCAGGAGCACAGATACAATCAGTCGTGTTTCCCTGATGAGTCCGATCCAGCGGACGAAAGGCCTAGAAGCAGACAATACAAACTTATAGATCTGCCTTCGGGAGGGATTCCGATGGTCCTCTCTTGCAGCTAGTGAAGCGTTTTCATATGTATAGTATATTTCTTCATTTTATGTTCCCATTTTCTTCATCTTCAATCCCCACCCCCGCCTTAAGTTCAATTCAAAACTTTGCCAAGTCATTACTGTGATGATGGAGGGGTTGTTGGCCTCCGCTTGTTTTCCCCCCACTATTAGATTGCTCGTCTTTGTATTTGTCTGACTTTATTCAAGTTTAAAAGGCTGTAACAGTCTTGAATAACAGTTACTCTGTGTTAGAGTTTCTTATGGGAGCGGAGTTACCCTACTTGTTTACTGTTCCCTGCTTCATTTTAGTTTTCAACGAACCTTTTTTGACAGGAACTCCCGTGAAACAGCACTCTGGGTAGCCTGCCTCTTGGAAGAAACGATGGCTCGAGGCGGAGGAAAGGTGGAGGAGGCAAACGGGATTTAAGTAAGAGAGGTGGGAGTGGAGGGGCGGAGGAGGGGAAGAAGGGAGTGCAAAGACAAACATTGGGAAAGAGATGTGGGGGGTGGGGGGGGGGAGAGGAACGCGTTGAGCTTAAGGGGAGCAGGAGGGGAGGACAGAGAAAGGCAGGGTGGGACAGTGAGGTTTGTGTGCATGCGTAAAAGGCTAGCCAACACCTGCTGTTCACATAAGTCGTCGTGGCGGAGTAGTTATGGCGTAAACTGTTATGCCTGCTGTTCAATCACGAGAACCAAGACCCCCATTCACTGATATCTGTCTGGGACCATTGCGTATTTGAAGACTTAGGCTAGTTGGACGTTAATCTCACCATCCATCAGTCTCAATATCAGGCAAGGGAAGGGAGGATTTCTATCATTGTCGACACTGCGACCTGAACAGGACTTTGGAGTAGTCGGTCTGTTGAATGATACTTACTGAAATATGATGTACAGTCTTTCGCATTGATTTAAGTTTTTACTCAGACTTTAAGAAGATTGCTGATTTCTTGATTAATTTTGGACAGTGTGGAAGAAATAATCAAACACAAAAATGTGTAAGAGAATGCAAATGCAGAACATAGGCCTAGCCCTTAACTGTGCCATTTCAGTAATGAACAAACTAATTGGACATGTCTGTGGGGTTTTGTGCGTGCTATTATTGATTGTTAATATCAGTATGTGCTTTACGTATTGATCATGATAGATCAAATTACGTGTTGATCAGCAGTGGCTGAAGAGATCATAACGCTGCTTTCTTTAGCATTGATGGTAGTAACATTGTTTGCCATTTTATGACAAGTCTTTCTCACCGTGACATGAATGAAATCAAGAAATCAAAGATTGCCGGTATGTTTTATTTCAAAAGCCTTAAAATCGATTATGGAGGATGACAAACAGATTAAGCCTAAGCATTGTAGCCACGTGTTCCATCTTTTGATCAAGGTTTTCTTCTCCTTTCTTTTCTTTTTTTTTTCTCTTCCTCTTTTCCGTGTGTTAATCATATTTGCATTTCACACTGAGAACTGGACAAAAGAAAATGACAGTAGCGTCCATTGTCTTACGCAGTTGACAACATGGATAAGAAAATTTTAAATGGTTGTAAACTGAATGTATTCATTCAAACACAATTTTTTTGGACAGGCCATCATTCAGTACTTAGAAACTTAAGGTCTGAAAGAGGGAGTAAACTTTCTAGAAACAACAATAACAGTTCATCATTCACATCACCACACACACCACACACACACACACACCACACACACACACCCCGCACCCCGCCACACACACACCACACACACACACACACACACACCACACACCACACGCACCCCCGCACCACAGATTTGTCACACACTTAGGTATTGATAGTCTGCATGTACACTCTCATAAAACACCCCCCCCCCCCACCTAACACCCCCCCCCCCCTGCACATAGCATTGTGTCGTGTTGTATGATATAGCATTGTGTTGAATAGTATGTTTTTTATCTTTGTATGGTGTATTATTGCATTGTTTTATAAATTCTCTGTGTTAAATGTTTGGCTGTCAAAGAACAAAGAGAAACAAAAGATAAAAAATAAAGGGTATTTATTATTCAGGTTTAAGTCTCTGGACTTCGCCAGTGAAACCTCACCCTACACGTAATCAAGATGGAAGCATCTGGTGTCACTGGTGAACTCTGTTGTCTTTGAAAACAGATTTCCATGTGATTTTTTGTTATTATTATTGGCCACACTAATATGATGCCTTTCTTTCGATTTTTCACTCTGTATACGTGTTACCCATACAACGACCCAACGGGCCTTCTCTTTGGAATGTTCATGATTTCATTTTAAGATGTTCTGACTTTCGTTTTGTTTTTTTTGTTTTTTTTGTTTCACAACGGGCTTTAATTGCGCGTCATCTGTTGTGGAATCGGTTATTGCCTAATGTCTAGTTGCTGAGAGATAGTACACAACGACACCCATGTTCACCTCTGAAAGGAAGGTGGTTTGTCCGGCAGAAGGGGGTGGGGGGGTGGGGAGGAACAAGAGGGGTTGAGAACAGTTGCCAGATGGGCGAGAGAAGACTTGAGCTCTTCGGTAGCAGAGTGGTTAGTATCCTCGCCCGTCACGCCGGAGACCCGGTGTAACGATCCATTTTAACTCCCCTCCACTTTTAACTCCCCGGCAGTTAGAATTAGCACGTGCCAATTTTAACTCCCAGGGAGTTAAAACAAACCACGCCAGAATGACTCCCCCCCCCCCCCCCCCCCCCCCCCCCCCCCCCCCCCCTGTTTTAGATTAACTCCCCCACCCCAAAACATTCAGTTTTATGTGTTAGTCATGATATGAGAAATGAACATTTAATATACAACCCCTCCCTCCCCCCTCCCTGTCTGTCTGTCTCCCTCTCTCTCTCCCCACCCCCCCCCCCAACTTTCTTTCAGTCTCTCGCTCACTCTCCTTGCTTGTCTGCCTGCCTTTTTTGCTGTCTGTCTGTTTGTCTCTCTTAATCCTCTCCCTGTCTCTTTGCTTGTCTCTCTGTCTGCCTGTCTATTTGTTTATCTATCTCAGTGTCTCTGTCTCTAGTGTCTCCCCCACTCCCCCTCTTCTCTGTCTGTCTGGTTTTTTTTTTTCTTTCTTTTAACCCCCCCCCCTTTCTCGCTCTCTCTCTCTCCTCTCTCTCTCTCTCTCTCTCTCTCTCCTCTCTCTCTCCTCTCCTCTCTCTCTCTCTCTCTCTTCTCTTCTTCTTCTTCTTCTTCTTTTCTCTCTCCCTCTCTCTCTGCATGCGTCTAGTCAGCTTTGTTTACTATTATTAGTGTTTATCAAAGACAGATTGGATTAATAGGTTTTTATGTTAGTCTAAGATCTTTATCCTTGTCAAGTAAAGTTTTCAAGTGTCACGTGTCAAGTGTCTCTCTGCAGTGTGTGTGTGTGGGGGGGGGGGGCAGTCCTGGCATAAGGCCAGAATGATCCCCCCCCCCCCCCCCTTCTATTTTTGAACTCCCCGGAAGTCAATCTGGATCAACATTTCTTGATCGAAAGTGACTCCCCGGGAGTTAGTTTAGGCACGGGCGTATTTTAACTCTACCCCCTGGGGATGGGGGGTGGGGGTGGGGTAAAATACGCCGTGCCAAAACTAACTCTCCCGGAGTTAATTTCGATCAAGAAGTGTTGATCCAGATTGACTCCCAGGGAGTACAAAAAATACAAGGGGGGAGTCGTTCTGGCCTTATGCCAGGAATGACCCCCCTCCCCCCCCCCCCCCCCCCCCCCCCCCCCCCCCCCACTGCACCAAGAATACTGGCTGCATCTATGAAAAATGAATAAATAATTGAGTAGTTTGTCTTGTATATATATTCCAAATCTCTGTGTGTGTGTGGTGTGTGTGTGTGTGGTGTGTGTGTGTCTGTCTGTCTGTCTGTCTGTCTGTCTGTCTGTCTGTGTACCTTATGCACGGCCACAGTTCTCAACCGATCAACACCTAATTTGCATCAAGCATCCTTGGCACCCTTTGAAGGTCATGGCGTCTTTACCTTTTGAATAACCGTCCACCAATGAGCGCGAAGCGCGACTCGAAGTGCGAAGCGCTGAGTACGGCCACAGTTCTCAGCAGATCGACTTCAAATTTGGTATCAAGCATCTTTGGCACCCTCGAAAGGTCATGGTGCGGGGTCGAAGCGTGTGAGCGCTGGTGTAATATATGTTTAAAATAGAGACAAATAGTACCTCACCTTCCGGAAATTATATTTAAGAACTTGTTATGAGAAAGGTGAGAGAGAGGGAGATCCAAAGTCACGCATGCTCTACACGTTAAAACCCTTTGTATGCAATATTAGGCCTACAGGGTCAAATAATTGAAAAGGCAATAAAGAAGCAATCATGCGTCATAGCTGCTCCTTTACTTACTGCGTAGGTGCGTCATGCTGCCGTTTTGCAACTTGAAAACCCTTTTGTGGTGAGAAAACTGTTAGCATTAGACCCATAAGACCTTATGTTTTTGTGATCTGCATCATAGGGTAGAATTAGTGCAGTGCGACATGTTGCAAGGGGCTATCCTCCAAAGTTGGAATGTGGCTGCCAATGGGAGCAAAGATTTCTCTTTCCTTAGCAGATTTTTTCTTGTTATTAACAATATTGGATAAGTTCTGATGACTATTTTTGTGTGTGCCAACAAACCTATAACTCACTTTGTCAGTTGGTTGGTCGGTCAGTTGGCTGGCCCAAAATTTTCGCACATATAATATGGAAAAATCATACTGAATTAATATATTAAAAGACAAATGTGTCAGAAACACTTTCAATCCCTAATAACTCGGCTGTTTCTGCATGGATTTGTGTGGTGTGTGTGTTTTGTTTTTTTTTTGCATTGGACTCATTCCAATATATCCAGAGGCTCACGCGCGCGCATGCGCGCGCGTGAGCGTCTGGATATATTGGAATTGACGTTTTTTCGCGAATCACTCAGGTGTTCTGAGTCGATTCACGTCGGGTTTGTTAAAATAGACTCCTTGGGATGTCGCACGAACATTGCGGTCAGTAGGCCTAGCGCATATGCGCACAAAGCCTGCGACGTGCACAAAGCGCGCAAAATAAGCAGGGGTCCAAAATCAGCGGTTTTTTTTTTTTTTTTTTTTTTTTTTTCAAATAACTCGGGTGTTTCTTCGTCAGTCGATTCATGTTGGTTTTGTTGCAATAGACTCCTTTGGACGTTGCGCGAACATTGTGGCTGGTAGCGCGCATGCCTGCAAAGCGCGCAGCATGCACGAAGCGCGCAAAGTAGGCCTAATCAGGGGTGCTTGCGCGAGAGGTGGTGTGTGTGTGTGTGTGTGTGTGTGTGTGTGTGTGTGTGTTGTGTGTGTGTGTGTGTGAGTGTGTGAGTGTGTAAGGGTAAGTGCTTGTGCGTGTGTATGTGTGTGCACGCGCTTGAGTATGCTTGCTTGTGTGCTTCAGCACTTATGTGTATGTATATACGTGAGCGTGTGTTTGCAAATAAGTGGTTCAACTGTGTATACATAATTCGAATAAAATCAGTTCAGAAGTGGTCAAGCTAGAAGGCCTAGTGTCTTAGGCGTTGGCTGGCCATGTCACTCGCTGAAGTGCTAACTGGTCAGGTTAGATTGCCTTTGCTACAGCAAGCATTACAGAGATTTGACGAAAATCGATTGAAAAAGGACTGAACTATAAGGCCCAGTGCCCTGCAGAACGTGTGCTGCATGCCCAGGTCACCCACTAAAAGGACGCTAACTTTCAAATCACATTGGCATAGTCACACCACTTCTCAAAGCCAAATTGAATTGAATCTGTTGAGAGTTATAAGGTCCGTTTTATGTTGAACACACTCAGACACACACACATTTGCATTGTCATTTTCTTCATCATGGTTGTTGCCGTGCTGGAATGAAAGGAGGGTAGTGACTTCCCATCTCCAAGCCTTTTATCCTTCGTAAGATTTATATAAAAGACAGACATGAGAGGGGGGTGGGGGGGGACACACAGACAGAGACGGAGACAACCGGACAGACAAATAGACCACCAGATAGACAAACACAGAGAGAGAGAGAGAGAGGGGGGGGGGGGAGAAAGGGAGAGGGAAAGACAGACAGTGAGGGAGGGAGGGAGGGGGAGGGTGTATATTAAATGTTTATTTCTCATATCGTGACTAACACATAAAACTGAACGTTTTGGGGTGGGGGAGTTAATCTAAAACAGGGGGGGTGGGGGGGGGGAGTCATCATCATAATAATAGAAATAATGCAGTTGACTCGTTAAACGACGCGGAACTGTTCACTAACTTCAGATTTCGTCGTGAGCACATTTTGAGTCTCACAGATGCAATAAACGAGGAAACTGAACACCCGAATCGAAGGGGAGCACTGTTGCCAGGTACAGCGAGTGTGCTTAGCCCTTCGTTTCTATGCTACTGGCACATTTCAAGACGCAGTTGGAGAACTGCTTCAAGTCAGCCAGTCAACTGCATCCCGTACAATTCATTCAGTGACAAGAACATTGTTGTCTCTTGTACCAGTTTGGATACAGTGGCCAAGTCAGTCGGCGGCAGACAGGCAAGAAGAAAAGTTCTTTGACATTGCCAACTTCCCCCAAGTGTTAGCATTGCCAACTTCCCCCAAGTGTTAGCATGTGTTGATGGTACGCACATTCCAATAGCACGCCCTCCCCAGGACATCAAGAACGACTTTGTGAATCGCATGAATGTCCACTCCATCAACGTGCAGGTGAAGCTACCTTTCATGTATTTGTGTATGTGCAGATGTCTGTGTGCCTACGTGCTTGAGTCAGAGAGAGAGAGAGAGAGAGAGAGAGGGAGAGAGAGAGAGAGAGAGAGAGAGTGTGTGTGTGTGTGTGTGTGTGTGTGTGTTGTGTGTGTGTGTGTGTGTGTGTGTGTGCGAGCTTGTGTTGCTGCTGGTAAAGCAGAGACACTGCAGTTGATCAACATACTTCTAAGGTACTGTATCTGTTTGCCAGTTTGTTCATTTAACTTCTAGTTCTAAAGTGTTTGATTCCTGCCATGTCAGTTTATGCACATTGGTATTATTGCTGGTATTTATTATGTATGTGTCCATGTTGGATTCTGCAATATATTTTATGAACAAGGTGGTCAATAATGTAATGTAGAGTGCAAACAAGAAGTTATCTGTAAAATAGATAAGTTCATGTTGTCATGAATGTAAAACCTGAACATTGCTTTGAGTACACAGTAAACAACAGAAGACAAAGAGAATGTTTCAGCGAAAACACATGCAATACACACAAACGTTCTCAGTTGAATGTTTATTAGACAAATGGTGTTCAACTTTTTTCATATATGTATTTATGTATACATCAACAACAAATACAATTTTGGCACCAACATTGCAAAATAGATTAAGAAAAAAATGCTGAAGGGAAAAAAGGACATTTGCATGCATGCACTACTCGCTGCAATAACTGGCCTATATCTTACCCTCACAAAAAAGTCATGAGCAAAACAACACTGTTTTACACCAACTTTTAAATTTTAAGACATTATTAACACACCTAACAAAAATGCATGGCATTAACAAGCTTCATTTCATGTTGTGGACTTTCAAAGTGGCTCACTCTTGGGCCCCACCATTTAACATTGTCTTCAGTTATAGCAGTGTTTTGACCATACAAAAATTGAAACAAACCCAAGAGCAAATTTTCACACACACACACACACACACACACACACACATACACACACACACATGAATACATGTGCACACAATTAAGTGGACTCTTCCCATCAGCACAATCACACATACACACAGAGAAAGTTTTACCTTTTCAGTCAATATCAGAAACAGAAAGAGAGAGAGGTAATCTAGAAACAGCTTCAATGTTATTGTGGGCAAGGAGAGGAAGGGAGGGAATGAAAACTAATCAGTTTCTGTGGAGGTGGTTGGCTCTTCAGTTCCCCGATTTTTTGTTAACCATAATCTTGCCACCTTGGCTAGAGCAGTAAATGCCTTTGCTTGCTTCAATGTCTCTATGATGTTTTTTCAATTTCACTACCATTTTTTCAAAAACACTACCATTTTTTTCAATTTCACTACGCAGGAAATCATTCCACAATAATGCCTTCTCTTTGCAGGTCTCCTCGGACTAAAGTCTTTTAGCTTTGTCTTTCAAGGTATTGGCTTCCCTCCATTGTGGCTGTGCTAGGGTAATTGGCTGCACATCAGGGGCAACAAGCTGCACATCAGGGGCACCATGCCTTACATCAGGGGCAACAGTCCGCACATCAGGGCTACATCTGCACCGGAGGTCTCATCTGTCATGTTTTCGGCGTGAACTTGAAACCTGACACACCTGAACATTTTGTGGACTTCTGCAACAGAAATCATCATGGCAGTTTTATGAATATGAAATTGATCCTTTGTGACTTCAACGGTACCATGCTGCATATTTATGCTCACAAATGTAGCAGTGTGACTTCTGTTTCTCTTTCAGCTGGAACTAACAGTTAGTAACACATAAGACTAGGAATGTCGCATGCAATATAATCTTGGGTTGTATCTTGGGTGTAAAGATTTCTTCTTTTATATCACATTACTGACAACACTTTTCCAGATGCATCCAAGTGTTGGAAAGTTGCTGCATAGTTTTGTTACAACTCTTGGCCCTTAGCATAACATGGAGGTGGCCCTGATATGGCACTTAGAGGTCAGCTTGGCTGACAGCCATAATTATGAAATGAAAATGAAATGTGAATGCTTACTGATTTTATTTACAAATGACATAAACCTTTAAAAACAAAACAAAACAAACAAAAATGCAGTGACACACACAATGTGTTTTTGTATCACTTTGATAATGTATCAGCTCCTTCTTTCTTGCTCTTTCTTCTTATTTTGAAATCTTTATTTTTCTATCCAGTGAAATAGTCATACAGTTTTACAATTGTCAGGCAATGTGTCAGGCAAAAAATGTACCAATTCATTCAGTAAGCAGTACCATTACAAGAATACCTGGTGTACAGAATGTAGTTGCTGTTGTTCTTTGTCACACACACACACACACACACACACACACCACACACACACACACACACAACACACAAAGGAAAAGACACCGCTCAACTTTCATGTCTAAAGTGTGACACACTATAAACGTGGATTTCTGTCTGATCACACCAGATGTTCCTCAACAGACTACAATCCGACATTCATCAGTGTCTCTAGAACACACTTGAGGGAGAAAAAAAAACCTGCATATATGATATTTGAATTTTGAACACACATTTCTAAAGGGACCTAATTTCACTGTGTAGTGTGGGTCAAGGATGAAATATTTCATTAAAATACCATATTATTTTATTTAGATAAAATATATTACTGAGACTGATTTCCAAATATGTTTATATGACAACACCATCCTGAAATACCAAATAAACAAAAATATGCATAAAGACAACAAGACTTGCATAAGTACACAGTGCTTAATTTTTGCTGTTAGGTAGCACATGCTATTTTAGTCACATGGATCATACTTGTCACAATTTGGAAAAAGACCTCCATGCTGCAGAATCATATTTTCAGTGTCAAGGTGAAAGTTCTCATTTGACCTTGGACATGTTGTGCATCCATTTTAGATGTTAGGCTGAGAATGCCTTTTTCTTTGTCTGTCAACTGGCCAGTGTGGTTTGAGAAAGGTTAAAATAAACTGAAATATTGCCATTTTAGGTGTTATGTGGCTTCAATTTTTGCACCTTTTTTGTTTTTGTTTTTGGTCTTGGTGTGTGTGTGTGTGTGTGTGTGTGGTGTGTGTGTGTGTGTGTGTGTGTGTGTGTGTGAGAGAGAGAGAGAGAGAGAGAGAGAGAGAGAGAGAAAATTCTCTTTGTTCAGACAAATTTTTCTTTTCATTTTCAGAATATTTTCTTAATTTTGCTGATATGATTTACCTTCTAGGGTTAGGATGTCTGAGTCCACAGGCATAGTTGCATTCAGATCACATTCCTCATTATGTTGGCTGGCTGTTCATTTGAGCTGCAAGAGAATGATATCAATGTCAGAAAACCTTCACTGTCATTGGGAGGTAGTGAGTAGTTCATGGCAGTTTCTAATCCTGTGGTCACATAACATCCCCAGGAAATATTTTATCTATGTGGCTAGTGTCCTGTAAATACATGAACATTTTGTTTGCTATTAAACCATTTCATACAGTTAGAAAATGTTCACAGAGGGAATGTATCCACTCAAAATGAATACATCACAGGATATACTGTATTACATGTCATAACAGCCATCAGATTGTTGTACAGTAATCCATGTCATATTAGCCATCAGATTGTTGTACAATAATCTGTCATCATCTAATTGTTGTACTAGAATCTGCATGTATATTGTATATTTTGTGGTGCAAGCTTTCTGAAAGAAGAAATATAATTAGCTTTTCAATCTTTTTCTCAAAGAACAGGAAAGCTAAAGTTACAAATGTTTGTACATTCTAGTGCCCCCAAATCAATTCACATAAGCTCAAGGTTTATAATCGGAGCTGACAACAGACTACCTAACACGTTTAACAACTTATGCAGACAGTACACATTAAGCGTGGATCCAGCACTTGAAATGTTCAGTTTATCAAAACATGATAACTTAATGCACTGTTGAGTATTTTGTAACATCAGTGATCACTTACTAAAAAGACATTTTCTATGAATCACAATTACATGTAAACATTACATGTCTTAGTGTGATCTTCAGGTTAGATGAGCTTAATGTAGAAGAAAGCTGCATTTGGAGTTTGTTTCATTTGAGAGATATATAATTATATGCAATGTATGCAAAACAACTAAAGAAATCAAATATACATCTCATTAGCCAATGGCTAATTTATAATTTACTATCAGCAATACTATACACACACACACACACACACACACGCGCGCGCGCGCGCGCGCGCGTGCGCGCGCATGCATGCATGCATGCATGCATGCATGCATGCGAGACAAAGAAAGAAACTTGGGGTAGGGTATATCAGGAATCTAGAATTTAAATTACCAAGCTCACTGCAAGTGCTGGCTGGTAGATGCTGCTGTCGGAATGTGTCATGACCACCACCTGAAAAAAAAAGTATATTTCATATTGATCAAATACATTACAAGTCAAACAAACATAATATTTATCATCTACAACCATCTATTCAGTTGCTTGAGTGAATAAGTATTTTTTCAATTATAGAAAGTTACAATATTCTACAAATTTCTCACACATATTTATTTTCTGTTGGTCAGGTAGAAAACAGCTCGACTGTGGGAGGTTTTTATTTCAGTATCATCATCATCGTTATAGTGTTATCATAATATTAAAATAACAGTACTTTCCAACATTAGAACTTGCTTTACAATGACTGAGAGTATAATAATGAGCGAACTCAAAATGCTATCCTGTTCCAAGTCTACCTAGAACAGTTCCTTATGTACATACTACAAATTCATCACACTTGTTAAACACACACACACACACACACACACACACACACACACACACATGCACACACACACACACACACACACGCACGCACACGCACGCACACGCACGCACACACACACACACACACACACACACACACACACACACACACACACACACATCCCTTTCAAGACAACCAATTGCAAAAAAAAGAAAAAAATTCCATTCACATGACTCACTGCATGACACTTAAACACACATTAACTCGGTCACCTACCCCCCACCCCCACAGACATACACTTCCACACTCATGCATTACACTTGCTAAGTGCCTTACAATATTGCTCGGGAATAACACGAAACCACATACATGATATATGCCCTTCCACATTGGGCTATGCATGACAACGCACACACACATCTACACATTTGGATGTTTGTACATGCATGCACACAACACACACTCTTTCTCCCTCACACACAGTGGCACACACACAGTAACATACACATGTAATACAGTGACACACACAGCTTTTACTGCAGGACCCTGAAGGGAAAGCAAATTTACTAAACAATCAGTTTTGTTCGGTTTTCTCCAATCCCAAGCCTTTAATTAACATTAGACTAAAGGATGATGATAAACTCCCTGAAATGCAAAATATCAAAGTAAGCAAAACAGGAGTATTTAAGTTACTGACCAACATCAATGAAAACAAAGCTGCTGGTCCTGATGGCATTCCAGGCAAGCTCTTATAATTATGTGCCAATGAATTGACTGAGGTATATCAACTACTTTTCCAAGCTTCACTGGACCAGGGAGTAATACCTGATGAGTGGCGAGATGCTAGCATTGTTCCTTTATTCAAAAAGGGTGACAAAACAAAAGCAGAGAACTATAGACCTGTATCTCTTACATCCATATCAGCAAAACTACTTGAACACATAATATATAGTAGCATAATGGACCATCTTGACAAATATGACTTCTTAAATAACGCCCAGCATGGTTTTAGACAGCGAAGGAGTTGTGAGACTCCACTTATAACAACTCTCAATGATTTTAATAACTGTCTTAACAACTGACAGCAAATAGATGCAATTTCATTAGACTTGTCTAAAGCCTTTGATAAGGTTGACCATGAGGGCCTGCTGCTTAAATTAGAACATCGGCATTGGCGGTTCATTGCTAAAATGGGCTAGATCATTCCTCATTGGGAGAACGCAGAAAGTTGTTATGGAAGGGTCGTCATCCCATTGTAAACCAGTCTTGTCAGGTGTACCACAGGGAACTGTTCTGGGGCCCTTGTTTTTCTTAATTTATATAAATGACATAAGTAGAAATCTCTCTCCTGGAACTACTATAAGGCTTTTTGCAGATGACAGCTTAGTATATAGAACAATCAGAAGCAAGAATGATACACGCATTCTACAAGAAGATCTAAACGGTTTACAAGAGTGGGAAAGAACTTGGAAAATGGAATTTCATCCCCAGAAGTGCCAAGTGTTGCGTATATGTAATAAACGCTCACCAACTAGATCAGAATATTCTATTCATAATACTATTCTTAAAGAAACCAATGCTGCAAAATATTTAGGCGTGATTATAGATAGTCGTCTCAAATGGAAAGAACATTACAATTTAGTATGTAAGAAAGCAAATAACAACTTAGCTTTCTTATACAGGAATATCAACGACTGCCCCAAAAAGGTTAAAGACGACTGCTACAAAACACTGGTTAGACCAGTACTGGAATATGGTTGCTCAGGCTGGGATCCTTACCATCTAAAGGACATTGATAACCTCGAAAAGATTCAGAAGAGAGCAGCACGGTTCGTAACAGGGAACCATATCAGAGAGAAGGGGAATACTAGGAAGAACATGAGGAAATTAGAATGGAAACCCTTAGAAGAGAGAAGAGCTTCTATCAAACTTAATATCTTCTTCAAAGGCAGAGCTAAACTAATTGATATCCCAATGGAACACCTAGTATTGAATAAAAGTAGCACCGGGAGTGGCGGTCAATGTTATGCCATACCTGCATCAAATATTGACAGCCACTTACATTCATTTTATCCTAGTTCTGTACGGCTGTGGAAGCCACTGCTGGGTGCCATCAAGATTGCCACAAATGCGGTCTCATTTAAAAATCAAATTGATAGGACAGTCTTGAGATCTGCATATTGACGACTTTTCTATTTTAACTTCCCCAGATATTTTATGGTTACCTGGGCCTGAATCTGGCCATTGCTTTTAACTTTTTGGGTATCGTGTGCGACCCCTTGTTGTCAAATTTTGCTCCAGGGGCCAACAGGCTGTCACACTTTATTTTATTTTGTTTTACTTTTTAACATGCGCGCTGGTGACCTACTCGTTTTTGAGTGAACCAGTCTAGCAGGAAGAAGAAGAAGAGAAGGCTTTTCAAGTATTCCCATCATGTTTGAGTCACCTCTGATACCTTGGATCAGGTCACTGTCACCACCAACAATCATGTCGATCAGCTCGTCTGTGGGTTTAGAGGGCACTGCCCCACTGCCCGTTTTCATACGGCCTGCCGCTCCATTCCGATGGTCTCTCTTTAGATTTGTTCATTTTTCACGGACTTGCCTTCGACATCGTTGTTTACTCCGGAAATGCAGGAAATAGGTCGCATACGCATGCGCTGAGAGAGCGAGATTACGGGAATCCCCTGTCAGTCTAAAAATAGACGGCCGGGTAACTAACCGACGACAGACCGCGGCTCATGAATAGGAATGCATTTTTTTTTTTTTTTTTTTTTTTTTTTTTTTGCTATCCCAACCTCTGCGCCACCTCAGAGGCAGTGCACCCACGCCGCTCATTCCGACACCCCCTCCACAGCCACGGCCCGGTCGGCCCCGCCGCAGCCCCGGCACCAGCAATCCACAGGGAGCAGTCAATGTCAAGTCGTCAGGAGGCAACCCACCGGAGGAGACACTGCACTGCTGCCGAGTCACTTCGGTGGTGTTCAGTGGCGCCTGTTCTGATCTAACATACGCAGGACACCACCTACTAAGCCCCCTACTGATGACAATAATTGCTTAGTCGCGGAGCCGGCGTGAGTGAGCTCTCCCTCCGGAGGGCGCCACCACGTCCATCCAACGACAGCCCCCATGGACTCGCCGATACCGGTGACCCCGACGGAACCAAACCAAGGCCACAGACGTGGAGAGTACATCGAAACTGAGGTCACCATGAGAGCAGGGCATGAAGGGCCACAGAATTTGAGACATTTTTTGTTAATGCTGATCGATGAGAATGAGGATGATTAAGATGATGCTACGGATTTCCATTTCGGTCTGAGACTACATGACAGGGCTGTACTCTACGCTTCCTTTCATAATATATCCCGGCGTCAACCAGGCCCGAGAGATACAGGCACTTGCAGTGTTGGTCAGGAAATTTGAGCAACACTCTCAGAAACGCATCCATTAAGTGGATGAAACTCGACTGTGTGGTCCCAGTCTTCCCAACTGAGTCCGCAGCAAACTCAACTCTGGGTAGAAGCCGGTCGGGGCAGAAAAACCCACATGACTCTGATGGGATTCGAACCCACGACCTCCCAGCCGGGAGTCCGCGACGCTAACCACTTCGCCACGGCGGCTGGTAGGAATGCATTCTAACAAGCAGATCCAGTTTAACCGCCGGTTCCGTACCCGCCGGAGGTAAAACTAACCGGAGGTCAACAGCAGGTTGTCCATGAATACCACCACCCCTGGGTGCTATTGTGCAGGCGTTCCTGTCAAGGAGACGTTAGGCAGTACCGAACCTGTCCACCCAACCCTCTCCTCCCCACACCTCCCCACCCGGCCCCCGACAGCACATGGCTAGCCACCTGTCCATCCAGCCCCCACCCTTCATTCCTCCCGCTCTTCAACAAGACAGTGCTGGCCAGCACTTGCTGCCCCTCTAAGCTCGCATGTAAACGCTTGTGTTCACACACACACACACACACACACACACACACACACCACACACACACACACACACACACCACACACACACACACACACACATACACACACACACACGCCACTGAGTAAGAGAGAGAGAGAATGAGAGAGAGACAGACAAGAGAGAGAGAGAGAGAGAGAGAGAGAGAGAGAGAGCTGTCGTGCAGAATGCCATCGCGCTGAAGACGTCGCACCCCCCACCTTCTCCCCACTTTGAAATCTCCTCCCCATTGTTTGTCTTTGCCCTGTCTCCTTCCCCTCTGTCGCCCCCTCCCTCCCCAGCCCCCTCTACTCCCCTGCACCTCTCTTACTCAATCCTGTTTCCCTCCTCCACCCCCTTTCTCCTCGCGTGTGTGTGTGTGTGTGTGTGTGTGTGTGTGTGTGTGTGTGTGTGTGTGTGTGTGTGTGTGTGTGTGAGTGTGTGTGTGTTGTGTGTATGTGTCTCTGTGTGTGTGCGTGCGGGCCTGCATACGTGTGTGTGTGTGTGTGTGTGTGTGTGTGTGTGTGTGTGTGTGTGTGTGTGTGTGTGCGTTGTGTGTGTGTGTGTGTGTGTGTGTGTGTGTGTCTGTGTATGTGTGTGTGTGTATGTTGTGTGTGTGTCTGTGTATGTGTGCGTGCGTCCATGCATCTGTGTGTGTGTGTTGTGTGTGTGTGTGTGTGTGTGTGTGTGCGTGCGCGCGTGTGCATGTTGTGTGTGTGTGGTGTGTGTGGAGTGTGTGTGTGTGTGTGTGTGTGTGTGTGTGTGTGTGTGTGTGTGTGTGTGTTGTTGTGTGTGTGTGTGTGTGTGTGTGTGTGTGTGTGTGTGTGTGTGTGCGGCGCATGTGTGTTGTGTGTGTGTTGTGTGTGTGTGGTGTGTGTGTGTGTGTGTGTGTGTGTGTGTGTGTGTTTCCCTCCTCCATCCCCTTTCTCCTGGGGCCATCCTTTCAGCCAGCTGACTACCCTGGGTGCTATTGTGCAGGGGTTCCTGTCAAGGAGACGTTAGGCAATGCCGAACCTGTCCACCCGTCCCAGCCACCCCTCTCCTGCCCCACCCCGGACAGCACATGGCGTGCGCGCACTCACACTCAGCTGACTACCCTGGGTGCTATTGTGCAGGGGTTCCTGTCAAGGAGACGTTAGGCAATGCCGAACCTGTCCACCCGTCCCAGCCACCCCTCTCCTGCCCCACCCCGGACAGCACATGGCGTGCGCGCACTCACACACTCACAAACTATTTCTCCGTTACACACACACACACACACACACACACACACACACACACACACACACACGTCACTGAAAGAGAGAAATGAAAAATGAAATTTATTCAGATAGGCCACAGCCCCTTCTGAAAGGGGATTACATTCAAAACTCAGCATGATACGTGTGACAACAACATCAACACAAAGTTTTACTAGAATGTATGGGGAAAAAACAGCAATAAAATGATACTCAAATGGATGAAATACAATCTACTACACATGTGCATGAAGTCTAATCTACTGACCCAAAACATTAATACCATACTAGTATATCCATATCCATGTAATATTGGCGTGTCAATACATTTGTTAGCTAACCATAACAGCTTGCCTCTTAAAGGCTTTATATAAATACATGCATAAATTCCTCACAATAATTTTATTTTCATTCGTCATTAATAGAGTCACACAGAACTGACATGGATTTGCATAACATTTACATGAAATATATTCCTGCCGTAGGTCACTGAAAGCAGAGCAGACGAACAGAAAGTGCATTTTCATTATCATTAATTTTGCCTTTCCACATAGCGGGCATGTCAGATTGTGGTCAGAAACTACATTAAACCGTTGACGATGCATTGCTATATCTGAGACACCAAATCTAAACTTCGTCATATAATTTTTTATATGTCTGTCAATATCAAGTGAAAGATAAGTTTCGCAATTATTAAATGATTTAAACGATCTGTACTATGTAAATCTATCACTTTCCAGAACATGTTCATGCCAGTTTTGCCATCTGTTATCAATC
>CM065719.1:83885075-83902575 GCA_033310375.1 Conus canariensis
TTTCCTTTTCTTTCTCCCCTTCCTCTTCCCTGTCCTAACCATATCTGCACTTCACATTCAATCAAAATCATGATATAATCATTTCTTCCTCTACAAGCTTTTGCAAGAAGAGTATAATTAAGGGACATGTCTTAGCACGACTATGATTGTGTTCTTTTAATTCATACTCGAAATTTATTGTGCATCAGTTTAATGGTTGTCGATTGAGAAAAGAACAAAAGATAAAGACAGTAGCGTCCATTATCTTATGCAGCCGACAACGTGGATAAGAACATTTTAAATGGTTGTAGAACTGAACATATTCAAACAAATTTTGGGACAGGTCATCGTTCAGTGTTTAGGAACTTACGATCTGAAAAAAAGCTGTAAACTTTCTGCAAACAACAATGGAGTTTATCAGTTTGCACGCACGCACACACACACACACACACACACACACACACACACACACACACGCACGCACGCACGCACGCACGCACACATATACACAACTTGTCACATACTTAGAAATTGACAGTCTGCACGTACACACCAACTCCCCCCATGCTACCTCCCCGTGCACAAAGCATTGTGTCATATTGCATTGTATAGTATAGCATTGTATTGAACATTGTGTTATTTGCTTTGTACGTTGTAGTATGACATGGTTTTATAATTTGCCATGTGAAATTTTGACTGTCAAAGAGAAAAGAGAAAGCCAAACAGATAAAAGTAAAGGGTACTTATTTTTCAGGTTTTAAGCCTCTCGCCTTCCTCAGTGAAACCTCACCCTACACGTAATGAAGATGGAAGCATCTGGTGTCATCACTGATGAACTCTGTTGTCTGCAGGAAGTCTAAAATCTTGTTTGATCTTCTCTTCTCAGTCACTGACTTATTTGGATGCCTCTTCAAATTTTTTTTTCTGTCCACAAACCCAAACATTTTTATTAGAAAGTTTATTCTATGTCTATACATCTATCTATCTACCTATTCCTGTCTCTCTCTCACTCACCTCTCTCTCTCTCTCTCTCTCTCTCTCTATATATATATATATATATATATATATATTGTGTGTGTGTGTTGTGTGTGTGTGTGTGTGTGTGTGTGTGTGTGTGTGTGTGTGTGCATGCTGGAGACTGAGCATTTAAAAATAGATTTCCATGTGATACTTTCGTTGTTGTTATTATCATTATTATTATTGGGCACACTAATATGATGCCTTTCTTTCGATTTTTCACTCTGTAAACGTGTCATCCATACAACACCAAAACGGGCCTTCTCTTCAGAATGTTCACGATTTCATTTAGGTGTGTACAAGATGTTGTTACTTTCTTTTTTTCACAACGGGCTTTAACATGCGCCATCTGTTGTCGAATTGGTTAGTGCCAAAGTTCTATTTGCTGAGAGATAGTACACAACCACACCCATGCTCGCCTCTGAAAGGAAGGTGGTTTAGCCGGGGAGGGTGGGGGGTGGTGGGGGACAAGAGGGGTTGAGAACAAACACCAGATGGGCGAGAGAAGTGGAAGGAGAGCGGGCGGAAAGTGGGGATGGGGAGGGAAGGAAAGTTCTGGTGAGCAGTGTGACAAGGGCTGTGCGTATGACAGAGGAAGGACCGTCACTGTTGGGAGTCAGTTGGAAGAGAGCAGTGCAAGGGAACATTTAGAGTGGCGCTGTCTGTGACCGGAACAAGACTTGTGAGTAGTTTGTGAATGTTACTTTGTTGCACTGAGTGTCAGCACAAACTGCATACGTTCCATCCCATTCTGTGAATGCAAGGAAAGTTTGGAATTCACATCACGTATTGTAAACGACAGTTACAGATATTAAGAAAAGCAGTAAATGTAAATATTGTAAAGAATAAATTTACAGTTGTTTCAAATCATAATTTTCCAATATACTAATATTGATGGATTATTAAATAAAAAAGGTGAGTTTCTCGGTTTAATTGATGAAAAGAATCCTGATATTATATCCATTACTGAGGCTATTCCCAAAAACTTGAAAGATTTCAACATTTCAGAATTTGCTATACCTAGTTATGATTTGTTTATAAGTAATAATTCTAAAAGAGGTGCCTTTTTATATGTTAAGAGATATTTATGTGCTCACGAATGTAAGGAACTAAATGATGTGGATTTTGAAGAAAGTGTCTGGATTCAATTCAAAAGTAAAGAAAACTTGACTGTTTTATTTGGAAACATGTACAAAAATCCTGCTTCATCACAAGAAAATGATGAAAAACTATTTAAACTTCTGAAAATGGAAACAATACAGTCTTATGATGTTGTGTGTATTACGGGTGATTTTAATTATCCTATTATTGATTGGAAAGGTACATGGTCAAATGAGAGAGATGAACACTTTATAGAGTGTCTAAGGGATATATATCTTACTCAAGTGGTAAAAAATCCGACAAGGAAAAGACTAAATCAGAAAGAGAATATATTAGACTTAGTTTTGGTTAAAGACGAAAGAGTGATTTCAGATATTGAACATAGTGCCCCAGTTGCAAAAAGTGATCACGAGGTTTTATCATTTTTTCTTTACATAGAGGGAAAAAAAAGAATCCAAAAAGGGTGAATATAGATATGATTTCAATAAGGGTGACTATGAAAATTTAAGAAAAGATTTGGGTATGATAAATTGGTGTGAAAGTATCCTCTTGGATGTGGATGAGAGTTGGAAAATGATCAAGAATACTATTCATAAGTGTATTGATAAACATATTCCCAAAAAAGAGTGTTCAACACATATATCGAAAAAACCAATATGGTTGGATAAAAAAGCTTGGAGGAAAGTTACAAAAAAACAAAATGCATATAAAAGATTTATGTGCACTAAACAAGGTAGTGAGTATATGAAGTATATAAGGAAGAGGAATAAATGTGAAAAAATAAAAGAAAAGAAAGGATCGAATTCGAAAAAAAAGTTGCGTTAAATTGTAAAGCTCATCCAAAAAAGTTTTGGAAGTATGTACAATCACAGACCAAGACAAACATTGGCATTAGTCCACTGAATAAAAAAAAATGGTGGTTTAGCAGTGTCAGATGAAGATAAGGCAAATACTTTAAATGACTTCTTTTCTAGTGTGTTCACAAAAGAAGATAATAGTAATGTTCCGATCTTGGAAGTTGGTTCAAGGTCCAGTGGAGTCACCGTAACTGATATGTGTATTACACCCAGTGCAGTTAGAGTGAGGCTTAAAAATATAAACCCAAATAAATCTTGTGGACCTGATATGATTCCTGCAAGAGTTCTTAAGGAGTCATATAATGAGCTAGCTTTACCTTTCAGTATTTTGTTCAACAAGTCAATTGAATCAGGTGTAGTACCAATGGACTGGAAGTCTGCAAATGTAACAGCTTTATTTAAAAAAGGTACTAGGACAGATCCTGGAAATTATAGGCCTGTTAGTCTTACATCAATTGTATGTAAGATTATGGAATCAATTATACGTGATGTGATCGTAGATCATATGACCTTGAATAATTTATATACAGAATGCCAGCATGGTTTCCGTAAACATCGATCTTGTGTAACACAACTTTTGCTTGTCATGGAGGATTTAACAAAACTTTTAGATAATGGCAACAATGTAGATATACTTTATTTAGACTTTAAAAAGGCTTTTGATTCTGTTCCCCATGAGAGGCTTTTAGTGAAATTATCATCTTATGGAATTACAGGTAGAGTGCATTCATGGATAAGGGATTTTTTAACTAAAAGACAGCAAAGAGTCAGAGTAGGAAGTTCATATTCAGATTTTACAGAAGTTTTAAGTGGTATACCACAAGGGAGTATTTTGGGTCCCGTATTATTTACAATATTTATAAATGATTTGCCAAACTCGGTGGAAAGTATTTGCAAAATATTCGCTGACGATACAAAAATTTATAATACAACTTATAATCATAATACATTACAAAATGATATTGATAATTTGTCCAAATGGTCTACCACATGGAATTTGCATTTTAATGCGGACAAGTGCAACGTGTTACATGTTGGACGTATGAACCCAAGTACCAATATACAATGCTAAACAGTAATACTGGTGAGCGTGCAGATATTTCGACATGTGATTGTGAAAAAGATCTTGGTGTCACTTTTGATTCTGGCCTGGTATTCGATAAGCATATTCAAAACTCTATAAATAAAGCTAATAAAATGATTGGTATAATTAAACGTACTTTTATTCACATAGATAAAGATATTTTTACAAAATTATACAAGGCTTTCGTTAGACCACATTTGGAATATGGCAATACAATTTGGTATCCTCGATTAAAGAGGCAGTCTGCTGCTCTGGAAAGAGTACAAAGGAGAGCAACAAAGCTTGTAAAGAATATACAAAATCTTCCCTATGAAGGTCGGTTAAAAGCTCTTGGACTGCCTACTCTAAAAACAAGACGAGTGAGGGGCGATTTGATCCAAGTCTATAAAATATTTAATTGTGTTGACAATATTCCTATTTCAAAATTTTTTACTGCATCAAGAGTTGATATTACCAGAAATAGTGTGGATAAAATTTATCATGAATATTGTCGCACTAACATAAGGAAATTTTCTTTTAGTAACAGAGTAACAAATCTTTGGAATAAATTAACCCCTAACATTAAACGTGCACAAAATACTAACTTTTTCAAAAGCTCTATCGATGATAGTGTTTTATTGAAGACCATTTATTTTGACTATGATAAATAAAGACTTGAGCGAGTTAAAGACCTGACCGTATAAAGACCAGATAACATACAGAAGGGACATGTAAAGCCAGTTCTGGCTATAATTGCTAAAGGCAATTGTCCCTATAAACCTAAACCTAAACCTAAACCAGTCTTGTTGGTGTTTGATGACGTGTAGTTTGCAGGGATGAAAACTCCGCCGCCGTTTCCGCCGTCTCCGCCGTTATTTTTTCGCATCTCCGCCAAAAGAAAAAGTCTCCGCCCCAAAATTATTCGAAGAGTGAAGCTCAGAAACGATCTCAGCTTGTCTGCACAGCAAATTTCGTCTCTGTCGGTAATGTTCTCAAACGGCGTAGTTCTCATTCTGCTTCCTTCCAGTATCATTTCTCATCATGGCGTCGATTCACAGCGAGAGTTTGCCGCCAGTGAGTGCAAACAAAACGAAAAAAAAAAGAGCAAGAAGTATGTGAACCACTAGAAGACCGAGTGGCTGCAGAAGGAGGTGTGTGACCGCAGAGTCGCGGATGTAATAAGAAAACATGACAAAGACGGCGAATTTGAAGTGTTTTGCGAGCCTTGCCAAAAACGTGTCTACTTTGGTAGTCGTGGCTTTGTGGCAATCAGAGATCACATCGAGCGTCCCAGTCACCAACAGAAAATGTGTGTGTTTCCCACGCCATAACAGCATGTTTTCAGATCATTGGGTATGCAACAATCTACGTTTCATTTCCAATGATAGTTTGACTCCTACTCTGATTTTTCTACAAGTTCCATTTCCATGGTAGTTTGAATCTAACTCTGATTTACTTAATAGGAAAAATGAATACTTTGAAGTCCTTTTTTTTACAAAAAAAATGATAAACACTCAAGCTTTCGGGTCTTAGACCCTTCATCAGGAAACACTAAACAGTAAACACAAGGGAAAAACAGGATAACAAAACAATGGAGGAAAAAAAAAATCGAACCCACTGGAGAGATGAGGAATTGAGTACTTCCACTCGTAGAGTCTTCAAAGCAAGGGAAAAACGTCAAAGTGACAAAAAGAATATAAAAGAACAAATGACATCAAAATAAACTGATGTCACAACAGTATTGTGTAACACTTTCCCCCTGTTATAATGCAAACGTTTGCTACATGTGTTAGGTTTCTGCTAACAGCCCCCCTATGAAATCCTTTTCCACCAGCCCACTCCCACCACTACCTATATACTTCCCCTCTCCTCCTCCTCCCCAACCCCCACCCTCACCCCACAACACACATACCCCACACACTTCGCCCCCTCCCCCCACCCCCGTCCCCTACCCCACCTCACACACACACACACACACACACACACACACACACACACACACACACACACACACACACAAACTTGTCAAGGGGGGGGGGGGGGATATGATTAGTTGTGTGTGTGTGTTGGGGGGGGGGGGGGTGTACTGTTGTGACATCAGTTTGTTTTGAAGTCATTTGTTCTTTTATGTTCTTTTTTGTCCTTTGTGTTTAGAGTTTCCTGATGAAGGGTCTAACTTCTAAGGCCCAAAAGCTTGAGTGTTTGTGTTTTTTTTAAAGGACTTCAAAGTAATCATTTTTCATATTGTGTTTATTGAAGTCCAGCAGTCGTTTTCATACATCTGATTTACTTAGTTTGATTTCCCACTCTGATTTACTTATCTACAGGCCTTATTCTTTATGTCCTGAAAGCACTGTTTGTCAAATTTTCTTTAGCTACAGTTCTGAGGATTCATCATACTAAATGTTTGCTTTGTCTCAATTGACATAGTTTCTTTCCACATCAGTCTCAGTCTTCATGGTATTGAAAGTTGTTTTATAGAATGAGTTGTTTAGAAGCAAGAGAGTGATTTCTAAAGATTTTTATGCCTTATTTAATGCAAAATATGCTTCAGCTTCAGGGGGCGGCGCCGGGCTGTTGCCCATGGACCCCACTGGGAGCCCATGGTGAACCCCAGATCCCCGCCAATCTCCTCTTTTTTAAAAACAAAAACTGTTTTCATCCCTGAGTTTGAATACTGTGCGACGTATTATAATAGGGAGTAACAAGAATTGACGATGAATGTTGTGTTGTTGGAGCCTCTTGATGTGTTAAGGGAAGTTTGGACTTAATGCCACAGATTGTAAAATTCAGTTACAGTACAATAAAATTACGTAAATTGATTACTAATGCGGTGTTGTAACTGGTTTTCGCTAATGTGTAAAGATAAATCTGGACTTCGTGCTGAGGTGTCTGCAGGTATTAACAAATAAAGGAGTGTTGCTGGTCTTTATTAATGTGAAGGGAATGCTTCGATTTCCTGCTACATATGGTAAAAGGTACTTACAAAGGTATCAAGGTAAAAGCAGTGTACTGTACAAAAGCAGTTGCAAGTATTCAGTACGACAGTAGTTATGTTAGCGTTTATCAATGTGTAAAGTTTATATCCTATCCTACATTGGCCTCCTGTTCTTGGCACTTGCAGCTTTCTATGCAATGTTGTTTTTATTCTTATTGATGTTTAGAGGAGGGTCAGGTCTCTAAGCTATATATTGTAACATGTAGTTACAAGTTTCACCGACAAAGGCCATGTTCTTGGTGTCTGTTAATGTGTAAAGGAAAGTAGGCCTACGGACTACATATTAGGCCTGCTGTGATGGCCAAGAACAAGTATCGGGATTGAAAGTAGTGTTTTTGTGTTTACAGAGCTGCCAAATCCTCTGATTTATTTTATGGAATTCCACACGACTGAACCCATTCCTGAAATCCCGAATTTTGCATAAATATCCAAATATCAACATCGTTTGTTTGGGGGGTCATTTTGTGGTAATAGGGCTTGTCAAAGGAGTGAAATCTCTCACAAAGTTTGGCGGGTGCATGAGTGCGCATACGTGTGTGTGAGTACAGAGATAGCCTTGGTGTGTTAAGCCTGACTAACACATCAACTCAGTTCACTTAAGATTTCTCTAATCCTGGACAGAGCTGAAAAAAAAGTATTGCAGAATAAAGTCTAAAAGATGTTTTGTGAATTCAGGCAGTTATACGTTGTGGAAAATATATTTTCTTTTTAAACCCTGCATTCTCAAATTTCAGTGCCGGGGTCTGTGAATGTGTTCAGTTAAAAACCAAAGAGCCCCCTTTTCAGCCTAACTCAGGTTCTTCATTCCCTGGTTTCCTATAAATAATGTCAGATTCCAAAATGTTGGCGGGCGTGTGTTTATTAATGTGATATGGAAAGTTTGAACTTCATGGTACGCATTGTAATAGGCAGATACAAGCATGATGATGTTCATCATGTGAAAAGGAAAAATAGTTGAAAACGGGAATCGATTTTCGAATATCAGGAAATTCTCTCAGGTTACTTTTTTTCTTAAAACATTTCTGCTGGCTCTCTTTTCCCTCCCTCCCTCCCTCCCTCCCTCCATCTCTCTCTCTCTCTCTCTCTCTCTCTCTCTCTCTCTCTCTCTCTCTCTCTCTCTCTCTCTCTCTCTCCCAACCCCTCGCCTCTTCCTCTCTCTCTGCTCTTTGTGCTGTTGCTGCCATTAGTTAAATGCGAATAAGGATATCGATTTTTCAAACATACATGACGACATGTATCCCTAGGTCACAAGGCATTTCTTCAGCTTCACATAAAGTGTGAATACAGCTGGAAAACCCAAATTTATGACGACAGAGAGATGGGTCACTGTTCACTTCCTGTCACTGTTAGATAGTCGTTTGGACTGAAGAATGCTGTTTGTACTGCTCATCTGTTAACACCCTGTCTCTCCTATTCATTATCTGTAACTGTGATGAGAGTTGGCAGTGGGTTGGTGTGTCCTCTATGGGAAGGACTTGTAGTGTTTCCTCTATTAGAGTTAAATCAAAATTTCTCCTCCACCCTCTTTCTTACTAGTTATGGAAGGAGCAACTTTCCAGAACTAGTCATCAAAAGAAATGTTACATTTTTTCTCCGGACTGTTAAAACTACTCAAGAATGGCTCAGGAATAATGTTCCTTGCCCTCTGGCTTTCAGTAAATGTGTGAGATCTCGGCCAACAAAGGATGAGACCAGCAACAATATATCTGCCATAATTATCAATCTCCATATTTGTTCAGATTTTGAGGAGAGTTTAACAAAGGGTAGGAGACAGTAAAACACTTGTTTTAGTAATATAATGCTAAACAGTTTTAATCAAACAACTCTTTAATTTTTCTTATGAATTAAATTGCAGTAACTTGGAATACACTTAACGCATGTACACATGTGGTGTAGACTTACAGTCACACACTTCAAAGTAGTCCGACAATCAACAGTATTCATAAATAACAATTTTGACCTAGTACAGGCATGCTGCTTTTCTGATCAGAATTTTATCATTCAGTTATTATCTTAACAGATAGTACTGACTACTGCCGAAAGTCAGATGGTTAACAAAGAATGTTAATCAAACATCTTGATAGTTTTTACCAAGTTACAGCACCAAACTATTGCAAAAGAATACTCATTCATCATCTTGCTAGATGTCACCAAATATTGGCCTACAGTTATACTGTTAAACCACTTGGCATACATACAAGCAATGCATAGTCTCGAAATTTAGAAACATAGTTTCAACTTAACTTTCGTCTGGGTGATCAGCTTGTTCACAAAGAGTTTCCCCTTTTGATAGGCTAAGCCACCCAGTCCACTTCTGGTTCCCCTTTTTGATAGGCTAAGCCACCCAGTCCACTTCCAGTTCCCCTTTTGATAGGCTAAGCCACCCAGTCCACTTCTGGTTCCCCTTTTTATAGGCTGAGCCACCCAGTCCACTTCCAGTTCCCCTTTTCATAGGCTAAGCCACCCAGTCCACTTCCGGTTACCCTTTTGATAGGCTAAGCCACCCAGTCCACTTCTGGTTCCCCTTTTGATAGGCTAAGCCACCCAGTCCACTTCTGGTTCCCCTTTTGATAGGCTAAGCCACCCAGTCCACTTCTGGTTCCCCTTTTGATAGGCTAAGCAACCCAGTCCACTTCCGGTTCCCCTATTTATAGGCTAAGCAACCCAGTCCACTTCCGGTTCCCCTTTTGATAGGCTAAGCCACCCAGTCCACTTCCGGTGCCCCTATTGATAGGCTAAGCCACCCAGTCCACTTCTGGTTCCCCTTTTGATAGGCTAAGCCACCCAATCCACTTCCAGTTCCTCTTTTGATAGGCTAAGCCACCCAGTCCACTTCCAGTTCCCCTTTTGATAGGCTAAGCCACCCAGTCCACTTCTGGTTCCCCTTTTTATAGGCTAAGCAACCCAGTCCACTTCCGGTTCCCCTTTTGATAGGCTAAGCCACCCAGTCCACTTCCGGTTACCCTTTTGATAGGCTAAGCCACCCAGTCCACTTCTGGTTCCCCTTTTGATAGGCTAAGCCACCCAGTCCACTTCTGGTTCCCCTTTTGATAGGCTAAGCCACCCAGTCCACTTCCGGATCCCCTTTTTATAGGCTAAGCAACCCAGTCCACTTCCCGTTCCCCTTTTGATAGGCTAAGCCACCCAGTCCACTTCCGGTTCCCCTTTTTATAGGCTAAGCAACCCAGTCCACTTCCCGTTCCCCTTTTGATAGGCTAAGCAACCCAGTCCACTTCCTGTTCCCCTTTTGATAGGCTAAGCCACCCAGTCCACTTCGGTTCCCCTTTTGATAGGCTAAGCTACCCAGTCCACTTCTGGTTACCCTTTTGATAGGCTAAGCCACCCAGTGCACATCTGGTTCCCCTTTTGATAGGCTAAGCCACCCAGTCCACTTCTGGTTCCCCTTTTGATAGGCTAAGCCACCCAGTGCACTTCCGGTTCCCTTTTTGATAGGCTAAACCACCCAGTCCACTTCTGGTTCCCCTTTTGATAGGCTAAGCCACCCAGTCCACTTCTGGTTCCCCTTTTGATAGGCTAAGTCACCCAGTGCACTTCCGGTTCCCTTTTTGATAGGCTAAACCACCCAGTCCACTTCTGGTTCCCCTTTTGATAGGCTAAGCCACCAATCCACTTCCGGTTCCCCTTTTGATAGGCTAAGCCACTAATCCACTTCCGGTTCCCCTTTCGATAGGCTAAACCACCCAGTCCACTTCTGGTTCCCCTTTTGATAGGCTAAGCCACCAATCCACTTCCGGTTCCCCTTTTTATAGGCTAAGCCACCCAGTCCACTTCTGGTTCCCCCTTTTATAGGCTAAACCACCCAGTCCACTTCTGGTTCCCCTTTTGATAGGCTAAGGCACCCAGTTCACTTCTGGTTCCCCTATTGATAGGCTAAGCCACCCAGTCCACTTCTGGTTCCCTTTTTTATAGGCTAAGCCACCCAGTCCATTTCCGGTTCCCCTTTTGATAGGCTAAACCACCCAGTCCACTTCTGGTTCCCCTTTTGTTAGACTCAGCCACCCAATCCACTTCTGGTTCCCCTATTGATAGGCTACGCTACCCAGTCCACTTCTGGTTCCCCTTTTGATAGGCTAAGCCACCCAGTCCACTTCTGGTTCCCCTTTTGATAGGCTACGCCACCCAGTCCACTTCCTGTTCCCCTTTTGATAGGCTAAGCAACCCAGTCCACTTCCAGTTCCCCTTTTGATAGGCTAAGCCACCCAGTCCACTTCCAGTTCCCCTTTTTATAGGCTAAGCCACCCAGTCCACTTCTAGTTCCCCTTTTGGTAGGCTAAGCCACCCAGTCCACTTCTGGTTCCCCTTTTGATAGGCTAAGCCACCCAGTCCACTTCTGGTTCCCCTTTTTATAGGCTAAGCAACCCAGTCCACTTCTAGTTCCCCTTTTCACAGGCTAAGCCACGCAGTCCACTTCCGGTTCCCCTTTTGATAGGCTAAGCCACCCAGTCCACTTCCGGTTCCCCTTTTGATAGGCTAAGCCACACAGGCCACTTCCTGTTTCCCTTTTGATAGGCTAAGCCTCCCAGTCCACTTCCGGTTCCCCTTTTGATAGGCTAAGCCACCCAGTCCACTTCCAGTTCCCCTTTTGATAGGCTAAGCCACCCAGTCCACTTCTGGTTCCCCTTTTGATAGGCTAAGCCACCCAGTCCACTTCCGGTTCCCCTTTTGATAGGCTAAGCCACCCAGTCCACTTCTGGTTCCCCTTTTTATAGGCTAAGCAACCCAGTCCACTTCCGGTTCACCTTTTGATAGGCTAAGCCACCCAGTCCACTTCCGGTTCACCTTTTTATAGACTAAGCCACCCAGTCCACTTCAGTGCCCCTTTTGATAGGCTAAGCCACCCAGTCCACTTCTGGTTCCCCTTTTGATAGGCTAAGCCACCCAGTCCATACATTTCTTCTGGGTGATCAGCTTGTTCACAAAGAGTTTCCCCTTTTGATAGGCTAAGCCACCCAGTCCACTTCCGGTTCCAGCTGGCTTTGTGTCACTACAGATAAAAAAAGGGGGGGGGGGTCATCTCCCACCTCTACAGTGTGAGGTAGTGTACAGAAGATTTGAGAACATGCTTTCTTAGCAAATTGACAAAGCGATGGTTACCATAAAGATAATTGAATAATTCATGAGCCACAAGGACAACAGCGTGTGGGTGTGAATAGGGGGGGGAGCGGGGGGGGGGGGGGGGGGGGGGCAGAGAAGGAGGGAGGATGATGGTTTCTCTGAAGTACACCATCTCCTTGCCATCCCTGAGGGAGTAGATATGAGGAGAGGAGGGGGTGGGGGGGGGGCGAGGAGCCCAGTATCTTTGTGTTGAGTGGAAACCTTCCCTTTCCATTGTAGCGCTATCAGCTAAGCCAGGGAGAAGGAAGGGGAGCAGAGAGAGAGAAGAGGGAGCGTAGTGTGGGCACTGTCAGCTAAGCCAGGGAGAAGGAAGGGGAGCAGGGAGAGAGAAGAGAGAGCGTAGTGTGGGCACTGTCAGCTAAGCCAGGGAGAAGGAAGGGGAGCAGGGAGAGAGAAGAGAGAGCGTAGTGTGGGCACTGTCAGCTAAGCCAGGGAGGAGGAGAGGGAGCAGGGAGGAGAGAAGAGGGAGCGTAGTGTGGGCACTGTCAGCTAAGCCAGGGAGAAGGAAGGGAGCAGAGGAGAGAGAAGAGGGAGCGTAGCGTAGGCGGTTTCCTTCAACAAACGTGACAGATGCAGGGAGGGGAGTGAGGTGCAGGGCCTAAGAGGGTGTGAGGGGGAGAGAGATGAGTGTTGATATAGATTTGAAATCTTGATTGCATTGTGAGGCAAGGAGAGAGAAAGAAAGAGGTGGTAAGTGAGGATCGATGTGTTGTCACTTCGTCACAGTAACATGATTGCTATCTGTCACACTGGAATAGTCTGATGACCTTCAAAACAAATAATTCATTTGTTTACAAATCAGTAATTATTGGGGTAATTCCAAGGCATCCATACGACATGACTTTCACTCTTCCCAGCGCATCCTAGTGAAACTCTTGGAGAAAGAAAAAGCCTGATAACTGATGTCGTTCTCTTTTTATAAGTCACATTTAAAACTGTTACATTCACACAGACCCTTTGTTGGTATGATTATTAGATGTAAAATTTATTGCTCTGTCCCTGTCCTGTGATTTAAGTGATATTGACTACCTTGGCCCAGTTACGCGCCTAGCTCTCATCAATACTCACGTGGCCCGGTTTTCTTTCTGTCTTGTTACAGAACACATGGCGATGGCATCAACTGACCCAGCTGGAAGGGATGGATCCATGTCCATATCTCCTCAGGATCCGCTGACATTCGGCAGCAGAATCACCACAGCTGCTGACGACCATGGACAGTTCAGCCTTATCAGCTTACCAGACGATGTGTTGGAGCTCTTGTTCAAGATGCTCCCAGTCCCTGACCGAGGTCGCCTGGCGTGCACCTGTTCAAGGCTGTCTGATGTCGTGCACTGGCCCTCAGTGTGGAGAGATGTCTCCATTCATTTGTCCATTGTTCCAACCAGATATGCCGGTGCTAGCAGCATCAGTGAGATGGACAAAGCAGTGATTAGAAAATATTCAAAGTTCTTCCGACATGTAAAGATCATCATTCCTTGTGTAGTGATAACTCGGGAGTCATTTTCTCTTCTGGTCCAGCTTTGTGAAATGCGGATCGTAAAAAAAGTGGAACTGGCACCTTTTGAGGCTCAGCATATTTCCTATACGCTGGGCTGCCCAGTAGAACGGTCAATGGATTACGATTGTCAACCATCAATACCGGAATTTCTGAAGGTCCTTGAACATTCAGCACAGATATCATTAACATTGAATAGATTGCACTTATACATCATGCGGAAGATCTACCCGACAAGAGTGTCAGAGAAATGCGCTCGACTTACAACGTACATGGCTTTATGTGGAGAGAGTGCTTCAGAATGCTTTATAGGCTTCCAACTCAACACGCGGTCTGCTCCTACAGCGGACTTTATCTCTATCTTTCCAGCACTTCAAGTTCTTGACATTAACATTGCCAACCTCAGTGAGCAGCTGCTACTGGAACTTTCTGATACCTCGGGCAGGCGGTGTCAGCTGAAGAGACTTATTGTCCGAGATGTAAACTGGATAACAAGACTTTATCCACTGTTGTCGTCAGCAGCATGGAGCAGACTCACAGCAGCAAGTCCTTCACTCCAAGTGGAATGCTCTGTAAGACCTGATGGCTTCAGACGTGTCTCCAACACGATCAAGTCAGAAACCCCACTGGTCAAACTTGAAGCCATTTTCGAGACTGAACTCGATACTGACAGCATACTGGCGTTGTTCGAGTTGTGTAAACAACATAGCAGCACCCTTCAGTATTTTGCCGTGTTAGGTGCCGACATTCTTCAAAGTCAGCAAGCCACAGAAGGCTTGAGAAGCATGTTGTCGGCATGTCCAAATATTTACCTATCTTTCAGTCCTGATGTCGATGACCAGATCATCAACAATTTATCCACAGACTCCAGACATTGGAGGAGATTTCATTTCACTGACAATGACCACACATGAACAAGACACAACGCACTGTAGAGACAGGAGAGAAATGCTGAAAAAAATTAAGTACTCCAAGTGTGTGTGTGTGTGTGTGTGTGTGTGTGTGTGTGTGTGTGTGTGTCACTGTGTGTGTGTGTGTGTGTGTTTTAGGTGCGCACGTGCGCGGGCGTGTCTGCGTGTGCGCGTGCGTGCGTGCATGTGCGTGCGTGTGTGTGTGTGTGTGCGTGTGTGTGTGTGTGTGTGTGTGTTCCTTGTCCTTGAAATCTAACGTTTGGTTGTAAATTCTTCAAAGACAAGAAGTCTTGGCTAGACATATACCTTCTTTTGCAACTAGAAGTCTGTGTCAGCCTGATAATTTTGTAAGCAGAACCAGAGAGAGTGTGTGGGAGAGAGAGAGAGAGACAGAGACAGAGAGAAGAGAGAGAGAGAGAGAGAAAGGAAGGAAGGAAGGAGAAGAAGAAGAAGCTGGTTGCAGTGGACGGAGTTGACGCAAATTGCACCATTAGTATCTGAGAAGAAAAACTGTCCATCCTTATGCTCACAGTTCCTGTTCATAATGAGAGAGAGAGAGAGAGAGGTGTTGTACAAGATCAGGAAAAGAACACTTGTGGATGAAGGTGACATATTGTGCAATGATTTGAATGAAAAACGGATAATGTTATGCTCATGTGGTGTGTTTCTAATGATAATTATTACAAACATGAATGTAAATATCTTTATTACACAAGAGAGAGACAGACAAAGAGACAAATAGAAAAAGGAACAGAGAGCGACAGAGACGAAAACACAGGTGACGGTGGGAGGAATTTTTATAAAATCGTCTCTTTAGTTCGTTGTTTGAATGAACCAGAGATGGCCACGTGACTGGAAACATTGTGATCATGTCTTTGAACTGCACAGTTTAGTGTAGTTTTGTTTGTTTGTTTGTTTTTGATAACCTTTCTGTATCATTGGAAGTCCAAGATGTTGAATGACGAAAGCCATAGGTTTAAAAGCCATAGGTTTGAAAGCCGTAGGTTTAAAAGAATTGTGAGTGCAAAGAAATCTCAACATGGCGGATTAAAAGATGGGGTGGGTGGGGGTCTGTAATCAATATCTTTTAAGGATATTGTGCAGGAGCTGTAAACACACCACACAGGAAGAGGTGAACACTGACCTCGACAGCGTCAGTTGTTTCAAGGCTGTTCTTGAGTGAACGGACCATGGGTTCGTGAATCTAGATCACGAACTAACAATGAATCAAAGCTTCTCTCTGAAGTCACTGAAGCCCACGATCCACGATCTTGTTGGCAGAGTTACAACGAACCAGGAACTGGTTCTGGATTGAAGATTGAATGGTCCCGTGTCAGGGGAGGGAACACAGCCTGTCCCTGGTGCTGGACTGACATATGTTATTACGACTGCAACTGATTTGAATTGGCTGTAGAATCAGTGTTTTCTTTCCAAAATTACAAGTTTATATCCACAGCATTGTGAACTCGACTCTTTCGTCCGTACCATAATGAAAATATGAACTAACGAATAGAGAATAGAAAGTTAGGTCAACCAGCCATAAACTGATTTCAGTCAGTGGAGAGTGGACACAAATTGATTTCCATTGTAGGAGAGCTTTCATATGTTAATTTCCCTCTACGCAAACCCATAGGGTTCGCAGAAATTGCTGAACGTTTTTTTCCATCGTTAATGTAGGTTCAGCGAGGTTCGCGAACCTCACCAATCTTGGATTGCGAACCAAAAGACTGGGCAATTGAGAACAAAAGACTGGGCAATTGAGAACCAAAAGACTGGGCAATTGAGAACCAAAAGACTAGGCAATTGAGAACCAAAAGACTGGGCAATGAGAACCAAAAGACTGGGCAATGAGAACCAAAAGACTGGGCAATTTAGAACAAAAACAAGATAGCCTAGATCGTGAGCTAAACGAACTAGATTCTCAACCTAAACACTCGTCGATTAAGAACAGCCTTTACTGACATTGTTGCTGCCTTTATAGTATTGCCTGTTATGTACCTTAGCATGCAGCTTCTGGGTAAATGCACATGAGGTCAAACGAAATGAGTAAGTTGCATAGGTGAAAAAAGATGTGCTCAAGCGGACATTGATTGCTGTTGGAGATGAGTTGTGTATCACTGACGTTCCAGGTAAAGTGGGTCATGCTACGCGTAGTGTTGACCTACTTGTGCTCGTTTCTGCTCTGTGCTGTCAACGTGATGTTCTGACTGCATCAGATTCTTCTCAGTGGTGACGTACAGTTACTTAAGCAGTGAACAGGCAGTAGACTTGGAACGTAACACAGTACATAGCACAGCTTTACTTTCAAACAACACAGTAACCAGAGTTTTCCTGCCAACCCAACAACAACCGAGCAAGAAGAGATGGCTTCTACGATAAGATATCAGGAAATGATAGAGAACACGTCAAACAAACATGTAACAAAATGAAGGATCGCTGTGACTGCATGTTAATGGATTATAAACCAGGGCAGGCACAGTAACATACGTGACTTTAGCCATCAAGCGAGTGACACACGACCAGTTAGGGGGCGGGGTACAGGCAACCAACTTGACTGACAGGATTACTGGACTGAAGAAGAAACTACAACAGTTGACTGTTAAGACTGGACGCTGACACACTTAAAGACTTTCCTTTTCTATAGAGACAACCTACCTATGTTTGGACTCATTCAGCATGACAGTAACGAAACCAGCAATGTTTGTTCCATTGCAGGTGTTGGTTTTGAATAGCCTTGATACTCCTAAAGTATCATCTCCTGTGCAATGCAGTTGTTGTTTTAAATAACATTGATAGTCCTAAAACAGTGTCTCGTGTATCAATGTCGTTGTTGGTGTTTTAGATAGCATTGGCTATTGTAAACCAGGGTTGCGTGTGCCAATGAATGCAGTTGTTGATGTTTTGATTGCATTGACAGTCATTAAACTTGGTTCTGTGTACCAA
>CM065719.1:83907575-83912575 GCA_033310375.1 Conus canariensis
GAGAGAGAGAGAGAGAGAGAGAGAGAGAGAGAGAGAGAGAGAGAGAGAGAGAGAGAGAGATTCGGCAATAGAATAAGCATTAATCGTTCTATAGTTGTTTCCATCAAATTCCTTTTAAGAGCTTTTTTAAATGTTACTTTCGAAGGACATGATTTTTTTTTTTTAAATGGCAAATTGTTCCATATCGTTCCTCCAGAATATGTAAAACTTGATTTGTAGAGATTGTTGCGGGGTCTAGGAAAGGAAATTTCCTGACAGCAAGAGCCCTAGGGCCCACCTAAGGACCACCTAGGTTCTAGCTAGATCCAGCTTGTCCAAGCTAGAGCTAGCTGGAACCTAGTGGGCCCTAGCACCCTTGCTCTACGCGCGCGCGGCCGGGATTATAATTCAATTAAACTTGTGTGAGTGTCTGTTTTCATTGATTACAAAGTTTTGGAATAGAGGGTATGGTGTGGAGGTGGGGGTGGGGGTGAGAGAGGGGTGGAGGAGAGGAGGAAAACGCGCCTTGGCTGAGCCAGGATCCCACTTGAAAACGTTGATTTGTTTGCAAGCCGAGGTTGGTTTGGTTGGTTGGTTGGTTGGTTGGTCGGTTGGTCGGTTGGTTCATTTCCCACAACCAAAGCGCCCGCAGTCACACACATACACACACACACACACACACACGCGCGCGCGCGCGCGCGCGCGCACGCACGCACGCACGCACGCATACGCATACACCCACACCATACACATACACACATGCGTTTGCACTCACATACACGGGCCCGTGCCCATACATCCATAAACACACATGTGTGTACACTCACCACACACATATACAATGATAATAATGGCACAACCAACGTCAGTAGGCACTTACGGTCTGACCAGCGCATTGAGCTAATGCGTAGCTCAGACATCCGCTTTGTCGTAGCCACGAGACCCTCTTCTTAAAGTATCTCACGTTAGTCATTAAAATCATATATCCATCAGCTTTGAATCATGCGCAGTATGGTCTCAAAACTTAGCGGATGTGGTGTAGCGTATATGGACCAATCCGCACGCAGTGACACCTCCTTGATGAAACTGAAACTGAAACTGATTTGTTGTTGTTGTTGGGTTTTGTTTTGGTTTTGTTTCTTTGTTGTTGTTTTTTTAGGTGGGGGGGGGGGGGGGGTGTTTGTTCGTTTGTTTGTTTCAGCAGCAAAGAATGAGACTACTTATTTTGCTTGTTATGTTGTTTTTTCTTGCAGGGTCGATAACTGCACCACCCCTGGCTAAAAATAGAACATGGCCATCCTGCCGTTGGTTTGGATTCTCTCCGCACATACCTGTTCGTGCAGTTAAACAGTTGAAAGCAGAATTCCACTTTCTGTTCGTCCGTCTGTTTGTCTATCTGTCTTTTTGTCTCTCTCTCTCTCTCTCTCTCTCTCTCTCTCTCTCTCTCTCTCTCTCTCTCACACACACACACACACACACACACACACACACACACACACACATACGTGCGCAAACACACACACTCACACACACACACACACATGTTTGTGTGTGTGTAGTAGATAGATAGATAGATAGATAGATAGATAGATAGATAGATAGATAGATAGACGGATACATAGATAGATAGACAGATAGATATCAAAGTAAGGCTCTCACATTGTGACGAGATGGATGAGTGGTAGGTGGGTCCTCTAGGGGAAGGACATGGAATAATTTCTCGATGAGAATTATCTTAACATTTCACCTACACTCTCTCTCTTACTAGTGGTGGAAGGAGCAACTTTCCGGTACTAGTCATCAAAGAAATTTTTATTTTGTTCTGGGACTTGGTAAAATACTTAACAGTGGCTCTGAGATAACTTTCCTTAGGCCTGTACTCTTACAAGTACTTGTAGCTCCGAGAGACAAAATTGAAGAGAGAAGTTCCAAACATTCAACATTTGATTGAACAACAGAGAACTGACACAAGTTAAGTGCACTTTCACACGTCAACTTTTATTGCTTACACATAGGTAAGTATTGGCGGGTCAGTTCTATAGGCTAGGGCTTAATTCTCATAGGACTACCACAATGAGGGGCCCTCCCTCACTCCTACTTTACTCGCTTGCACTCAGTGCAGCAAGCTTAAGTTGGCATACAGGGGGTCTGTCTAAGTTACACTGAATGTATATGGTTATTATACATCCACTTCGCTGGCAAGCACCCGGTGTTGTAGCCAAAGTGGTACTCATAGACAGGTTCTCACTGTTTCTTCATGAAGTGAGGGCAAGGGTCTGATGGGTTTGAGTCCAGGTAGTAAGCTAACTTAGCTTTGCTTCAGAGAGGGTAGTTGATCTCTCCTGTGGTTGGTGACTGCCCCACTGGTGTAGATTGGTTGTCTGGTGTCACCCCGGTTTACAGTGATGCCATTAGTGTCTGGCGTTCCCCCGGCGAGGCCCCAGCTTCTGGTTCACCACAAAGTGTAGCGTGACCAGGATCCCAGTTCTGCAATAAAGAGAACTTGGTCTGTAGGTGAGAATCTGATGGCTGGCTTGTCAAGTGCACACATTTACCCTGGTTTACTTTCAGCACAGGTGTGAGACTCAGCCAGCAAAGTTTTCTCTATGGTAGAGTTTCTGCTATAACTATTAATCTCCACTTTTGTTTAGAGGCTAAGTTAAGCTTACAAAATGGTAGGAGACAGTAATACAATGTTACACAGTTTCAGTCAAACAACTCTTACATGTTTCTTATGAATTAAATCACACTGGCTTGGGCTACACTGAGTCCAAGTACACATGTGGTGTAGATTTAAAGTCATACACTACAAATTCCAATAATCACCTGTATTTATAAATCAGAGTAGCAGTTCTTAACCTAGCACAGGCATACTGTTTTCCTGATCAAAATTAATCATTGAATTGTCATCTTAACAGAGAGAATTGCCTACTGGCAAAAGTCAGGGTGAACACAAAGAACAGTGGTCAGATAGTTAACAACGAATCATAACCACTGGGAGAGAGCTTTTGCCATATGATGGCAAGCAAACTCCAACACAGAATAATCATTCATCAGTTTGATACATGTTGCTAAGCATTTGTACAAAGTTACAATGTTAACGCACACAGCATACATAAAATCCATACAAAGATTCAAAAATGTAAAACAGAGTTCCAACTTACTTTTCCTGGGAATGAACAGTGAATGACTGGAGATCAAAGAGGTTACCCTGAGCTTCCTAGGCCTTCTCAAGTTGTCTCTTTGTCTTCCTCTGGTCTGGTCTACGGCCGCACGTGGCTCAGGTGGAGGGGGGGGGGGGGTAGTGGTGGAGAGAGCACGGCAGTGGTGTTGCGCCTTTGCTTCACGGGTTAGAGGGGGGGGGGGGTGAAGATAGCACTGGGAAGGGGGGGGGGGGGAGGGGGGAGACGGGCAATTGTCACAATGCGATTGATATTTTACTGCGTCGGATCTACTCAGAGTGGGGAAAGAGAGTTGAGAGGGTGAGGGGGGGTAGGCCCACAAGAACGAAAGGCGTCATGTGTTTACCGTGACGCAAGTTTTTTCCTTTGTCCTAGTATCGTGTCAGTGTGTGGCTCACCCTGTTCTAAGCGAGGGGGGGGGGGGGGGGGGCGTTTGAGGAGAGTGGGCATAGATTTGAAATCTATTTTGTTGGTTTAGGGTTTCAGTGGGACCGATCGGATGGTTTCGTCAAGCGTTTCGTCACACACATCTTTCAAGACTGAACCGAGTATTAACAATTTTTATTTCACGTGCCTGTCACGCGACCTGAACCTTCAGGCAGAGACTTGCAAACCTAGGCCAACATAAAAAGGACCTGCCCTTCCCTTTCCCCACAGATGTGACACACACAGCGTTCACATCACGGTGACTGCTCCTCACTGTGCAGCTGTTGTTGTGCTTCGCACTGGGTTTAGTCATCACGTAGGAATAAAGCCAACCAATGGAGAACAAAGTCAGCCAGATGGAAGAAGAGCTGAAGCAGTTTGACTTTGTCCAGTTCGCGATGTGTGACCTGCACGGCATTCCCAGGGGAAGGCTGGTACCTCGCCACATGCTCGGCCAAGCATGTCGTGATGGTGTGAACATTCACTCACGTGAGTCTTTTAGTTGGTGTTGGACTTCATGGTTACAGTTCACAATAATACTGGTCCCCAATTCTGAAAATAGTCTCTAAATTTGTCTTACTTTGGTAACCAATTTTTTTTTTTTTTTTTTTTTTTTTTTTTTTTTTTTTTGGGGGGGGGGGTCAACATTTTGCCCATTAGAGTTTGTCTTCATTTAGTAAATAAAAAAAATATTCCTTCTTTTTTTGTGTGGTCGATATTTTGCACCTTAAAAATCCTTCGTTCATTCATCGTACATCGAACTTTCCAAACTGTTTTCCAAACTGGGAAAAAACTGTCATACTGTCGCCTGTGCCTGGGCTCTCGTTTTGCGTTTGTTTTAGCTCGTCTGAAGCTTCTTGCACTGTCATTAATCCATCTAATTCCTTAGACTCCTCTTCATCTAAACTAGGTGTGCTCTGAAAATAATCCTTAATGTGGACATTATCAGTCTCCCCCCTAATTCCTTAGACTCCTCTTCATCTAAACTAGGTGTGCTCTGAAAATAATCCTTAATGTGGACAGTATCAGTCTCCCCCCTAATTCCTTAGACTCCTCTTCATCTAAGCTAGCTATGCTCTGAAAATAATCCTTAATGTGGACATTATCAGTCTCCCCCCTAATTCCTTAGACTCCTCTTCATCTAAACTAGCTATGCTCTGAAAATAATCCTTAATGTGGACATTATCAGTCTCCCCCCTAATTCCTTAGACTCCTCTTCATCTAAACTAGCTATGCTCTGAAAATAATCCTTAATGTGGACATTATCAGTCTCCCCCTAATTCCTTAGACTCCTCTTCATCTAAACTAGCTATGCTCTGAAAATAATCCTTAATGTGGACATTATCAGTCTCCCCCTAATTCCTTAGACTCCTCTTCATCTAAACTAGCTATGCTCTGAAAATAATCCTTAAT
>CM065719.1:83917575-83960075 GCA_033310375.1 Conus canariensis
CTCACTCACTCACTCACACACACACACACACACACACACACACACACACACACACACATATGTGCTTGGACGAGCAGGTGCGGTGCGTTCTCTCTCTCTCTCTCTCTCTCTCTCTCTCTCTCTCTCTCTCTCTCTCTCTCTCTCTCTCTAAGCACGCTAAAGCGCTTTAACATCAATTCTCTATGGCAACATATAACGCAACACACAAAAGAACAGAGATCACTGGACTATGAAACGGGTCGACATATACCTGCAAGACTCGAACAGCTCGTAGGTGTGGTGGGGTTGGAGAGAGAAAAGGAAGGTGGGGGTGGAGGGTTCAGATGCTGAACCATACTAATATGATATCCTTAGAAGAAGAGTGTGAAAGTCTCTGGAATGAAAACTGTTGGAAGGGGAGGCGGGAGGGGGGTAAAATATCTTTTTTTCTGTCGTAGGGTTTTCTAAGAAAAGTTAAATAGTGCAATTAATTTATACTTCGTAGTGACCATCAGATTGAAACACTCTCTACACTTTCATGGCATGGCATGACAAAGTTAAAGAGCATGAACAATACTTTTTTTTTCTAATCCATTATTCTCTGTACAGGAAGTCAGTACATCGGATGTCACACGGAATCACCAACGTTCATCGAAGATTTCGACAACTTCCCAAATGGAATGATGCGCCCCCTGGCGGGCACAGTGCACCCTCTGGAGTGGAGCAGCGCCCCCAAGCGGCGTATAGGTCTCGTGCTGTGCCAGATGGAACTCGAGGAACGTGAACTCTTCCAGGAGTGTCCTCGACTGGTCGCCCAACGCCAGGTGGACCGTCTGGCCAAGAAAGGCTTCAAGATCAAGTCTGCCTTCGAGTGTGAGTTTCATGTAAGTGTCGGTAACATATGAATTCTTTTTAAGCCGTTTTTACTGCATAAATGATTAACCGTGAAGGTAGCGTCTTTCTTTTTTTTTTTTTACAATCAGTTTTTCTTTTACTCTTTTCAACTGCAAAAAAGAAAAAAAAAGAAAGGATATATAACATGTAATTATTGGAATAAGAGTTCATACCTCTCAGATAAACTTATTGATAATGTTTTGTAGACAAAGATTTAAATGTATATGGTATCAGACAAACTGTTTTGCATAGTCCTGTTGGTTATTCATGTAATCTCTTTTCTTGTACTTCAACATTTCATGCATACATTAGTTGGTAATGGTATTAAATTGTCTTTAATGTTGTTGTTAGGTTGACGATTTTTTCCGGTGGATTGGGAGGCGCGAGGGTGGGGGGGGGGGGGGGGTATTACTACAACTCATGAAAATACTTCCACAAAAAGATTCCGTCGAGGTACATTCGTTCATCAAAATAAATGCTTCTAATCGAATACACTCGGAAAGCAGATTGAAGAAACCAGATGTCTTCAAGACTGAGACGTAAACCAGTCTATCTAGCAGCGTGAGGCGATCAAGTCGGCAAAACACATTCCTGCAAGCTTAACCTTCCTCAGAATTCTAAGATGTCTCATGGTGGACAAAAATGGTCCCAACACGAATAGTATCGTAAACACAAAACATCTTGTAGCTAAAGCTAAAGACGTTGCATGTTGATTGTGTTTAGATAGCTGTCCATTGGATCAATTTGTGCAGACTTTACTGAAAAAATCTCCATTCGTTTGCCATCGAAATGATTGTGTTGTTTAGCTGAATAACCTAGAAGATTTTTTCTCGTGTTTGACCAGATCGTAAAGAAGGACAGTCTGGAGCTGTTAGGAGACTGTCGGTCTTTGTCCCACGCCAACCTGAACGTCATAGACCGCCGCATGGAGTTCTTTACAGACATGCTGACGGCACTTCTGGATAGTGGTGTCCACATCGAATATTTTGCCCCTGAGAGCAATGGTCTGTAGCTGCAGAGGCTGTGTTGCGCTGTGTTGCACTGTGTTGTATTGTGTTGTGATGTGCTGTTAAGACTGAGACCCGCATCTGTGCACACGTTTCATGATTTACACTTAGTAACCTCTACAAAGAAAATTAAAGGTAGGCACATTTAAACAGTGTGGAGATTTCACCCATTCTCTCGTCTAAATCCACGAGAAGTTGTGTACCTGTGACGAATTCAAATTAGGGTTTTAGTCTGGGAGCTACAAGGCTTAAGAAATGTTCACGAGCATTGCGAGAACATTCTTTAGTTCGTTCTTCACGCATTTGTGGGGCCTGATTGTGAGCACAATGAGAACATTCTGTAGTTCGTTCTTCACGCGCTTGTGGGGCCTGATTGTGAGCACAATGAGAACATTCTTCACATGTTTGTGGGGCCTAATTGTGAGCACAATGAGAACATTCTTCACAACGTATTGTGGGGCCTGATTGTGAGCACAATGAGAACATTCTTCACACGTTTGTGGGGCCTGATTGTGAGCACAATGAGAATATTCTTTTGTTCGTTCTTCACGCGTTTGTGGGGCCTGATTGTGAGCACAATGAACTGGAAGGAATTTTTTTTTTACTTCACGTTCATTTTCGTGCTTCTGTTCTAAAAGTGTTGAAGGCATTTCCAGTTCATTCAACTAAGTCTAATTTGTATTTGTGCTCGAATTCTACATTGATATGAACTGAACTGTAATTTCAGTGCGATGAAAACGTATTACTGAAATTAAATGGGACCTACCCGTGGTTGACATTTAACAGGAATTACTTTTGAGTATGTTACTGGATGATGAGTACTCATGTAAGATATGACGCGGGAAACTAGCCAGGATTTCGCTGCGAGTGTCTCTATATCTAAAATATATCTGCCTGGATGGGACCAGATCTCTTTTAAGCATAATGGGTGGGTACATGGTAAATCAATGCCCAGTGACACACTAAAAACTGTCCAGACATTTCAGCGATAGGTAGGCCTATCATTTCTTTAATTCCATTGGCTGGCAAAAACTCGTATGCGATTTCATCGATGAGAAATACGAGCCACAGTATAAACTTACAAATTTTAGAGTACGTATATTGTCAAACAATGACAACTTTAACCTTCCTTTGTGACGTGTAGTTAACAAGAACCTGAAACATATTTCCCTTCTTGTGTACCGTTTTGAAGTAACATTTCTTAAAGACGCTGTCACCAGACCTGTCTGAAGCATCCAGGATGTTTTCAAGTTGATATCACTGTCAAATGCCAAAGTACTTACAGCATGAGCACAACGAGTGGAAATATTGCAGTGTCTGCACCAACCATTTTCAGCACCAGATTTATCCGAAAATACTTTACGTAAGAGACAAAAAGATTTTTGTCTTAATAATGTTCCTCTGTTGTTTGTGTTTTTTCTTCAATACATTCATCCAGTCACAATATTTGTGTTGTTCGAAGAGAGATATGATGCCATCCCCGCTCTGCCATTGAACTCGGTGGTACACAAGGCTTCAATGAAGTCCGTTGACATGTACTTTGTATTATTACATGAATAACTACGACATAAAATGACACTTGATTCACATAAATAGGAGAGTGCAAGTTCCTTTTCAAACGCCTTTCAAAACATAGACAAATGGCATGTTGAAAATGATACTTGCGATCATTGCCGTAATCTGACCACCAGACGTCGCCCTGTGTCCGATAACGTACACAGTAAGTACAGGTAACGTACAGTACAGGTGGCCCAGCCTACCGCGAAGGGCCAGATCAGGGCTGTCACCGCATTGACGTCACGTAGGTACAGGAAAAATATCCTAACTTCGTGCACTATTCATCACTCAGCAGAATGTGCGTCTGATGGTAAATGTACTGCCAGCCGAAATAACAGTCACATGCTGGAATGAGTGGAACCGATTCAGAGTATCTTCTCTCGCAGGATGCTGAAATGGGTACACACTGTTCTCGGTCAAGTATAGAAAAAGAGAGGGACATCAATGCCACAGGTGCCTGCACAGTGTATGTATAGTGTATCATGATTTACTTTGAAACTATTCATTCCCGATGATATTCAGCACCTGGCCTGATGTAAAGAAGATCTGTCAGCATCAGGATGTCAGCCCTATTGGGAAGCACATCATGCTGTTTGTATTAGTTCCAACGTGAAAGCGACGGAACCACGTCACTGACCTAGATTTCAATACTGCGTCTACAATGATAGCGTGTCATGTCCATTCGGGGTTTTCTCACTTCTGTTTGCATCTGATGGTCTAACACATTTCTCTTTCATAGTTTAGTTTCACCTCTCCTTACCAGGTAAGTGTCTTGAGTTTATGCATGAGACTGAGAGTCACTGTTGCTGCAGATACTCGTCTCGGGCTGTGCTCATCTGGATTTTTTTCCCCGTAAAGATCCGACTTTGCAACTGCCTGTTCTGTTCCATTTTAGTGGGCCAGCGGCCAGGGCCCGATTTCTCAATGCTTTTTTCTATCTCTTGCTCTCCCTCCATCACTAGCGGCAGCCTGTCGTGTCACCACTAAACAGAGCACGGAACAGAACAAAGCTCGGCGCTCAGTCTGGAATACAGCAGGCAATGCCAGAGACTGTAACTATTCATGTACACTCCAGCAGATGATAGGGTGTTAGCTGAAATAAAGAGGGGATCGATAATTTCGATACTTGAGCAATAACGACAGGCGAATCAGACACTGCTGATCTGTCATTCATTTCACTTTTCAGAATCCTGCAGCTTTCTACGGCTGGCTTCGTTTAGCGCTAACTCACCGGTTGGCTGTGTTGTATCCCACATGAGTTCTCACGGGCCTACTGCCGACCAGATATATTTGAATTCATTGATGAAATTGTTTGGAGGGAAAACTTTAAATGTATTCTTTGTGATGTGGATTTTTGTTTTACAAATGTTATTTGACCCGACCATATCATTCGCTTTGTGGTGTATGTTCCGTGTTATGATTTATGATAATGTTTCCATTATAACTTGTTTCTTTAGCTGGAAACAAGAAAGATCATGGAACTATACTTTCTGTTCATGTACAGCAGAAATTGGATCATAGCTTTTTTCCATTTTTCTTTCAATGGTTTGAGCCAACCTTCAGCTTCTTTCCAGAATTCTCGGTAATTTTCTATCGATTTGAGATTACTATATGGGTCGGTTCTTAAGCAAGCACGTTGTATTGACATGTCAATATCATAACTTGAGTTACTGTTCGTATTAAACTGAATAGTTGTATTTTTTAATTCTTTGTTTTTGACGACACACAGAAGGAATCTCTCTCTCCTAAACACTGTTTTCCAACACACGTAAACACTTTCCAGACTATCCCAAAGGACTTTGAGACTAGTTATTCAATGGGAGGCAACCCCTGCAGTTCTTTATCAGTTAGTCGCTGCATCCAACTTTAGACGTGGGGGGAGGGGGTAACCGGGATGCTCCTGGTGGTTTCTAGCTGTGCTGACGTAAGGTGAGGGGTAGGGAGGGGCAGTTGCAGTGGGCTCCCGGGTGGATGCTGCTGGTGGTTTCTAGGTGTGCTGACCAAGGTGAGGGGTAGGGAGGGGCAGTTGCAGTGGGCTCCCGTGTGGATGTTGCTGGTCCTGGGTGACGTTGGACCAGAGATGCGTTTTATAGAATTCTTGCGAGTTTGGCGAGGGGGAGCTTGGCGAGGGTAAGTTTGGCGAGGTAAGTTTGGCAGGGGGGAGTTTGGCGAGGGTAAGTTTGGCGAGGTAAGTTTGGCAAGGGGGAGTTTGGCGAGGGTAAGTTTGGCAGGGGGAGTTAGGCGAGGGTAAGTTTGGCGAGGTAAGTTTGGCAGGGGGGAGTTTGGCGAGGGTAAGTTTGGCGAGGTAACTTTGGCAAGGGGGAGTTTGGCGAGGGTAAGTTTGGCAGGGGGGAGTTTGGCGAGGGTAAGTTTGGCGAGGTAAGTTTGCAGGGGGGAGTTTGGCGAGGGTAAGTTTGGCGAGGTAACTTTGGCAAGGGGGAGTTTGGCGAGGGTAAGTTTGGCGAGGTAAGTTTGGCAGGGGGAGTTTGGCGAGGGTACGTTTGGCGAGGTAAGTTTGGCAGGGGGGAGTTTGGCGAGGGTAAGTTTGGCGAGGCAAGTTTGGCAGGGGGGAGTTTGGCGAGGGTAAGTTTGGCGAGGTAAGTTTGGCAAGGGGTGAGTTTGGCGAGGGTAAGTTTGGCAGGGGGGAGTTTGGCGAGGGCAAGTTTGGCGAGGTAAGTTTGGCAGGGGGGAGTTTGGCGAGGGTAAGTTTGGCGAGGTAACTTTGGCGGGGGGGGGGGGGGGGGAGGAGTTTGGCGAGGGTAAGTTTGGCGAGGTAAGTTTGGCAGGGGGGAGTTTGGCGAGGGTGAGTTTGGCGAGGGTAAGTTTGGCAAGGGGGAGTTTGGCGAGGGTAAGTTTGGCAAGGGGGAGTTTGGCGAGGGTAAGTTTGGCGAGGTAAGTTTGGCAGGGGGGAGTTTGGAAAGGGTAAGTTTGGCGAGGGTAAGTTTGGCAGGGGGAGTTTGGCGAGGGTAAGTTTGGCGAGGTAAGTTTGGCGGGGGGGAGTTTGGCGAGAGTAAGTTTGGCGAAGGGGACTTTGGCGAAGGGGTGGGGGGGGGGGTTGACGAGGGTAAGTTTGGCGAGTAGGAGTTTGGCGAGGGTAAGTTTGGCAAGGGGGAGTTTGGCGAGAGTAAGTTTGGCAAGGGGGAGTTTGGCGAGGGTAAGTTTGGCGAGGTAAGTTTGGCAGGGGGGAGTTTGGAAAGGGTATGTTTGGCGAGGGTAAGTTTGGCATGGGGGGAGTTTGGCGAGGGTAAGTTTGGCGAGGTAAGTTTGGCAGGGGGGAGTTTGGCGAGAGTAAGTTTGGCGAAGGGGACTTTGGCGAGGGGGTGGGGGGGTTGACGAGGGTAAGTTTGGCGAGGAGGAGTTTGGCGAGGGTAAGTTTGGCGAAGGGGAGTTTGGCGAGGGGGGTGGGGGTGGAGGGGTTGACGAGGGTAAGTTTGGCGAAGGGCAGTTTAGCGAAGGCTAGTTTGGCGATGGGGAGTTTGGCGAGTGAGCATGGTTTCATAGTATACTCTAGTGGCGAGAAGGGCAAGGAATAGGCGACAGATCCCTAGCATAGCTTGCAAGCGAGAGAAAATGGATGACAGCTGTAACGTCATCTGATTTGCGCACAAGAAAGTACCGAAGTCCTGGGGGTGGAGGGGCGGGCGGTGGTGGGATGGCGGCTAAGTAGGCGCTGTCATGCGTTTGTTCGTTGAGAACCACTGCACACCAGTGAAGTGACTTGGTATCGGTGAAGTACCTTCTCTGGTAGGTTGCATCATGACCACCATTCTTCATTGCTCTGTTGAGTGCTAGTGCTGAGGTTTGAACAGGAGGGGCCTGGGTGTGGCCGGGATGAGTGATGCGGGAGTAATTACACAAGAGGATGGGGTAGGGATGAAGGAAAAGTGAGAACACGGAGTTAAAATGGAGGGGGACACGATCACCAGGGTCATCAGCATACCCCTCGTCACGTGCAGGTCAGTACGAGGCCTCCATGCAGCCCCAGTGGGGTGTGGCCAGTGCAGACGACACCTTCCTTCTGCGTTACGGGGTCCGGTCCTTCTGCTTTCGTCACGACTTGCTGGCCACCTTCATGCCCATCCCCTTCGCCGGCTGCCATTCTGCTGGACTGCACTTCAACCACTCCCTGTGGTCACAGGTCAGGACTTAGGATAATGTTGAACTACTACCTAACGGCAGTGCTGTATCTATTATCGCGCTGCAAAGCGTATTGAACATAATGTAGAACACAATACCTTTGAAAAATGCACTTTCATAAAATGTAATAGGGTCAATACTGATTGCTACAATTTAAACATTTAGTTGTGGAGGTGGAGGTAGCTCTGGCCTTGTGCGCGGCTCGCTTTCTCTCAGCTTCTGCTGTGCGTCTCTTCTCTGATGCACATGCATCCTTTGTGATGCTGCTTCGCCAGGCTTGGCGGTCCAGGGCAAGCGACTCCCAGGTGTTGAGGATAATGTCCAGGCCTTTGAGGGACACTTGAGGCAGTCCTTGAAACGTTTCTTCTGCCCCCCAACTTTGCGCTTGCCCTGACATCAGTTCTCCGTACTGCAGTTGTTTCGGCAGTCAACTATCTGGCATTCTGACGATGTGGCCAGCCCATCTGGCTCGGGTTTCTGAAGGAGAGTGTAGATGCTAGAGATGCTGGCCCTTTCCAAAACCTCAGTGTCTGGGACTTTGTCCTGCCACTTGATGTGTAGGAGTCTGCGGCGACAGCTGAGGTGAAAATGGTTGAGCTGTTTGGCGTGTCTGCTGTAGACAGTCCAGGTCTCACTGGCATAGAGGAGAGTGGTTAGTACCATTGCATGGTAGACCTTCAGCTTGGTGGTAAGGCTTAGTCCTCTCCGCTCCCAGACATTTTCACAGAGTCTCCCAAACACACAGCTGGCTTTGGCAATCCTTTTCCTGACCTCTGCATCAATGTTCACAGTTCGTGAGAGTGTGCTGCCCAGATAGGTGAAGTTGTCAACTGCCTGTAAGTTTTGCCCCTTTAACATGATGTGTGGTTTCTGGTAGGGTTTATCTGGTTCCTTCCGGGCCTAGATCGGCCTCACCAGCCACCTGCGGACCCACACTCAGCAATCTTCTATCTGAGATTGAAGTCATGGTCATCTTCGAAATCGAAGGACGAACAACAACAAATATTTAGTTATGAATCTTACATTCATAAATCTAAGTAGGCTCGTACCTGCTTTCATAATGTTGAGTTATATCGATTGTTTCTTTGAGTCAGGTGGTCTGACCGGAAAGAAAATCTTGCTTGTGGACAGGAATGGTAAGATAGAATGTTAACAGGAACTTGGCGAATGTCGTGATCTCATTCGTTTGCTAGGGGCAGCAATGACTACTTAGGTAGTTCGTCACGAACATTCACTCTCAGCTGGCCTGATGTTGCCGTCTGTGCAGGATGGCGGCAACCTGTTCCACGACCCCCAAGACCCCATGAAGCTGTCCAAGACAGCTCGGCACTGGATAGCAGGTCTGCTGGAGCACGCCCCTGCCCTCATGGCGTTGGGCTCCCCCACTCTCAACTGCTACCGACGCATGGGAGTCGAAAATGCTCCGGGGGACATCTTCTGGAATATAGATGACCGTAAGTCTGCCGTGCGAGCCAAGACCACAGGGGGAAACGTCTTCTTGGAGGACAGGTAGGTTTGTGACTGATCACGAGGAAGTTGATCAGGTCGAGGTCGTTAGATTTTCTTTTCTGTGGGCTGTGTGAGTGTTTAGAGCAAGTCTCGTGATTTTAATTTTTTTTTTTTCAATTTCATATCGAACCACGGAACTGATAGGTTTCACAGTGGTCAAAGTTGACGTTTCTAAAATTCTCTGAGAAGTCTTCCTGTACTCACCAACAACAAAAATGAGCTGGAGATTTATCTTTTGGGGTAAAATGGGTCCGAGATTTGCTTGTTGCTAATGACTGAAGTGGATTTAATCGTCTATTTTCTGATTATAATGATAGTTACTGTAGTTTCAACCTTTTTGTTTTAATGCTTATAGACCGAATTGGTCGAAATTTTTTCCCAATAAACAGACAGTTGATAGGGTGTATTACACTCAAACGAATATCCAGTCGGTGGTGATGATGTGCAGAATGCCTTCCTCTGCCTGCAACCCTTATTTCATCCTAGCGACCACCATAGCAGCAGGTCTGGACGGAGTGGAGAGACAGCTCACCTGTCCCGAACCAGGCCATCCGCCGTCGGGGCAGTCTGTCAGACGGTTGCCTAGCAGCCTGGCAGAGGCCCTGGACGCCCTGGAGAAGGACGAGGTGATGACACAGGCCCTGGGCGGCGGGACGGTGGACTATTTCCTGGCGATCAAAAGGGGGCTGGAGCTGAAGCACTTCCAGGACGTCAAGGCTGATCCCACTGACCCCAGCACAGAGCGGGAGTACTACATGGATGCCATGTAACAGGAACTCACTGTAGAGGGTTGGAGTGGGGTAGGCCCGGAGTATTACATGGATGCCATGTGACAGGCCTTCCCTGTAGGGGTTTGGAGTGGGGTGGGCCCGGAGTACTACATTGATGCCATGTGACAGGACCTCTGGGCCTGGAATATTACATGGATGCCATGTGACAGGACCTCACTGTAGGGGTTGGAGTGGGGTGGGCCCGGAGTACTACATGGATGCCATGTGACAGGACCTCACTGTAGGGGGTTGGAGTGGGGTGGGCCCGGAGTATTACATGGATGCCATGTGACAGGACCTCACTGTAGGGGTTGGAGTGGGGTGCAATTGATAGGGTTCCCTTTGCATTTGTATGCTATCAACAGAGTACTCTTTTCATCTTTTTAGCACTGCCCATGCCTTTACGCCGCCAATCATTGATTCCTTCAACCAGTCGTCAGTTCCTCCCCCATTCCTGCTGAAAAAAAAAAGTCTCCAACAAAAGGATCTTTCCTCTTGACTTGGTGTCCATGGGCGAGTTAACTGCGCCCGTTCATCTCCACTGACTGCTGTTGTTGCTGTTTTATTTTGCTTTGTTTGGGTGTGTGGAGGAGGGGAGTTGGTGTGTGTGTGTGTTTGTTGGGAGAGGTCCTCACGTGTGCGCGGGTTAGAAACGAGTGCTTACATAGTTTGCCGTCTTGCTCATGGGTGCATTTTTCACTAATGAATCTGACAGTCCGTGCCTTTGGAGGGGTCATATCGACCCCCTAAATAAATCAGCTGAGATCACGCTGCTGGGTCTGCCAGACGATTCCACACAAAACAGAACAAAAAGAAAGATTCATGTCAGTGTCGTGGAAAATAGCTCGGCTCACTGAAGAGCCTTCGTCAGCCGTGAACAGATCAGACCGAGTTCTTCAAAAACGATGTCAAAAGACGTCAATGTTTAGTTTAACCCTTCTGGTTCTGTGAAATACGATTTTTCAGAAGCACGTAAACGTGTGCCATGCAAGTGTCGATACGAATAACTGGCGTGCTCAGAAAAGATGAAAAATAGATCGAAATACATATGATGGATATCAACTTTGAGAATACATATCATAAGACAAAGGTTAAAGGTAACTAGGAAAATGCTAGCTCCATCATGACGAGAGAGAAATGCTATATCTTTTGGACTTGCGAGTAGGCGAAAAATAGCTGTTGAAATATATTTCAGGAATCAGCCAATGAAAGAATTGCCAACATCTGAAGACACTGCTGAATTTATTTACTTTTGTTTTAATAACACAGACAATTTTATGTCTGAATTTATGGTTCATGTGTATATCGCCTACATAATATGTACCCAATTTATGCTGCCAAATTTGCTGAACATGATCAAAATACGATCCAGTGCCTAGTTCAAACGTTGAAAAACATGCCAACACTGCCTGGTGTTTCCAAGCGGACACCCATCCAAGTCGCTCGGGCATTACACTGCTTAACTTCAGTAACTGGAGTGGAATGGGTGCTTTCAACCAACATGGCCATCAACAAAAGCTCCATCAGTTTTCAAAAGAAAAAGTTCTTTCAGAAGAATAGGCCGACCTGAAAAATCTTGAAAACAGCTTATTGTAACATATCACTGAAAAACAGTGCAGAGTGTGCTTTTAAACTGCTTTATTTTTTTATTTGCCCAGCTTCAAGGGTCTCTTGCTCTTTCCAGATCTCCCTTCCCCCTCCCTCCCCCTGCCTTCCCCCCCCCCCCCCCCAGACCCACCCCTATGGACCCCGCCGCCGGGGCCGGGGCGACCCCTGGACTCCAGCCTCATTTCAGGTTTTGAAAATGACCAGGTTTGATTCTTGCTGTTGACATTGTCAAGCGCCAACTGCCCAGTTTTCCCACGTCATCTCTCACATGAGTTCTGGTAAAGCTAGTGGCAGACAAGAAATAATTCGACTTGTTGTTGCTATACACCCCAACCTTCTCCTGAGTGGATAAAGAAACATAAGCATAAAAGGGGTCATTAATGCTATCGACGCATGCCCAGAAATATTTCCCCTCCTCTATTTTTACACTTATATGACTAGTACAGCATGGATTGGTGGAAAACAATCAAAACAGTACAAAGAGAATACACGCTTGTTTACTTTGAATTCGCTGATGAAACCAGTCCCGTCACATGCTACACATTCCATTGTTTTGACACATCTGACTGCTGATAAATGACTTGTTCCTATCTCTGACCAAAGATAGTACGCCCTACGGACATTTCAGGCGCGGGTCACTTTAACAAAGAACGGACCGGAGTGGTCAGTTTCCTTTTAGAGGTCTAGGTGAGATGGAGAGTGCTGAGGGACACGAGGTGATTCTTCTTAATCAGATCAACGACACTCGCGAAATGAGCTGTGCCTGGTGGAGTCAGGGAGAGGGGAGGAGGAGGTATGGGGACAGTGGAGGGGAAGGGTTGGTGGTTGCTGTGCCTATTCTGCCTACAGTTTCTTTCATATTGTCATATCTGGTGGGGCCCGAATAACTCGGTAGAGCGCCGGTCTCGTAATCTTGGTGATCCTGGGGCTGCGGGTTCGAAACTCCGCCGGACCACTCCCGTATCGAGGGATTTTTCCTTGGGAGTTAACATTGGCTGACTCGTTTCCTAAATAGTCCTTTGAACGTGAGTATAAACCGAGGTTCCGTGTGTGAACGCATGCGTGATATTTTGCACACACGTAAAATCCCATCACCAACTTTCGGAAGAGAAGGCCAGTTTGGTATGGATAAAACATTATACATAGCATGACAGAACGAAGACAGCAAGAAAACTGAGTGAATGATATTGACTACATGACCCGGGAAACGACTGAAATGAAGCGCCGGCAGTTAGCTCTTCAGTTGGCACTACCCAGGTAGGCAGCCGAAAGTGTGGATTGTCTACGCCTAAAGCCTTTGGCAAGCCGCTTTGTGAATGCTATGTTGTTGTTATTATCTGCTGGTAACAAAATTTTGTTTGTTTGATTCCAGAATAAATCTTTTCAAGTCACTCTCAGGATTTTTTTTTCAAACTGGTGCTGAAATGGAGTGGTGAGGCTGTATGGAAAGAGAGAGACCTGAACCCTAATCCCCATCGCCATCCTCCATTCCCTCCCCATCACTGCCGACTTTCCTTTCCCACCCACACACACAACCACCCCATTACCTCTCCACTCACTCTTTTTTCTCTCCAATAAGCAGAGGGTGTTTTCCCACAAACAGCACTCTTTGACAAAAAGTGAAGGTGTGGTTGTGTGTAGTCACAGAGATTGCAGCTCAGCTTCAGATTAGTGGCATCTCTTTGTATCTAAGAAACGGGAACCTAATCATCAATTTCAGAGTTGCAGACAAGAGAACAACACTAAGGCTGGTACGTCGTCCATTTTGCTGAGAAGTGTACCCTTTTTTTTACATTCAGAGGGTGTTCATAGAGAAGGGAAGTAATTCCTTCGCAGGGGGTGTGGCTAAGAGGGACGTAGGAATGGATTTACTCCCTTAGATTGAAAACAATGACACAGTATGTTACAGACTGGAGGCTTTCAACACGCTGCACACTTTCCACTTTCTATGCGCACAGCAACAAATTTTGCAGGCTTGTTCTGTCGTTGTCAACGTGTGTGTGTGTGTGTGTGTGCACGCGCGCGCGCGCGCGCTGCGTGGGTTTTGCCCGGGGGTGGGTGTGTGTGTGTGTGTGTGTGTGTGAACATTATGTACCAGCTGAGACGGGAAGAATCTATACTTTCCACGCGAACACAGTATTTGCAACAATTATGCAATGAATTCCATTAAAAATAAATTTCAATTTATTTGGAATGTCCTTGGTTTTTTATATCTAAAAAAAGATTTCTCATAACTATTTGTATCCAACGTCTGTGTTCTCATTCCCTGATTCATTTTCTGCAAAAAAAATCGCTGTAAAAATTAAGTTAATTTATCAAATGTCGCAATGGTGTTGTGAAATGTTTTCACACGGTCAAGGTGTTCTTTTGCGGACATGATGGAGATGTTGCTTTGAATCGAATTATTTTATGCTTTTCAGTTAAATCCTCCATGCCCCAGCGGGAGTGACAGGTTCATTAAATCTTCTGTGCGTGTACGCGAGTACACATGTGTATGCGTGCGTATATGCGCCTTACCATGCGTGTGTGCGCGCGCGCGCGCGCGTTTATATAATTATATATATATATTGTGTGTGTGTGTGTGTGTGTGTGTGTGGAAACACTGCTTGAGGTGTGTGTGTGTGTGTGTGTGTGTGTGTGTGTGTGTGTGTTTCTGCGTACATGCGTGCGTGCGTGCGAGCGCGCGCCGTATGACTGGTGCGATGAACAACGTACACGCACGCACACACAGAGTAATGCATGTCGTAAAAAGAAAAAATACGTTGCACTTAAACACTTTTCTTCGCTTCTATCTCTTCGCACAGATGAGTCATTTGTAGATTATATTACAGATAATATACAATGACGTTGACATTGTATTATCATATGAATACGTGGATTTCTAAAAATTCAAATAGGTAAAAAAAACGAGGTAGACACAACGCAAGCGAAAACGAAGCAACATTCAAACAGTTTACACAAAACAGTGTGTAAAAATAACGCTTACGTCACAGAAATACGAATCAGAATAGTGAAGGTTTAGCAATGTCACAGAAATACGAATCAGAATAATGAAGGTTTAGCAATGTCACAGAAATACGATTCAGAACAATGAAGGTTTAGCAATGTCACAGAAATAGAATCAGAAAATGAAGGTTTAGCATGTCACAGAAATACGATTCAGAACAATGAAGGTTTAGCAATATTCTCTTCAATGTCAGAAATGACAGACATAAAAAAAAATGCAGTAACACTCAAAGGCTGGCGAGATACAGACAAAAGACCAAGACAGACACGAGAGAGAGAGAGAGAGAGAGAGAGAGACAGACACAGAGAGAGAGAGAGAGAGAGAGAGACAGAGAGAGAGAGAGAGAGAGAGAGAGAGAGAGAGAGAATGCATCCATTCAAGAACTCTGACGAATCCCTTTTTTTTTGTTGTTAATCTAACCTTGCTCATGGTGCCGTAGGCGTAGTGCTCTGTAGACTACTGCCTTACGGACAGACATCTTATTTCACAGCTTCTAAGCTAGATCTGAATAAAGAGACAGGTACTGGTACTGTATCAACTGACATCAAGTGACTTCAAGAAAAAAAGGGGGGAAAAAATGGTATTTTGCCATTAGGCGAGCGAGCGTAACTCCTAATTCCGTCGTTTTTGAATTTGATAAAAGAACTTATATTTCTAGACAAATGAAGAAAAAACAGATATTCCATTCAGCGTACATACATATCTCATTACCGATAAATGTCGCGCTTCTCTATATTTTTATTATTGTATTTTACCATCTCGGGTGTTTCCTACTGTTTATTTTACAAAGTGCAGAGCCCAGGACATCAAGAGAACATTTCTCTCTCTCTCTCTCTCTCTCTCTCTCTCTCTCTCTCTCTCTCTCTCCACACACACACACACACACACACACACACACACACACACACACACACACACGCACGCACGCACCACACACGCAGCACGCACGCACACACACACACACACACACACACACACACACACACACAGGTGCATTTTCACCTCTCGTATTTACATTTACACCACGACTACGCATCCCACGGGGCTGCAAATGTATACAGGAATTTGTTCAGCTTTCTCTTGACTGGGAAGCATTTTGAGGCTGATCCTGGGGATAGGTGGAAATAGAACACTGATATATCGCCCGGATTGAGGCCCAATTGTTCGGGTATGGACCACCCATACCAACATGCCGTTGCTGTTCTGTTTAATACAAAAGTGTGGAAGAAAACGAATTGACACACGTTTCAAACAGTTTCAGATCTGGTTTCCAAGCGAAGACATTCCCAGAGTCTGCACTCTTTTACTGATCTGCGGGTTTACACACGTCTCCCGAAGTATTACAATTTTGTTTTTTGCAGATAAAAATAAATAACTCTTTCGAAACGCTTTGTAAAACTTTGCTCATACAGGAACAAATCCAGCAAACTTTCGAAAACATGGGTGATCCCCGAAAGATAAATCCGATCAAGAAGGTGACCGTAATCTCCAGTATACCCCAGTTTCAAACCCTGCGCGAAGAAACGCGCAAAATCTTCGGTAATAACACATTTTAGAAACAAATGAAGATTTTTTTTTAAAAAGTGGAAATTCCTAAACGGCAGTTCATTTACTGAGTCATGGATAAAAAGTTATATCAGAGCGTAAAATTATCGCAACGCCATCCACAACCTTAAATTGTGGCAAGAACAGTATTCAACAATCATGGGTAGTTGGGGGATGTCGAATTTATACCCCGGTGAGAGGGTGTGATGGTGTGATGGTGTGAAAATAGGTCACAAGGTCACACCATCCCACCCTAGGTCACCTGATGGGGTTAGGAGGAGAAAAGTCCTTGACCATCAACCAATTTAAAAACAATGTGTTGATTCATCTGGGAAAACTTGACAACAGAGAAGGAGATATGGTTCCAACAAAGACCGGAATCGCTCTGTCTCATGAAGAATTTGAGAGAGAAGAAAAGTTCTTTCCCAAAATTAAAACAAACGTCAAAGTTTTCGAAGAAAGAGCAGAAACAGAGCGAAAACAAGAAAAGGGAAGTACTACCAGTATAAAACCCACCCTCAAGAGAACAAAGACCTGGACATTTGCACCATCCAAGGTGATGAAGAAGGCGAAAAAGGAAGACGTCAGTGATGAAGATGATTGTATTCCTGACACCCAACCCCTCTCCACACCACCACCACAGTCGCAGCCCTTCTTCGGCAACTCCTTTGTGCTGGATAAGTTTGAAACATAATATTTGTGATTAGTTGGCGAAGGAGAAGGAGGTATTTGTGGTTTGGATATAAATACCCCACTCCCCCCCCCCCCCCCCCAACCCCGATTTTTTTTTTTACTCCGTTAACAGCGAAGGGCGGGGTTCTGCGATCGGAAGAGGGAGAACCGTCCAAACTCATCAGTTTAGGAGAGGAACAACTCGCCGGAGTGTTAATATTTTTTTTTTTTTTTTTTTTTTACTTTTTAAAATGTTTGCGTGACGCAAACACACAGTGTTATGGTGATGGTTGAAAGACTGACGTGACCTCTGTCTTTGGACGTCCTCCTCAGCCGAGTCTGTCAGTGGCCGTACGTGGTGAGTGCTGTCTCTGGAATCCATGAGTTAAATGATGAGTCGTATCCGTACCACTTGACTAAATACTCAGTCTGTCCTCTTGTTCCCGGACGATGGTTTAAGATGCTTTCAACCCGAAACACCTCCTTTTCACCCACTGTCTGAAGTTCCTGGACATAAAATGTTCCTTGGAGTTCCTCTCCGTGGTCATCTGTCAAGACGTACGTCACAGGCACAGTCGCTTTCATTCTACTCACCGTAAACGGTTCTTCTGTCCATGAAGGCATACAGCCTTTCCTAAACTGTTTCCTGGCTTTACTGATGCGAACTCAGTCACCGACGTTCACTCGAGGCACAGTAGCGCTAGGGATATATTGATCATACAAGGTGTGCCAGGCGTCTTCTTGGGTTTCTCTGGTCACCTCCGCTGGGGCTCGCTTGATGCTGCAGTGAACTGTGTGGTTGTAGCCCTCCACCAGTCTTGGTAACTCTTCCAAAAACCTCTGGGAATTGTGTTTGGTAAAATATTGCCATAGTTTTTCTTTCAGGGTGCGATTAAACCTTTCCACCACAGATGCTTTAATCTCATCATTCTCCGTCACAAAGTGTTCCACCTTACGCTCCTTTAAAAATCTTGAAACTTTCCATTTCGAAATTCAGTCCCTTTATCTGTTTGAATATTAAGAGGTTTCCTCCCCTGTTCAAACATATCTTCAAAGGCTACCACGAAGCTCTCTCCGGCCTTGTTTTTCAATGGAACAGCCCAAGCGTAGTTACTAAAGACGTCGATACAAGTCAAGACGTAAACAAATCCGTCGTTGGCTTTCTTCAAACTTTTGACATCAATCAGGTCCGCTTGCCACTGATGATCAGTACCACTCACCATGCCGCGACGACGAAAAACTTGTACCGTACAGGTTTATGCAGCGTACAGACGTCTTGGTAAGACAACCATTCTCTCACCTGAGGTCGTTTCAGTCTTGTAGCTTTTTTCAAGCGTTCTACACCTCCATAAGCCCCTGATCGTTTAAGATCATAGTAGGTCCGAGATAAAATCTTCTGTGCAAATTTGTGATTTCGTTTCATTTCTAGTATTTTTCCCAGCCAGAACGCACAAAACGTCTTTTTTTGTTGTTGTTGTTTTTTGTTTTGTTTTGTTTTTTACCTCTTTGGCTTGGAGTTCCTTGTTCCAGTAATGGTGGTGATGATGACGATGGTGATGACGGTTTCAGTGATGATGATGGTCGTGGGGTCGATCCTGGTAAAGGTCTGAGCATAAACGCCCAGCGATCAGAATGACCGACCAAATCCTGAGGGATGTTTGATTCACGTAAGGCTCTGGCAAAACTTTGCCATCCTTTAGGACTGAACTTTTGCCTTTTCCTTAAAACGTCGTTGATCAGGTCGACCACGTTGGAATCTGGTATCACCTGCCTCTGAAACTCGATCTCCCCTCGCGTGTTCCACATGAGGCAGGGTTCCGATCAATATGATGCAATAAGCGTTCTGCCTTCCTTTTTAAATTTGTTGGGACGCTTTCCAAAACCACTTTTGTCATTGTTTCTTTCTCAGAAGCTGGTGGTTCAGGGACTCCGGATGAAACCGCGTTCTTAATCTCTACAGTTCCCCAGGGTTTGTCTCTAAACTGAGCCACACGTCTCAAGGACTTAAACAATGTCTGCTGATACAACTGAGCTTTGTCCTCTGTGTTGAGGTCGGTTCTGTCCAAAATCTTCCTCATCTGTTCATCCATATCTCTCGCACTTGAAGAGGTGGCATCGGGAACTGGAGGTCCTGTAGGCTTTACAGCATCGAGCATACGGGGATCCACTAGCACCATGTTCTTTGCGTGCTCCATGGTGTTGTCAAACTCCACCCAACAGGCCTCCAGTAACTCCAAGGATGGGTTTGGTGAGGGCACTCCCTAAAAAAACCTTTCTGTAGAATCTGCTTTCGCTTTTTTACAGATGCATCTTTCTTGGCCAGAGCCCGGAGGCTGTTCTTGTATCTGTACAACTGTCTCTTCTGGGCAGGACTGAGATGGACATGACCTTTTGAAATGTTGAGAAAGCATTCACTCAAGGCATTAATCAGATCTGGAGGTGTTCGTTCCTCTCAAGACTGCTTTAACAACCGAAGGCTTGGCGCCGCACAGCAGTTGAAGCATGGGTAAATTTTTCCTTGATGCGTACTGACATGGTACTTATTTTTGGACGTAGACCACTTGCTGTTTTGATGGAAAAATACTCGTTCTGAGCCGCATGTGATCCGGTGTCTCCTGGCGGAGGTCAAACACCAAATAACCATGAGGACGGGATGTCGCATCCTTAAATGCCTCCTGAGCATACTTCAGCTTTCCAGGATACATCTGTTTGGCTAAGTGAGTGATCGGAGAGGCGTCTCTCGGATTTTTAAACAACACCAGATGATGACTGTTCAAACTGATGGTCGCTGCTCTTTGTTCTTCCCAAACAAGTTCTGAACAATATGCATGACACTTATATCGCGATCATGACAGCCCTTGGTAAACAACTTGGTCACTCGGTCATCTGTCTCACTCATCAGGTCATCCAAAATCACAAGACGCCGTTTGTGACCATCCAGTTTGTCTAAGTTTGGTAATCATTCAACAAAAGCCACTCCCTGTAACTGATGATAACTAGGTTGCCATTCACCATAACACCAAACAACCTCTTCAGGGGGTGGAGTCATCATATCTGTTACAGAGTTCAAAAACTGAGTGACCCATACCGTCTTACCACTCCCTGTAGGACAAGCAATCACACAGGTAAAAGGATGTTTCCACCTTGGATCCATTCTGCCAACTAATCGTCTTTGACATCGACCCAACTCTTAAAAGATAAATAGAAAATAAATAAAAGCAAGAAAAAAATCCCTCCCCGTTTTAAACCGTCTCACCACGACCTACTTACCTCTTCTCATCACATGACGTCTTCAAACGACCCCAACAACCAATCAATACCCTTCCCGCTCATTTCAAATCCTCTCACCCTGACCTACTAACCCCAGTCTAGTGACCCCAATCTTAAGAAAAACAACAACAACGAACTAATCAATACCCTTCCCACCTATTTCAAGTCCTCTCACCCTGACCTCTTGACCCCAGTCTAGTGACCCCAATCTTTTCAAAACAACAACAACGAACCAATCAATACCCTTCCCGCTCATTTCAAATCCTCTCACCCTGACCTACTGACCCCAGTCTAGTGACCCCCAATCTTTTCAAAACAACAACAACGAACCAATCAACACCCTTCCCACTCATTTCAAATCCTCTCACCCTGACCTCTGACCCAGTCTAGTGACCCCAATCTTTTCAAAACAACAACGAACATCAATACCCTTCCCACCCATTTCAAATCCTCTCACCCTGACCTCTTGACCCTATTCTAGTGACCCCAATCTTTTCAAAACAACAACAACGAACCAATCAATACCCTTCCCACCCATTTCAAATCCTCTCACCCTGACCTCTTGACCCCAGTCTAGTGACCCCAATCTTTTCAAAACAACAACAACGAACCAATCAACACCCTTCCCACCCATTTCAAATCCTCTCACCCTGACCTCTTGACCCCAGTCTAGTACCCCAATCTTTTCAAAACAACAACAACGAACCAATCAATACCCTTCCCACCCATTTCAAATCCTCTCACCCTGACCTCTTGACCCCAGTCTAGTGACCCCAATCTTTTCAAAACAACAACAACGAACCAATCAACACCCTTCCCGATCATTTCAAATCCTCTCACCCTGACCTACTGACCCCATCAGGTGACCTAGGGTGGGATGGTGTCACCTTGTGACCTATTTTCTCGCCATCACACCATCTCACCTTCTCACCCTCTCACCGGGGTATGAATTCGACATCCCCCTACTACTATCATGAAAGGTAGAGGGAGGCGCAGAGGGAATTATTAATGTAAATATGTCAATATATAAAACAAAACAAAAAGGGGGGGGGGGGGGATCCTTCACGTAAACTCACCAATCATGTAAAGAAAGAAGGAGGGGATGGGGTTACAGGGAATCCTTCACACTGACATGTGAATATGTAAAAGAAAAAGAAGAGAAGATGACAATTATCTCATCCTACAATAATGTCCACTCTCTCCCTCTGACTGGCTGCTTTGGGCACTGATAATATACCTGGTTTTAAATGCAGATAGAACTTGAAATTAGTAGGACAATCACGCTCAAATTATCACAAAGTATTTTCCGGTTATAATGCCTCTGAAAAGCCCACCCCAAATCAATAAACGAATAAAGAAATGAAGTGAATTAAACACACAGAAAAAAAAAAAAAACAATAACTTATGAAGAAAGATTTAATTTGATTCCATATTGATCTAAAACAGTACCTACATGGTAGAAACAATTCAAAGAAAACAAACCATAAATATGAATGAAAATAAGGCGACTCAATCTCTGATGAACATGCTGAATGTTTACAATTTAGCTCCAAGCGCCTGTGGGCGGAATTAACTGAACCTTCAGAAAGTGACGCACAACGCAGGCTACCTTAAAAAGTGTCTGCCCTTCTGTTTTTCGCTCAGACACGACGCACACACAACGTTCACACCACTGTGACTCCGCCACTGCAGCGACTGTGCAGCCGTTTGGTTGAGAAGAAAATTTTGCTGATCACGCAGGAAGAAAAGCAAAAGAAATGGGGGAAGAGCTGAACCAGATGGAAGAAGAACTGAAGCAGTTTGATTTTGTCCAATTCGCTATATGTGACCTGCACGGTATTCCCAAGGGAAGGCTGGTACCTCGCCACATGCTGAGCCACGCATGTCGTCACGGTGTGGGCATTTTCTCAGGTGAGTCTGAGACTAAGGATATGAATTTTGTTTCAAAATGGAGTGACTGACGGCGGAGAACGAAGCAAAATTTAGAAAGAGAGGGTGTTAGCTACCGCCAATGACATTGACAAACAAAGCACATGACAAGACACGATGCATTTCAACCACTTGGGTCTTCTTCAGGCGAAAAAATAAATCACATTTAACATTTAAGACAGTACAAACAAAGAACGAAAATGACTCATCTGTTGTTAGTCCATGTGGTGGGGAGAATAGCCGCTAGGCGGAAATGACAAGGGGGATTATGGGAGAGGAAAAGGAGGGGGGGGGGGGGGTTCGTGGGGGGAGTGGGGGGGGTTGTGTGATACGATAGGGTTGTGTGTCTAGTTTAGTGGGGTGGTTGTGATATCTTTGTGACGGTTGTGATAATGGTGGAAAGATAATGGTAAGGAGGGGGGGGGGAGGCAAACTGGAAAAAAAAATTATATATAGAAGGGGTAAATAAGTACATGAACAGAAGAAACTTAAAAAAAAAAAAAAAAAAAAGTTTAGGTGAATAAAATTAATGATTTTGCTGGGTGATGAAAGAGGTGGTGGTAGTTATGCGTGGGTAGTTGTGAAAGGTGTGTGGGTAATGTTAGTGAGGGAGGGAAGGGGATGGAAGATAAATGGGTGATAAGGTATGATTGGGAGGGGGGGAGGGGGGTTGAGAAAAAAAAAAAGGAGGAGGGTAATGTGTGTGGGGGGGGGGGGGGGAGGAAGGGGGGCAAGAGAAGGAGAGCTCATATCTCTTCATCCACTATGGGGTGGGGGTGGGAGGTTGGGAGGTTCATATTAATAGTGTTGTTTAAAAAAAGTAAACAATGCTGTGGGATGATGTTCATTGTAACAGGTGAAATAATGTGTTGGCATCAATATGCTGATGTTTGTTGAGAGAAGATAGCAGTGATCAATGAAAAACAGGGTATCATGTGTTGCACACACACACACACACACACACACACACACACACACACACACACACACACACACAAAGGGGGGGGGGGGGACCACATGTAAACAATGTTCTAGGTGAGTTAAGATCGTGTGATCATAATGAGACTAACTGTGGAAAATTTTCACACACATATTCATACACACACACACACACACACACACACACACACACACACACACAAAGAGGGGTAAAAATTATTATCATTAATCAGTCACTGATGGGTGATGATCATATGAGATCAACGGTAGTGTAGGAAGAGATTCTTCTCCGTTCCCTTAGGCAGGAACGGTGGAGGTACTGGCAAGGGCTTCTGTATGGTGAAGGCCCTCCAGTGGTCAATAAGGTTTTGCATTCATCAGTGTGTTGGCAGGCCAGGATTCTTCTTTTGGTGTTGTTGGGACTGTTCCACCGTCATTGGGGCTGCATGGATGAATTGCAGACCCGCCAGGGTGGAGTATTGCAGAGATGTTATGTCATAGTCTGGAGTGCCCGGTTCTCAGTATCACAATGATGGTCTTCTTCTTCGTTTACTTAGGTCGGAATCCTGGAGGTACTGACGGAGGCTGCTGTATGGTGAAGACCCTCCAGTGGTCAGTATGGTTTTGCACTCATTGGTGAGTTGGCAGGCCAGGTTTCCACTTTGGGCCAAGCTGGGAATGCTCCGCTGTCTCTGGGGCTGCACTGCATTGATGGTTTGAAAGACTCACAGGTGTGGAGTATAGTGGACCTGTGATGTTGAGGTCAGGGGAGCCTTATCCTCAGTCCAACAATGTTCACTTGGTCTGATTTGGGCGTCCGGTAGTATGCATCCCTCTTGTTGAAGTCTGGGTGCTGCTCAAGTCATCTTCCTATTTGTCTCCTTGGAAATATTTTAGATTTATTCCAAGGAGACTACCTTTTACAGTTGGGGCTGCTGTCCTTCCTTTGTCAGTTGGTCAGCTTCTTCATTTCCATATAGTGCAGTGTGAAGGTATTCACTGGATGGGAGTATTTTCAGTGACTGATAATGGTAATAATTTTAAATCAGTAGTACCAAGGTGGTGACCATTGTTATACAAGTGGAAAAATGCAGTGGTGATGGTGCAATGGTGCAAGGTGGGGGGGGGGGGGGGGGCATAGGAAAATACCAATGACCTGTGGGTGATGCTCACTGGCATGGGTGAGATCAATGGTACTGTAGGATGATAGTCACTGAGGTAAGTGGAATAATAAGGTGGCATTGGTATAATATTGCAGGTTGAGAAAGTGGGTGGAGGGGGGTTGGGGTAGATGACTGGTGGGTGATGGTCATGTTTCATTGGAGATACTGTAGGATGATGATAATTGTTGTATAAGTGGGATGATGTTGTGGCATGGTGTAAAGTGCCGGTGGGGAATGGGGCAGGTGTTTAAAGATGGGTGGATGATGATGATGGTAAAGGTGTAGGTATGGTCACAGTGGTGTAGGATGATGGTCATTTTTGTAAAAGGAGTAGGAGAGTGCATTAGTAAGTGTGATAATGCCAGTGGGGGAGTAAAGGAAATGATTATAAAGACTGATGGATGTTGATAGCTGTGATGAGATCTACAGTACTGTAGGGGGTGGCAGTTGTTATAAGTGAAATAATGTCATGGCATTGATGTAGTAATGCCGGTTGGAAAAAAAAAAAGGGGATGAAGAATAATGGATAATTGGTCATTGTCTTGAGTGGGGTAAACAGTGCTATAGGAAGGACAGTTGTAAGGATATGAAGTTAAAATTAGTCTTGAAAGCGTTTTTGCGCCAGTGGTCATACTGTTTCTGCAGAGTACATGAGCCGTTTGCACACACACACAACACACACACACACACACACACACACACACACACACACACACACACACACACACACACACACATTTTCTTATTTCAGTTAGGGTTATCAGCAGTACTAGTTGTTAGTCGTAACAGACGTTATTAAGAAAATCAAATTGAAAACGACGGATCTCGCTAGACTACATCAAACGAAGCGGCGCCTTTTAATAATTATAATGGCAATACCACTGATAATAATTTCTTAAGTACATTTGTGAAATACCTACCCTCTAAGTGGGTCATTGAAAGGTTTGAACTTTACACGGTCAAGAAAACCTGATGTAAAACATTTGGTTTATAGCACACACAAAAAGAATCAATGAATGAATGAACGAATGAATGAATGAATAAATGAAAATAGAAAAAGGAGAGAAAAAAAGAAAAATACTCCCACAAAAACTTGCATAAATGTGTCTACAGTCAGTCCTTTCATGCTACATACATACAGTTCATATTCGCGCATAAATGGGCCGCAAACGCAATCGTATTGGCAGAACACATACACCACTGTTTGTTTTTTTTTTGTTGTTTTGTGTGTGTGTGTGTGTGTGTGTGTGTGTGTGTGTGTGTGTGTGTGTGTGTGTGTGTTTGATTGATAGTGTGTGAATCGCTAGTATCACCGAGCAAAACATCTGAATGAGTTTATTGACAAAACGTTTGAAGGCTCGGATGAAAAGGACGGTGGATGGGCGCTAACAGGGGGTCCAGCGGTGGGGAGAGTCGTGTGTGTGTGTGTGTGTGTGTGTGTGTGTGTGTGTGTGTGTGTGTGTGTGTGTGTGTGTGTGCGTGCGTGCGGAGGGCAGGGGAGGGGGTTTACAGCGGGGAAAAGCAGAGTACTGCAGTGGAACTCAGGGAGAGGTGGACGGGAGGGGGAGGGGGAGCGAGTGCAAAGATCTACACATATCAACCACCAGCCACCAACGCGCGCAGCACAGACAACAATATTGAGAGAGAGAGTTCTGGATGAGGTGTTTTCGACCACAATATTTGCCTATTTGAGGAGGGCGGTGAGGATTTGGGGAGTGGGAGGAGGAACTTTCTGGGCTTATGGATTCTGTTACTGCCGTTGTCGCTGTTTTTGTTTGAATGTTTAAATGACGTGGTCGTGGAGTGAGGAAGATGGGGTGGAGGGGGAAATCAGTGAATGAAGATGGAGTAGCCGGTCCCTCAGGACAACCCCCCCCCCCCACCTCCCTATCCCTTCTTCCTGAACCACCACCCCATCCCCACCCCCACCCCCCAACATAAGAAGAACTGAGCTTGAGGTCTTCAGCAGATACAGAAAGAAGACAGAGTACACCAAAGCATGAAACCACCTCTCATTCCTGGATTGCACATTTCTCCTAAACCTCGAGTGTATTTGTCGTTTGCAGAACAGACTGTGTTCAATCCGATCCGCCTGTCTGTCATTTTACCTGTCCGGTTGTCATTCCGTCCATTTATCGACAGATCTGTTTGCAAGGTGACTGCACAATCGTAGGGAGGCTGGAAACACCACTGTACGAGGCGTTTAGAGGGTTAACATCTAACAGGTGTCCGATCTTTACCCATAATACAATTCTACCTGCAGGTTTAGTATGCACTCGGCATCTGACCTTCACCCCATTGTACTGGGCCGTTTGTAAAGTCAGTTGTCTACACTGAATCAGATCAGTATCTATCATGGATACGATTTTCACCCTTTCAAACAGGGCTGTTCATGGGGTCTGTATTTATCCACTGTACAGGATGTTTTGGGGGTTAGTGTCTGGCCAAGGCTGTTTGTAGGGTCAGCTGTCTACACTGAATCAGATCAGTATCTATCAGGGATACGATTTTCACCCTTTCAAACAGAGCTGTTTGTAGGTCTGTATCTACCCACTGCACAGGATGTTTTGGGGGTTAGTGTCTGGCCAAGATTGTTTGTAGAGTCAGTTGTCTGCACTGAATCAGATCTGAACTCATTGTACAAGGATCTTCAAGGGTTGATCTCTGCCAAGGATCAGATTTTCACCCCTTATACAGTGCTGCTTGTAGGGTCACCTTTCTGCAATGAAAATATCTTCATCCAATTATACAGTGCTGTTTGTAGGGTCACCTTTCTGAGATGAAAATATCTTCATCCAATTATACAGGGCTGCTTGTCGGGTCACCTTACTGCAATGAAAATATCTTCATCCAATTATACAGGGCTGTTTGTAGGGTCACCTTTCTACAATGAAAATATCTTCATCCAATTATACAGGGCTGCTTGTAGGGTCACCTTTCTGCAATGAAAATATCTTCATCCAATTATACAGGGCTGTTTGTGGGGTCACCTTTCTGCAATGAAAATATCTTCACCCAATTATACAGGGCTGTTTGTAGGGTCACCTTTCTGCAATGAAAATATCTTCATCCAATTATACAGGGCTGTTTGAAGGGTCACCTTTCTGCAATGAAAATATCTTCATCCAATTATACAGGGCTGCTTGTAGGGTCACCTTTCTGCAATGAAAATATCTTCATCCAATTATACAGGGCTGCTTGTAGGGTCACCTTTCTGCAATGAAAATATCTTCATCCAATTATACAGGGCTGATTGTAGGGTCACCTTTCTGCAATGAAAATATCTTCATCCAGTTATACCGGGCTGCTTGTAGGGTCACCTTTCTGCAATGAAAATATCTTCATCCAATTATACAGGGCTGATTGTAGGGTCACCTTTCTGCAATGAAAATATCTTCATCCAGTTATACCGGGCTGCTTGTAGGGTCACCTTTCTGCAATGAAAATATCTTCTTCCAATTATACAGGGCTGCTTGTAGGGTCACCTTTCTGCAATGAAAATATCTTCATCCAGTTATACAGGGCTGTTTGTAGGTCACCTTTCTGCAATGAAAATATCTTCATCCGGTTATACCGCGCTGCTTGTAAGGTCACCTTTCTGCAATGAAAATATCTTCATCCAATTATACAGGGCTGCTTGTAGGGTCACCTTTCTGCAATGAAAATATCTTCATCCAATTATACAGGCTGCTTGTAGGGTCACCTTTCTACAATGAAAATATCTTCATCCAGTTATACAAGGCTGTTTGTAGGGTCACCTTTCTACAATGAAAATATCTTAATCTAGTTATACAGGGCTGTTTGTAGGGTCACATTTCTGCAATGAAAATATCTTCATCCAATTATACAGGGCTCTTTGTAGGGTCGCCTTTCTGAAATGAAAATATATTCATCCAATTATACAGGGCTGCATGTAGGTCACCTCTCTACAATGAAAATATCTTCATCCAATTATACCGAGCTGGCATGTAGGTCACCTTTCTGCAATGAAAATATATTTATCCAGTTATACACGACTGCTTGTAGGTCACCTTTCTGCAATGAAAATATCTTCATCCAATTATACGGATGCTTGTAGGTCACCTTTCTGTAATGAAAATATCTTCATCCAATTATACAGGGCTGCTTGTAGGGTCACCTTTCTGCACTTTCTGCAATGAAAATTATCAATTATACAGGGCTGTTGTAGGGTCACCTTTCTACAATGAAAATATCTTCACCCAATTATACAGGGCTGTTTATAGGGTCACCTTTCTACAATGAAAATATCTTCATCCAATTATACAGGGCTGCTTGTAGGGTCACCTTTCTGCAATGAAAATATCTTCATCCAATTATACGGGCTGTTGTAGGGTCACCTTTCTACAATGAAAATATCTTCATCCAATTATACAGGGCTGATTTTAGGGTCACCTTTCTAGCAATGAAAATATCTTCATCCAATTATACAGGGCTGTTTGTAGGGTCACCTTTCTGCAATGAAAATATCTTCATCCAATTATACAGGGCTGTTTGTAGGGTCACCTTTCTGCAATGAAAATATCTTCATCCAATTATACAGGGCTGTTTGTAGGGTCACCTTTCTGCAATGAAAATATCTTCATCCAATTATACAGGGCTGTTGTAGGGTCACCTTTCTGCAATGAAAATATCTTCATCCAATTATACAGGGCTGCTTGTAGGGTCACCTTTCTGCAATGAAAATATCTTCATCCAATTATACAGGGCTGATTGTAGGGTCACCTTTCTGCAATGAAAATATCTTCATCCAATTATACAGGGCTGCTTGTAGGTCACCTTTCTGCAATGAAAATATCTTCATTCCAATTATACAGGGCTGCTTGTAGGTCACCTTTCTGCAATGAAAATATCTTCATCCAGTTATACAGGGCTGTTGTAGGACTTTCAACCTATTCTGCATTTGATGAAAATATCTTCATCCATTATACGGGCTGCTTGTAGGTCACCTTTCTGCAATGAAAATATCTTCATCCAATTATACGCGTGTGGCCCTTGCTTGTATGGAATATCTCATCCATTATACGTTTGGTCACTTTCTGCAATGAAAATATCTTCATCCAATTATACAGGGCTGTTGTAGGGTCCTTCACAGAAATATCTTCATCATTACGGCTTAGGTCACTTTAATGAAAATATCTTCATCCAATTATACAGGGCTGTTTGTAGGGTCACCTTTCTGAATGAAAATATCTTCATCCAATTATACAGGGCACTTGTAGGGTCACCTTTCTGCAATGAAAATATCTTCATCCAATTATACAGGGCTGTTTGTAGGGTCACCTATCTACAATGAAAATATCTTCATCCAATTATACAGGGCTATTTGTAGGGTCACCTTCTACAATGAAAATATCTTCATCCAATTATACAGGGCTGTTTGTAGGTCACTTTTCTGCAATGAAAATATCTTCATCCAATTATACCGGCTGCTTGTAGGGTCACCTTTCTGCAATGAAAATATCTTCATCCAATTATACAGGGCTGCTTGTAGGGTCACCTTTCTGCAATGAAAATATCTTCATCCAATTATACAGGGCTGCTTGTAGGGTCACCTTTCTGCAATGAAAATATCTTCATCCAGTTATACAGGCTGTTTGTAGGGTCACCTTTCTACAATGAAAATATCTTAATCATTATACAGGGCTGTTTGTAGGGTCACATTTCTGCAATGAAAATATCTTCATCCAATTATACAGGGCTCTTGTAGGGTCGCCTTTCTGAAATGAAAATATCTTCATCCAATTATACAGGGCTGCATGTAGGTCACCTCTCTACAATGAAAATATCTTCATCCAATTATACCGAGCTGCTTGTAGGTCACCTTTCTGCAATGAAAATATTTTATCCAGTTATACACGGACTGCTTGTAGGTCACCTTTCTGCAATGAAAATATCTTCATCCAATTATACAGGGCTGCTTGTAGGGTCACCTTTCTGCAATGAAAATATCTTCATCCAATTATACAGGGCTGTTTGTAGGGTCACCTTTCTGCAATGAAAATATCTTCATCCAATTATACAGGGCTGTTTGTAGGTCACCTTTCTACAATGAAAATATCTTCACCAATTATACAGGGCTGTTTATAGGGTCACCTTTCTACAATGAAAATATCTTCATCCAATTATACAGGGCTGCTTGTAGGGTCACCTTTCTGCAATGAAAATATCTTCATCCAATTATACCGGGCTGCTTGTAGGGTCACCTTTCTACAATGAAAATGTCTTCATCCAATTATACAGGGCTATTTGTAGGGTCACCTTCCTACAATGACAATATCTTCATCCAAGTATACAGGGCTGTTTGTAGGTCACTTTTCTGCAATGAAAATATCTTCATCCAGTTAGACAGTGCTGTTTGTAGGTCACTTTCTGCAACGAAAAAATATCTGCATCCAATTATACAGGGCTGATTGTAGGGTCACCTTTCTGCAATGAAAATATCTTCTTCCAATTATACAGGGCTGCTTCTAGGGTCACCTTTCTGCACTTTCTGCAATTAACATATCTTCATCCAATTATACAGGGCTGTTTGTAGGGTCACCTTTCTGGAATGAAAATATCTTCATCCAATTATACAGGGCTGCTTGTAGGGTCACCTTTCTGCAATGAAAATATCTTCATCCAATTATACAGGGCTGTTTGTAGGGTCACCTTTCTGCAATGAAAATATCTTCATCCAATTATACAGGGCTGCTTGTAGGGTCACCTTTCTGTAATGAAAATATCTTCATCCAGTTATACCGGGCTGCTTGTAGGGTCACCTTTCTGCAATGAAAATATCTTCATCCAATTATACCGAGCTGCCTGTATGTCACCTTTCTGCAATGAAAATATCTTCATCCAGTTATACAGGGCTGCTTGTAGGGTCACCTTTCTGCAATGAAAATATCTTCACCGAATTATATAGGGCTGCTTGTAGGGTCACCTTTCTGCGATGAAAATATCTTCATCCAATTATACAGGGCGGCTTGTAGGGTCACCTTTCTGTAATGAAAATATCTTCATCCAATTATACAGGGCTGCTCCTAGGGTCACCTTTCTGCACTTTCTACAATGAAAATATCTTCATCCAATTATACAGGGCTGTTTGTAGGGTCACCTTTCTACAATGAAAATATCTTCATCCAATTATACAGGGTTGTTTGTAGGATCACCTTTCTACAATGAAAATATTTTCATCCAATTATACAGGGCTATTTGTAGGGTCACCTTTCTGCAATGAAAATATCTTCATCCAATTATACAGGGCTGTTTGTAGGGTCACCTTTCTGCAATGAAAATATCTTCATCCAGTTAGACAGGGCTGCTTGTAGGGTCACCTTTCTGCAATGAAAATATCTTCATTCAGTTATACAGGGCGGTTTGTAGGGTCACCTTTCTGCAATGAAAATATCTTCAACCAATTATACAGGGCTGCTTGTAGGGTCACCTTTCTGCAATGAAAATATCTTCATTCAGTTATACAGGGCTGCTTGTAGGGTCACCTTTCTGCAATGAAAATATCTTCATTCAATTATACAGGGCTGCTTGTAGGGTCACCTTTCTGCAATGAAAATATCTTCATCCAATTATACAGGGCGGTTTGTAGGGTCACCTTTCTGCAATGAAAATATCTTCAACCAATTATACAGGGCTGCTTGTAGGGTCACCTTTCTGCAATGAAAATATCTTCATTCAATTATACAGGGCTGCTTGTAGGGTCACCTTTCTGCAATGAAAATATCTTCATCCAATTATATAGGGCTGCTTGTAGGGTCAGTTTCTGTCAAGGTTCAGATCTTCATCCCATTGTATCAGGGGATTTATAAGGTCAGTATCTACCAGGTAAACGATTTTCACCCTTTCAGAGACAGGGCTGTTTGTAGGGTCTTTATTTACCAATGATCAGGTTTCGTATGCAAGGCTGTTTGTAAGGTCAGTATCTACATGGATCAGATTTTTGTGTCATCGCACAAGCCTTCCTGTTGGGTCAGTATTGACAAAGCATTACATCTTCACCTAAGCGAAGTAGGTTGTTTTGTCGGGTCAGTTACCCACCACGAATCAGATTATCACATCGTGATACAGGGCTGACTGTAGAATCAGTTAACTATCACAGATCAGATCTTCATCCCACTATAGTAGGCTGTTCGTAAGACCAGTAAATCGGGTCAGATCTTTGCCCCATGGTGCAGAGTCGTCTGTAGGTCAGGGTCTACCATGGATACCATATCTTCACCCATTGTACATGGTGTTTATAAAACCTGTCTACAGCAGTGCAATGAGTTCAAGGAGCAGCACTGATGGAATACCATTCAATACTGTACTGTGTTTTCTGTTATTTTATACCATGATGTTGCGTTGTATCATCAAAGAGTACAGTGTTACATTGTAGTTTTGTTTTGTTTTGTTATATGTAGAAGTAATATACGTTATTGTAAGATTTTGTTGTGTGCCATTGTTTAGTGTAGTGGTGTGTTGCAATGTTTTATTGTCGAGCATTGTGTAGTATTCCTTTATCATAGAGCATTGACTTGTACAGTTTAATTGTAAAGTGTTGCTTGGTATTGTATACTCTTCTTTATTAAATAGTGATGTGTTGTCTTGTTTTATGCAGTGTCAACCACTAAGCCACCCTTCCCTTGGTGCAGGGGATAGCCTTATCACACAGAGTTTGTGTCCCACCCTCAAACACTTTTTTCCAGTGCATGTAACTTTCGTCTACAGTCACAGTTGAATGTTGAGGTTACCGTCCTTTTATTATTAGTGTGAGGTTCTTGAGCCAGTTATGCACAGGTTGTTTCCAGACTGAGATCTGCGTGGAACTCTGGAATCGTTCTCCTCTTGAACTTTTGTAGGGGTACAGTAGCAATATAGCAACAGGAGCAGCAACAGCACCTACATGACTACCAGAATTAGTATTAACGTTACTATTCCTGCTAAGGCTACCACTACTACAATCGTTGTCAACTTTCAGACTAGCGGCATTGTTGAGGATTACTAGCCAAAAAAAAAACTGTTTTGTCTTACCTTGCGTAAAGTTCTGATGCTTTAATACTACGTCAGATGACCCTTCTGACTCAGAACAAGCCGTACACGTCGTGGTAACGAGTAAAAGAGTTTTTTGGAACATTGGCACCAAACGAGCACTATATTCTATGACACTGTGAGTTCATTCTTCAAATCTGCAAGCGTTGTTTATCAAAACTGCCCAGACATTTTCAACTGGGCCTAGATCGGTTAACTGTGCTGACCATGGCAAGATCGGAATGGACTGCAGTTGCTTCCACTGTTATGGTTCACGATGCTTCAATGGTGATGTTGTCCCCGTGGGATAAAAGAATGCATCGTCTCGCAGAAAATAGTCGTTGAACAGGCAGTTAGGGATGGTATTGTGGCATCTACATATATTTCTTTGAGCTAACTGTTCCTTCAACGAAGACAAGATGACTCATATCAAGTATGAAAAACATCGCTACACAGTACGGCTGATGTAAAATTTTACCTTTCCCCTTGACACACACCCATGGATTACACAGTAAGTTACACCTGTGCATTCTAGTCGCCACGTTTCAAAAGACTTTATCACACTATTAGTGGTCTTGAAATTAATGGATATGTCATCATTGAACCGTATATTTTGCCATTCTGCGCCTCACCGAACTGGTCCTCACCCTGAACTCATTCGCTTTTGATGGGGACAACTTTCTGCAGCAGAGCGGAGTGGCCATGGGGACCAAAATGGGTCCTAGTTTTGCATGTCTGTTTGTGGGCTATGTGGAAGAACAAGTCTTGAGCAAGTATACAGGTGAGCAACCCGATTTTTACAGGCGATTCATTGACGACTGTCTCGGACTGGCATCCTGTTCCATAGATTCCCTCAATCAGTTCATGGACTTTATGTCCAGCTTCCATCCGGCTCTGAAATACACCCACTGCATTTCAGATTCTTCAGTCTCTTTTCTCGACATTCAGATCACTATCCTTTCTGACTCCAACAGCCTTTCTACCTTACTACAAGGACACCGACCACTCATACCTTTTGTATAACTCCAGCCACCCTCGGAAATGAAAGGATAGCATTCCCTTCTCCCAGTTTCTTCGACTCGCAGGCTGTGCAGTGGTGACGCTGACTTCCAGCACCAGGCTGAACGGATGAAGTCCTTCTTCCTGACACGCCAGTACCCTCAGCAATTGGTCCAGACTGCCTTGGAGCGTGCCATTGCCATTCCTCACAGTCAGACGTTGACTTCTGCTAATCGTTCAGATGATCAAGCAGACCGTACAGTGGCTGTGCTCACCTTTCACCCTCACAACCTCCCTGTCCGCAACATCCTTCTCAACAACTTCCACCTCCTCCAACTTGACCCCAAACTGAAAGAAACCTTCCCAAAACCACCCTTGATAGCCTTCAAGAGAGACACAAATTTGAGGGACCATCTAGTGCGTGCCTCTGTCTGCAAGGCGAGAGCACAACCCCTTGGCACACACCCATGCACTCGCAAAGAGTGCAAGATATGTCCCTTCATTGACAACTGCACCACAGTTGCTGGTCTTTCTGGCCAGTTCAGGTCCTAGCAAGCTTCAACTGTCAATCTGCAGACCTGGTGTACGTCATTACTTGCACCTTGTGTTCAAAGAAATACACTGGGGGAGACGTACCGCAGCCTGAATGAGCATTTCTCTGAGCACTTCGCTCAATGCGGCTGGGGTATGAAGATCCCGTAGGCTCTCACTTCAACAGCCCCTACCACAACTTCACCCATGCGAGAGTGGCTGCTGTCTGGCAGAACCGGTCCAGTGGACTATCGCCTCTTTATGGAGTCATCCATCATTGCACGACTGTGGACCCTCGCCCCTGCCGGCCTGAACACCAGAGAGTGACAGCAGCTGAGCTTCAGGCACCCCTTCCCCTTCTGTACTAATCCCTCCCCCCCCCCCCCCCCCCCTTCCTTTTTTTTTTTTTTTTTTTTTTTTTGAACAGGCCTTCTTGCTTTCTACTTTAATTTGCTCATGATTCCTACTCACTGCTTAACCCCAGTTAACTTCCTTTTGTCTCTGAGCTCTGTTCATTCCTTCTTCTTTTTATTGTCAGTCCTCATATAAGATCTGTCTCTGTCACCCACTAACTCTAAGCCTGATGACAGCTCTATCAGCAGAAAGCTTGCTTGCTTTCCTTCTTGTCCCCCCGATCACCATACTCAAACCCTGGTGAGTGCACTCTTCCACCATTTTCTTCTCGTACATTTTGACAATTATTCACAGTCCATACTGCTCGTGTCCACCACCATTTTTCACCGAGCGTTCATTTCACTTCTCTGATCACAATCTCTTTTTGTTAACAGTCCTTTCAAAATCCTTGCACAGTCCTCCTTAAATTGATAATGAATTCAAACCAGTCACCGTTTATAACTTACGAGTAATGTCTCTCAAGCGATCCGCGACAAGCCAAAGAAAATGCTCAAACAATTTGGTCACTAGATTTTAATTTTAGATAAGGGGACTACATCCTGAGTTGTATCGTTCCGTCGACGCAGTCGGGCGAAAATCATTCTAACAGCCCTTTTAAGTATCTTAATCAGTCTTGCAACGTTCCTGTTCAGCGGGTCTTCATTAATAACAATATTATTATCAACTGCTTTAACATCACGAAGATTCTTCACTTGCTTTCCCTTCGTCACCAGCACAGGAAAAACATCCCTGAAAATTTGATCTGAACCTGACGTCTGCTTTTCCCAAAAAAAAAATATATTGCATTTACCTCCCTTTTCCGATTCTTTTTTTTTTTAATCCATCGGCAGCAACAAGAAATTGACTACAGAAACAATACACAAGATGCAAAGCATATAAACATGCTCCCAGTTTACCCTGAACATGCGTGGGATATTCCATAAGGAGGAAAAACCGTCTTGGGCTGGTGTAGCAGTTAGTAATGGCTATTCTGGTAAACATCGGTCATCATCACCTATAATGAACATATTTACAAATTTTCAGAAAGATCGGCCAAGTACTTTCTGAGATTTTCCATAAAGAAGAAAACCATTATGGGCCGTTAGTAACGGCTATAACGGTAAACTAAAACATTGGGCATCATCCGTGATCCATAATGAATATACCTACAAATTTTCAGAAATATCGGCCACATACTTTCTAAGATATTCCATAAAAAAGAAGAACCGTTATGGGCCGTTATAACCGTTAGTGACGGTTATAACGGTAAACTAAAACATCGGGCATCATCCGTGACCCATAATGAACATAGCTACAAATTTTCAGAAAGATCGGCCAAGTACTTTCTGAAATATTCCGTTAAAAAGAAGAACCGTTATGGGCCGTTATAGCCGTTAGTAATGGTACAACGGTAAAATAAAACATCGAGCATCATCCGTCGCCCATAATGAACATACCCACAAATTTTCAGAAAGATCAGCCAAGTACTTTCTGAGACATTCCATAAAGAAGAAAAACCGTTATGGGCCGTTATAGCCATTAGTAACGGCTGTAATGGTAAAATAACACATCGGGCATCATCCGTCGCCCATAATGAACATACCTACAAATTTTCAGAAAGATCGGCCAAGTACTTTCTGAGATATTCCATAAAGAAGAAAAACCATTATGGGCCGTTATAGCCGTTAGTAACGGCTATAACGGTAAACTAAAACATTGGGCATCATCCGTGACCCATTATAAACATACCTACAAATTTTCAGAAATATCGACAACATGCTTTCTGAAAGATTCCATAAAGAAGAAAAACCGTTACAGGCCGTTATAGCCGTTAGTAACGGCTATAACGGTAAACTAAAACATCGGGCATCATTCGTAACCCATAGTGAACATACCTGCTAATTTTCACAAAGATCGGCGAAGTACTGTCTGAGATATTCCATAAAGAAGAAAAACCGTTACAGGCCGTTACAGCCGTTAGTAACGGTATAACAGTAAACAAAACATCGGGCATCATCTGTGACCCATAGTGAACGTACCTGTTAATTTTCAAAAAGATCGGCCAAGTACTTTCTGAGATATTCCATAAAGAAGAAAAACCGTTACAGGCCGTTACAGCCGTTAGTAACGGCTATAACGGTAAGCTAAAACATCGGGCATCATCCGTGACCCATTATAAACATACCTACAAATTGTCAGAAAGATCGGCCAAGTACTTTCTGAGATATTCCATAAAGAAGAAAAACCGTTACAGGCCGTTACAACCGTTAATAACGGCTATAACGGTACACTAAAACATCGGGCATCCGTAACCCATAATGAACATACCTACAAATTTTCAGAAAGATCGGCCAGGTAGTTTTGTCTGGAGCGAGTGGAACACATTTTGACCACGGACGGACACACACACACACACACCACACACACACACACACACACACACACACACACACACACACAGCATTTCTTCGTTCCCATTCTAAAGTACTCCCTGTTCTATAAGAACTGGGAGTACAACAAGGTGGCAGAGATTTCGATTTCACTGTAGGCCTATGCTGCCATAATGAGTTTGTGCGATAATTTGACTCGAGGCCGTCTTACCAGTACTATTACTACGCCTACATTATTGCAACTACTGTGTCAGTCCGTTCATTTCCAGACACGTGTGCTCATGATTGTGTATGCGAACGAGTGGGTCGTAAGGTACGTCTGTGTCAGCGCGTACGTGTTCTTGTACAGAACGGGGTGAATATGGATTGTGCGCCTGTTCGAGTGGAATTTTTTCCCCCCGACTTTCTTTTCTTCAACATGTGTGCAGAACCATCGCCTGAACTGCCATTCCACTGAGATAGTGTTCACGCACATACGGCCCTCACAATATCACATGCAGATGTTCACACAAGCCTGCATGTGTCCACACATAGTAACGCACGCGTGCACGCACATACACGCGCACGCGCGCGCGCGCACACACACACACACACACACACACACACACACACACACACACACACACACATACACACACACACACACCGTTGTTGTTCGTCCTTCCATTTGGAAGATGACCATGACTTCAATCTCAGATGGAAGATTGCTGAGTGTGGGTCTGCAGGTGGCTGGTGAGGCCGATCTGGGCCCGGAAGGAACGCCCACATGTGGGACACATGTGAATGGGTGCTACAGTGGAGGTGGAGGTAGCTCTGGCCTTGCGCGCGGCTCACTTTCTCTCAGCTTCTGCTGTGCGTCTCTTCTCTGATGTACATGCACCCTTTGTGATGCTGCTTCGCCAGGCTGGGCGGTCCAGGGCAAGCGACTCCCAGGTGTTGAGGTTGATGTCCAGGCCTTTGAGGGACACTTTGAGGCAGTCCTTGAAACGTTTCTTCTGCTCCCCAACTTTGCGCTTGTTTCGTCAGTCGACTATCTGGCATTCTGACGATGTGGCCAGCCCATCTGGCACGGGATTTCTGAAGGAGAGTGTAGATGCTGGGGATGCTGGATCTTTCCAAGACCTCAGTGTCTGGGACTTTGTCCTGCCACTTGATGTGTAGGAGTCTGCGGACACAGCTGAGGAGAAAATGGTTGAGCTGTTTGCCATGTCTGCTGTAGACAGTCCAGGTCTCACTGGCATAGAGGAGAATGGTTAGTACCACTGCGTGGTAGACCTTCAGCTTGGTGGTAAGGCTTAGTCCTTTCCACTTCCAGACATTTTCACGGAGTCTCCCAAACACAGAGCTGGCTTTGGCAATCCTGTTCCTGACCTCTGCGTCAATGTTCTCTGCTGGTGAGAGTGTGCTGCCCACATAGGTGAAGTTGTCAACTGCCTGTAAGTTTTGCCCCTTTACCGTGATGTATGGTTCCTGGTAGGGTTTACCTGGCGCAGGCTGATACATCACTTTGGTATTTTTGGTGCTGGTGATGAGACCGAAGTTGTCGCAGGCTCGTGAGAGGCAGTCCATTTCGTGCTGCATCATCTGCTCTGTGCTGGCATTGAGGGCGCAGTCATCAGCAAACAACAAGTCCCTGATGACGGTCTCTTTCACGTTTGTGACAGCCTGCAGTCGCCTGAGGTTGAACAGCCCACCGTCAGTTCTGTATCTGATGTGTATACCACCCTGGCAGTCACGGAAGGCATCAGTCAGCATGGCGGAGAAGACCATGCTGAAGAGTGTAGGGGCGAGAACGCAGCCTTGCTTTACGCCGTTGGTCACTGGAAAGGCTTCTGACTCGTCTCCATCATCCAGTACTTTCACCATCATGCCGTCGTGGAACTGTCGGACGATTGTAATGAATCTGCTGGGACAGCCAAATTTCTCCATGATCTTCCACAAGCCATCTCTGCTGATCGTATCGAAGGCCTTGGTCAGATCAACAAAGGTCACAAACAGATCGCTCTGCTGCTCTTGGCATTTTTCCTGGAGCTGTCGTGCAGCAAATATCATGTCTGCAGTTCCACGTTCTGCACGAAAGCCACACTGGCTTTCTGGGAGGAGACCCTGCTCAAGGTGTAGTAGAAGGCGGTTGAGCAGGACACGTGCCAAGATCTTCCATGATGTCTTGTTGTGGGTAGGGAGGCGTTACAGAGTGTTGGTGATGACAAGGTCATGAGTAGCGCACATCTTGAGAAGCAGGAGGCCATTGCTGTTGCAGTTGCCAGTACCGTGTCTCCCAATGATCCCTTCCCAGGTCTGGTGATCAGTCCCCATTCTGGCGTTGAAGTCACCGAGTACGATTAGCTTCTCAGACGGTGGGACTGCTGCGATGAGAGTGTCTAGTTCTTCGTAGAACTTGTCCTTGATGTCATCTGGGTTGGTCATTGTTGGGATGTACGCGCTGATTAGTGTTGCACTCTTCTAGTTTCCAGGTGGAAGCTGGAGTGTCATCAGGCGATCGTTTATGCCCTCCGGGAGCTTGACAAGGTTCCGTTCAGATGGGATCTGATGGTAAATCCCACGCTTGCCTCTCGCCGTTTAGTGCTGCTGCGTCCGCTCCAGAAGAATGTATATCCTCCACCACATTCTGTGAGTTGGCCTTTGTCCGCTAGGCGTGTTTCGCTGAGTGCTGCTATGTCAACGTTGTAGTGAGCAAGTTCTTTGGCGACCAGTGCAGTTCTTCGCTCTGGTCTGTCTGCCTTGGCGTTGTCCAGTAGAGTTCACAAGGTCCACGTGCTGAGGTTGAGCACCTTTGTTTTTGTTTTCTTTGTAGTTCGACCGCTGGGAGGGACACCCCGCCAGCCGCGGTTTGCTGGCCAGGGTAAGGTGAAGCAGGCAATGTTTAGGGCCCCTTTTCTAGCCCCTTCCTCTTGCTATGGAGGTGAGCAGTGCTCAGACACCCAGGGGGCTGCCGAACTCCACTTCTGCTTCGTCCAGTAGAGAGCGACCACATGCCTTGGGCCGCCTGTGTGCAGGCTCGTGACTGACAGCTCCCAGTGTGTCCACACCTGCTGCCTTCGCCACTTGCCCATCGCCACAGAACTTGAGGTTGCGCCGTGGGGTTTGAAGTCATGACTTGCGCTTGACTTGGATTATAGTGAGGGAGAGTTGCGCGTCGTCAGTCTCACTCTCTCGCCCCAGTCCATCTGTGTCCAGTGGCAAGACGAAGTCAAGACGGCTGGAGATAGATTGGGGTGCAGTGGATGACCGTGACGTCTTTCGTGTCTTGATACGCTCTGTGCGCTCCACAACGCATTGCTGGAAATCGCCTTTCTGCCCGTTGAACGACAGTGGTTTCTTCCGCGCAGTCCGCCAAATTCAGCTTCGCATACAAGGTAGACAAGCCCTAGAGTTGAGGGTCGGGGACCCGTCAACTTACCAGCTATGCTTGCAGTATGCTCGCAAGATAGTGGAGGCTGTGGGGGCGGGAACGTCCAGCTTCCCGTACAAGTCCAAAGGACTTGCCCACTGCACACACACACACACACACACACACACACACACACACACACACACACACACACACACACACACACACACGCACGCACGCTCTCTCGCACGCACGGACGCACGTTCGCTCGTTCGCACGCACGCACGCACGCTCGCTCGTTCGCACGCACGCACGCATGCGTACACACACACACACACACACACACACACACACACACACACACACACACACACACACACACACACACGGTGTAGCTGTGGTGCAGACCATGTTAGCAGAGCATTCACGGTTTGACCAACGCTTTAGATCAACACTGAAGACTCATCCAGAAGCTCTGTACCCAGCCCTTTAAACCTTATTTGTTCTTTCACTTACTCATTTACTCAACTGTAACCCTGCGACTGTGACCTTACCTCACACCACAAGTGACAGGCTACGGTGTACATGGACTAACCCGTACATAGTGATGCTTCTTAACTCACACCGAAACTGAAACCGATATCAATAGTTCTAGAAACATCAGAAGTGGCAGCAGCAGCAGAAACAAAGGTAGAAATGATACTATAGTAAATGGGGTCATGAACGGACTGCGAACTAATGCAAAGCATTTAAATTCTCATCTAAGAGAAGAATAACTTACAGAATATAAACGATATCATCATCGAGCTATCGAAATTTCAAGGTCTCCCTGTAGTATATCGGTGGTGCGATGGAGATTTTCCATGCGTAAGGGGCGGGATAATCAGTACTTTAACGCTGACAGATGACGTGACGGTCCTTTCCACCAAAGACAAAACGTGAAACACACGAAAAACCAAAACAGTTATGTAAGATTGTTGCTTCGTAAAGGCTGAAGTTCAGACCAAAGACATCACAAAGGCCTGTACTGTCCCTTCGGAAAGAAAAGGTAGCTGAAACAAAAACTACCTTCACGTGCAAAAAACGCACTCCGAAGAAGTCTTCACGGGAATGACACATAGCAGTGGCACATTGGTAGGATCAGCTTCATCCTCAAATCTACATATGACCTCCTCCCTTCGACTTCAAAGCTGGCGAAGTGAGGGAGACCAGAGGACCCTGCGAGTCTGCTCTGTCAGGGTCAACAAACAGAAGAACATGTCCAGAGTTCATGCAAAGCAGCGCTAACCAACAGAAGGTATACACGGACACGAGAGGAAACAATACGCTTCCAAAAGCCTCAGCATCGACGTTCAACGCGACAGGAGGCCAGACACCATGGTCTGGAACAGTTGTGACATCAAGAGCATGCAATCAGGATTTATCGGATGAAGTGGATGACAAGGAATGTACCACGGACCTTCCGAAACAGGAAATCCATCCAAAGATCGTCCGGAAGGGTGGCATTGTACCGGACATTGTTCTCCACTAAAGTTCATCAGAACAATTCATTCTGATCGAAATCACTCTGTCATAGGAAAGCAGAATGGAGCAAGCTCACATCTACAAGACTGAGAAGTATGCCTGTGTAGCCAGCAGCTTGAGGAAATATGGTTTCCGGGCTAATGCCCTTGCTATAGAGGTAAGAGCAAAAGGGGGTTGTAGGCTCATCAGCCTAGGATCTCAAACAGCTCTCTACTTCTGGTAAGAAGACAACAAGAACCTAAAAGCAGTGACAGAGGCACCTGAAAAGAGATCCAGTTGAATCTGGTCGAGAAAGAAC
>CM065719.1:83965075-83972575 GCA_033310375.1 Conus canariensis
TTAGTCTGTGGTGGAAAGTCAGTTTTTATGATCTTTGTCATCAGGTCATAACGTTGTTGGTCAAATAATTTGCAGTCATCGAGAAAATGTAGTTCGTCCTCAACGACGTGGCATGTCGTGCATAATCTGTCTTCTCTGTCAGTGTTGGTATAACGGCCCCTCTCAATTTGGAGGTCATGGGCACTTATTCGTAATCTAGTTAGTGCTCGTCTGCAATCTGTGTCAGTGTGTTGCTCCAAATAAGCCGCCTGTTTGTATTTGGTAGTAACTGTGGCATAAAATTTGAGCTTGGATGTGCTTTCGTTCTTTTGTTTCTTCCAAAACTCAATATAAAACCTTTCCAGCTTCGCATTGATTAGAAACTTCAGGCGAGTCACACTAAATGTACCCTGATTTTCCCAGACATGCTGTAATCCTATCGTTGACAAGGTTTGTCGTATAAACTTCGTCCATTTGCTTTCTTCGGTGCACTGAGAGATCATTGACTGATAAATCTGTTGTTGATAAGTCTTGGTCTGACTCTAATATGTGTATCCAGAATGCGATAGTCTGGGTTATCACTTTAAAAGTAATCGGGAATCTTCCCAGTTCGCCCAAAACCGGTAATGTCATTGCTTTTCTATGAACTCTTAATAATTGCCTGCAGAATTTAATGTGTGCAGTTTCATGTGGGAATTTGTTTGCAAGGCAGGTTTTGAACAAATGCTGCATTTTCTTTTCTCGACATATTTCATCTTTGTATTGGTAAGAGGATGGGAACCACACCTCCGACCCATATGTGAAGATGGGAGAGACTAACGAGTCAGATAGGGTTGTAACTGTTCTCATATTTACATTTTGACCATAAAACGTTCTCTTCAAGGTATGTGCGGCTTTATTCCCCTGTCTTGCTAAGTGTTCTTGGGCTTCTGTAAAATGTCCGTTTTTATGGAAAATGACTCCAAGATATTTATATTGATCTACTGTTTCAATTATGTTTTCACCGCAATTGAAGAATAGTGGTACCTTTGGATCTGATTTGGTGAATACAACGACCTTTGTTTTCTCTGTGTTGATTTTCATTCCCCAGTCTAAACAGTAGTTGTGTAACTTGTTTAATTTACGCTGAAGTCCCTGTTTTGAAGTCGAGAGGATAGCTAAATCATCTGCATACAAATGACACGGAATTTCGACTTGTTTTAGATCGGAAATTCTTGGGGAATCATGGTCTCTGAGATATCCGACAATGTCATTTACGAATATGTTAAATAAGGTCGGGCTAAGGGTATTACCTTGGAGGACACCTTTTTGTATTAATATTTCCTTAGTGAGACCAGATTGGTTTCTTGTACAAACTGTAGCCCCGTTGTACATGTCCTGTATGATTTGGTAGCATTTACCAGTTATTCCCGCTTGCATCATTTTCATCAGTAGGGCTTCGTGCCATATATTATCAAATGCTTTGCTGAAGTCAACAAAACAGCAGTAAAGCCTTTTAGTTCTGTCTTTTAGTACCTTATCAACTAGTTTTGACAATATGAATATTTGATCAGTGGTCCGTGATCCCTTTCTGAACCCTGCTTGCTCCTTTGCCAAGAGGTGGTTTGCCTCAAGATAATTCATTATCCTTTCATTTATTATGTTGCAAAACACTTTTCCCAGCGAACTATTCAAAGTTATGCCTCTGTAATTGTTGGGGTTGGACTGGCCGCCTGACTTATAGACTGGGACTGTGATTCCTGTTTTCCAGAGGTCCGGGTATTTTTCTGATTTTAAGATTAAGTTAAACGCGTCTTTCAGAAGAGGAGCCATTTCAGGTAACATTGCTTTAAGCATTTCGTTTCTGATTCCATCTTTGCCTGGGGATTTTTTATTTTTCAGCTTTCTGACCACGTTCCTTACCTCCATTTCTAATATTTCATAATCTAACTCTGAATTCCTAGAAGGACGATTATTTGACCTCTTAAATGCTACTAACATGTCATCAACTGTTTGTTTTCGTTTTTCTGCGATCTTCTGTTTCTCACCTATTAGTGTTTTAAGATGTTCAAACCATTTGTTCGCGCTGAGACAATTTTCTTGACCATAAATTTCATGATCGTATGTTTGCAGTTCCCGAACAGTTTTCCATATTGAATTGGGATCAGTTTCTAGGGCTTCGTTTAGGGAATTAAGGAGTTTGTTCCATATTTTTCTTGGTTTTCTTGAAAAGTCGTTTATATATTTTACACTGTGAAAAGTATTTTTGCCTCAGTTGTTTATTTTGGGGGTTTCTGTTGACTGCGTTCAGTAGTTATCTTATCTCTTTTCTTTGGGAATGACAGTCTCTGTCAAACTACTACTTCTTTCTACGTCTAGATTTTTTTTTCTATCCATCTTTGTCTAAGCGCCATCTTGGCTGTGGTTGAAATATATTCGTTATCTGTTCAATAGTCGATTTATGTCGATGTCATGTCATTTGTTGCAAGTTGTGTCACAATGTCGGTCTTGATTTTCTTGATCATGGTGCGTATGTTGGGCATTTTGAGGTTGCTACTACTTTTTCGGCAGACTTTTCATTCCACTGAAATACTAGATAGCTTTCTTCTGTATTTGTTGTAGAATTCTATGAAGTAGGTCTTTACGTAACTGTTGTTCATCGTGGGTTGTGTCAGAGACTTGTTTTTGTGTAATGTGTTTTCATTTTCCATGGGTAGATGGATCAATAACTCTAGTGGGCAGTAGGTCAGAATGTCTGTCAAGTCAGTACTTTCATACTTAACACATGTCTAAGCAAATATTGTGAGCAAATGAAATAATCTACTACGCTGCTTCCCTGTGATTTATGACAAGTGTACAATCCTACAAGATCTCCAAGCACTCTCCCATTCAAAACACACATTTGATATTCAATACACTTGTTACATAAACGACGTCCGTTCTTATTAGTTAAGAGGTCCATCGACTGTCTTTTTATGACATTATCAAAATGGTAGTCAGCAGGTAAATCATAATAATTCTTCTCATTGTCCAGGCTAATGAAGTCGGCTTGATTGCCTGTCCTTGCATTAAAGTCACCACACAGGAGGACATTGCCTTTTGTTGTTAGTTCTTCAATGTCACTTTCTAATGAGTCCCATATGCCTCTAGTGTAGTCCTTGCCAAAGAAAGAATATTCCGGTGGAATATATACACAACCTAAATATACATCTCTCTTTCTGCGGTTTTCACTGTACATGCTGTTTTAATATGTAACCATGCAACATCGCTGTTATTTCTTGGTAGGAATTTTATATGCTTTCTGTACTGCTCTTTTATGTAGACAGAGATACCCCCCGAAGCCCTTGGGGCTTTCCCCCTTTTGGTCGATAATAATGAACCCCTGCTGCAAAACCAGGTAAAGATAATTCATTGGCTTTTTCTTATCAAGATGGGTCTCTTGTAAAAACACAATGTCATATTTAGACAGGATTTCTACAGCACTTTTATCAAGGACTTTGTTCATCTTTAAGCCTCACGGTCCCTTGTAACCTCTAACATTCCATGATAGCACACGTAACGGAAAAGTTAGTTTGTAATATTTTGAGTACGAAAAATGTGCAATACATCATGGAAAAATAGCTTATACACACACGGACTAAGAGCTAATAGAAGCCGCTGTGGTCACGGTTTGAGTTTGGGGAGGGAAAGGCCGACTGTGATATTGCCGAGGGCGCACGTTGTCTCGTCTGTCATTGCTGTGGTGGTCCCGGCGGTCTCTCGGCGATCATTTTGGTAGGCTTCTCGTCGGTTGTGCGGCAGTAGGGGTTGGCGGTCGTCTCGGCGTTCGTTCGGCGGTCGTACCCGTGGTAATCTTGGTGATATCACGGCGGTCAGCTCAGTGGTAATTTCGGTTGTGGCTCGGGCAGCATGGTGTATGCTTCCCGTCGGCCATGTCTGCGTCCATCCTGATGGTCTTCCATGCGACGACTCAGCAAAAGGTAATGGTCATGACCAGGTTGGTGATTGGGCTGGTTGTGTCGCCCGAAATGTTGGCGTGTCGTGTACGTGGTATGTGGCAGCACCTTTGTGCTGTCGGTAGAAGCATTGGTTGGTGGCGTGGTCTGCTGTCAGTTTCTCTCTCCTCTCTGGTCTCGGTAGGGTATCTGCGTCGCTGTTTGGGTTTTTCCCAGAACAAGGACCGCGAGTTGTCTGCCCAGATTGCCTGCCAGGATGCTGGTGCCTTATCAGTGGGGTGGATAGCCATCATCAGCCACTTGTCCCATACTTTCAGATTGGTGTGGGAAACGAAGCTGACTCGCTTCTCACCATGTAAACGTAGATGAGTTCAAGGCGTTCAAAAGGTCAGCCTTTGTCTGCAGCTGTTCGTCCTTCACTGGAGCTACTTTGCTGATGACCACTCTGATTTTGATCATTGTTCCAGAGTATGCTTCTTACCAGGGACTCCAATTTCCACTGGCAGTCTGAGAAGTGGCACTGTTAAGGTTGTTGACACCTGTATGATGGCCACCACTGTAATGTTGTGCAGGCTGTGTTTGTGACAGTCACCAATGGTAGGCGTCTTCCCGAGTGGTCATGTGAGTCCAAGGACTTGCCCAGGCGTTTCCCGTAATTCTGTTTAACACAGAATCATGTGTAGTAGCACTTTGGGAAGAGCGCCCTCTCACGGTGCTGTCTTCCGTGTCGTCCCTCGCTACCACTGTCTGTGGATGATGAAGAAGATGAAGACGATGAGGATGGCAATGATACTGCTGAAAGTGAGATCTGTTGCTCTTGTTGAGGCAGGTCTTTTTCTTTCCACACCGTCTCTATGTAGCGTTGCCAGCGGGGTCATTTCCGGTTTTTGAGGTCGACCTGACGCTCTGGGTCTCCTCTGGAAGTGGGGGTTAGAGACGGGAGGTGATGGTTCCTCATGTAGTGGGGTGTGGGAGGCGGGAGGGGTTGTAGAGGCAGGGGAGGGGTGGTATTGACGGGATGAGGTGGGCGCTGGTCATCGTTTGCCAGATGTGGGGAAGGGACGGTCTCGGTGATGTTTCCTTCCCTGCTGCTGCCAGGCCGCCATAAGCTGTCCAGTTTCCTCACGCCTGGCCCTCTCACACTGAAACATTTATTCGGCCAGTGTGTTCACGGCGCCCTCCAGGTTTCGAAGTGTGCTGTTTGCCTGCTGTGTGAAGGCTTCGAAACTCTCTTGTGTAACCAGGCCCGACATGAGTGGTGGTGTGTTGTCTGGCACAGCGTTGTCAGCGGCACTGGCTAATTGTGCAACAATCTCTTCTTCTACACTTTCTATCCTGTACACTATTTGGGCACACAGTTTGCATGTATATCTTCTCGAGCTTCGAGCGAAAATAAGAATTTGGTATACAGGTAATTCTGTGCACTCCCAGCTAACTTTACGGCCACACTCCGTACATTTTAGAGAACGGCCTGTATCATGCACACTGTCACAAACACAAGGCATTGTCATGGTGTACTCACCCTGCCCCTCGTTGTATGCTACTGTTTTCGGCATTGTTTGCTCTTGATCAGTCACCATGTCCTCTCCACTGAACACTGTAGGGTCGTGGTGTCCGGCCAACCTCATGGCTTCTCTGGCTTGATTTAGCGTGTCGTACGCCTTGTGCACCGCTTTGGGGAAGCCAGTCACTGACTTCGATGCGAGGTTCCACGAGGTGAAAATTCCAGTTTGCCGTCCGACACTGACCGCATAAAACTTTTGCTTATCTTTTTTTGCACCACGACTGCCTGTCATATTCACTGAATGCAAGACACGTGAAATATATCGGCTCTGTAGTCCGGTCGTGTGTGGTAGGTCACTTTTTCCCAAGACGTATTTACAGGAGCTGCTGCTTAGTCGCCATCTTGGACCAGAGAGATCACTAATACTAGAATGTACCAATGAAACATCTAATATTGCAGATTTGTTGTTTGTGTATACATGATATGTGTGTGTATGTGTGTGTGTGTTCCCTTTTTCTTTCTTACATGTGTACCAGTTAGGCATAAGAATGTGTGTTTGTGTGTGTGTGTGTTTGTGTGTGTGTGTGTGTGTGTGTGTGTGTGTGTGTGTGTTCCCTGCTATTGGAGTAGTTGTATTTGTGGCTGTTTCTTCCACTTTTCTGTTGGAAATACCATACTTTCTTGTCTTCAGTTGTGAGTGGAGTATTTTGCCTCCCTTGTTGAGAGTTTGTTGGCATTCTTTCTTCATTTTTTACGTTTAGAAGAAACATAACATTTTTTTTTTTTTTTTTTCACTTGAAATTACTAAAAATTTGAAATGGTTGTTAACTTACCATTACTAACATGTTATGAGATAATAAAAGTACAGTGTATCTCCTCCATTTTACAAAAAATAGCATGAGAATTGGTTGGTTAGTTCCAGAGATATCTGCGTTTCACATATGCTGGTATATAATAAGAGCTTTTTTGGAAAAATGGCTGGCGATGGGGATTTATGCAAAATAGAATGTCTGGCGGTGAAAGGGTTAAGGACCACGTGCAGAAGACTGGACAGTGATCACTAATACTAGAATGTACCACTGAAACATCTAATATTGCAGATTTGTTGTTTGTGTATACATGATCAATAAGAGTCGCAGTTGTTTTAGTTATTCTTGTCGGAGTTTGTACTAACTGATGGAGTGCATTAAGTGAGAGTGTACTTCTCCAACCTGGTTGTTGTTTAACATATCAATATTAAAGTCCCCTAACAGTAGTATATTTGAATTTTTGTGACAGATCCGATCCATCATTTGTACAAAGTTGTCATACCATTCGTATGTGGAAGATGGGTGTCTATATAAATGTCCGATTATGAATGGCGGTGAATTGGAGTTTTTTGTTTCAATCCAGATACATTCGACAGTATCAGTTTCAAGATCAGTTCTGCATCGGATAATGTTGGCAATTGATTGATGAATGTATACGGCAAGGCCAGTATGTTGGGGTTGATCACTGTCGCGTTGTTCTATGTTGTAGTCAGGAATGCTAATAAGATTATCTGTGATGCAAGAGTCTAACCTTGTTTCACTTACACCAAATACTTGTACTGGATGGGGTGACTGTTTTAAGAGTGATGAACTTTCATGAACCTTATTAAATAAATGATAGACATTGAGATGTCCAACTTTATGTCCTGGGACACCAGGATTATGGGATGGCATGCGTAGGAAGGGAACAGTGACACAAATCGACGAGGAAGACAGTTTTCACAAAAAAAGACGGACAATTATAGATAGAAAAAACAGAACACAGGTGAGAAAAGTAACGTTTCTGGATAACGCACAATAATGACAAACGCACAGAAAGAAATTAAAGGTTAACTATTATGCCTAAAACAGATACCAGAATGTATCTTTAGAAAATTCAATAAGCCAGTAAAACAACAAAGAACAAAAAAGAGCAATGGTAGAAGCACGACGTCGAACAAGTAGAAAGAAAGAAACAAAGTATTAAGCTTTAAGCAATGAATGACGATAACACACACACAAAAAATGTTCACAGCGATGCAGAGATAGAGAGAGAGAGAGAGTGTTTGGGTTT
>CM065719.1:83980075-84017575 GCA_033310375.1 Conus canariensis
GAAGAAAGAAACACTATTAACACACGTATCTCAAATGGCTTTTTTCACAATAGTTTTGCAACTGGGGACTGAGCAATAACCAAAACAATATAAAAAAAGCAAGGGTTATTTACCACACTATCAACATGGTCAAAATTATTTATAAAAATATTCTTCTCCTTATAAGCTGTGGTTAGTATAGGGCATTCAAATAAAAGGTGACGAATTGCGATATTCTCCTGACATATACACGCTATACCTCGTGAATATTTTGTATTCCATGTATTTAACCGTAATTTATGAATTAATCTGGCTAGATACCTTGGACATGATGGCAGGACGAATAAATTCTCATTAAGATGTTTCTTCCGCATATTCTTTTCCAATCGCTGGATCAATTCATGCGGAGAAAAATTTAAGACTTTGTTGAAGGGTGTTTCAAAAATTGTACAGGCTCCCTGTTTTGCCAATTTGTCTGCTAATTCATTCCCTTTTAAGCCACAATGTGAAGGAACCCAGCAAAAATCAACTGCTATACCTCGGGAAAGTAAACAATGTAATATATGCTTAATTTCAAAAAGAATATCAGTTCTAATTTTAGAGTTCCAGTGCTTTAATGATTGTAAAACTGATTTTGAATCAACACAAAATAGCACACTATAAAATGATACTGGCGTGTCATATAAGATATAATTCAGAGCTTTCATAATTGCATATAGCTCTGATGTATAAATTGAAAATTCTCTGCCTAAATAGAAAGACTTTTGCACATTTAAGGATGGTATAGTGAATCCAGCACCACTGTCAGACGTTTCCATTATTGAACCATCTGTAAATATTTTAAAATGATTTGGATAAGTCTTTTCGAAATGTTCTCGAACTTCATTTACTAGAATATTTACATTGTCATCTTTCTTCAAAGTAGTATATTCATCATCAATTTTTGCGTTGAGATGCTTCCATGGGGGCATTTGAGGAAAAATGGGAACCTCCGAAATTGCATCAATATCAATACTACATTCTGACATAAGCTCACAAGTGAAATTTCTAATTGGCTCTATGTATGATATATTTTTAGACCTTTTGGGGTATTCCTTGTTGGAATCCATAAGAATTTCATCAGTAGCAGAGTTTTTTACAGATAGGCCTCTTACAACGTATTTGAACACATCCAACGTTCGTTGTTCATTAAGAGGTAAAATGTTTGTCTCCTTATAGCATTTCATTGTGTTTGTGTGCACTGGAACACCCAAAGCTAATTTTAAAGCTTTACTATCTAAGCTTTGCAGTTTCTTTAAAAGGTAGTTAGATGCAGAGAAGTATACTTCCTGTCCATATATTAATTTTGATCGGACTAACGATGTATATAAATGTAAAAGTGCAGTACAGTCTTGACCCCATGGTTGACAACATATAATTTTGAGCAAATTTAATCTTTTCCTAGCTTTATCTATCAAATTTTCAATATGTTTTTTCCAGTTCAGCTTCGGTGTTAAAGACACTCCTAAGAATTTGACTGTTTGCTTATATTGTAGAACATTGTCGTCAAGAATAAAGTTGGGCAGAGCTTTTGGGTTTTCGCCATTATTAAAAAGCATTAAACAAGTTTTCTCACCAGATAATTCAAGACCGTTCTCTTTCATGTAAGCAGACAATCTGTCCAATTCTCCTTGATACATTGTCTGTACAAATTTTACTGCCCTTTTATTCGAGTGCTTCCGTAATGAAGTATTAATCCAAATGGCAATATCATCTGCATAGTGCACTACATTGGTGGATTTTGATAATGCCTTTGGGAGATCATGTATAAGGATCGTAAATAATAAAGGTGCAATAACAGATCCCTGAGGAATGCCCATATCTATTTTCCTGAATGATGAATATATTTTTCCAATTCGTGTACATATATTTCTTCCTTCTAGAAAGTTTTATATATATATATATATATATATATATATATATAAGATAATGGTGGCAAGTGCCAACAGAGATTTTAGAAAAATGCTCAACCGCACTGGGAGCAACATTTGTTAAAAAGGAAAGGTTTAAAATTTTACCTACAACGTTGTTTCATGCATGAAACCGCATGCGGTTGCAATCGTCAGGATGTGGTGGGTCTGTGCTGCCGGTGTTTTATAACTGCTTGTGTTGTCTGTCATCACGTGCTGTCTGTGTTTTTCGTGTGTTTCTGATTCTTGTTCACTGATAGGAATTTCCACTTTGCCTGCAGTTGTTAACCATTTCTATCCTGGTGTTTAAAGTTGCCATTTGTGGTTTGCATAGTATTATGTATTTTTCTGTTGAGCATAGGTTACATCTTTTTGAAATATTGTTATATGGTGCTGCTCTTTTTATGATTTTCCAGGATATATTGTAGTCTATTTTTTTCTCTTTGAGCTTCCAGATGTATTTACTCAATTCTGTTTGGTTTTTGTATCTTTCTTTGTTAAATGACTGTTTGTGGTTTGCATATCTAGTTTTAAATTGGTTTTCAGTAATACCTATATATGTTTCTTCTGCGTTCTCTGATGTTACAGTGGCTTGGTACACAATGTTGTTGTAGAGGCATTTGTTGCTCAGAGGGCACTGTTCTTTCTTGATGCAGTTGCAACATTTCCTTTCGTCACCCTCGTTTTTCTCTATACTGCTTTTCATTTTGTTGGTTGAATCAATGATGTTTTTAAGGTTGGGCATACATGAGTATGATAATTTGATGTTACTTTTGTTAAATATCTTGGATAATTTGTGCTCTTTTGGAAATGATGATGTTAGGATTCTAAAGAATTCTTTCCCTATATTTGTTTTTACTCTTCCGTCATATGGGGGGTTGAACCATATGATCTTCCTTTTCCTGTTCTTCTTGTGTCTGCTCATGTCATTATCTGGATCATATTGTAGTTTGTAGTTGTAGCCACTTTTGTGTAACGCTTCTTGATATTCAGCTGCAGCGTTATTGAATGCTGTTTCATTACATGACAGGTTAGATAATCTCTTATTTATGCCTCTGGGTATTGTTTTTAGTATAGAAGGTGGATGGTTACTTTTGATATTTACATAGACAGGTATGTCATTTGGTTTTTTGTATGGTTTATATATGTGCTGGTTGAGGTCTAACGTTATATCTAGGTAGTTCACTATCTTTTTATTTGCTTCAATAGTGATTTTTAGATTTTGGTTTTGGAAGATTTTACACAGTTCTTTTTTCTTATTTTCAATGTTTCTAGGGCTGTCGCTCAGCGCAGCGAGGCCGTCATCTCTGTAGAGTCCGACTTGTTTTCCAAGTTTTTTTTGGATGTAAGATAGTATGAATAGTCCGACAAGTTCGCAAGGGTCAGAAATGGAAATCATTTTCCATACAAAGAAAACTCTACTACACAGCAAAAATGAAATCTGGACCAAGAGCGCAAGCAAGAATTCAACTTTTGATGTTACAATGGGATCGTATGATGGCGCCGAAACTTGCGAACTTGTCGGACTATTCATACTATCTTACATCCAAAAAAAACTTGGAAAACAAGTCGGACTCTACAGAGATGACGGCCTCGCTGCGCTGAGCGACAGCCCTAGAAACATTGAAAATAAGAAAAAAGAACTGTGTAAAATCTTCCAAAACCAAAATCTAAAAATCACTATTGAAGCAAATAAAAAGATAGTGAACTACCTAGATATAACGTTAGACCTCAACCAGCACATATATAAACCATACAAAAAACCAAATGACATACCTGTCTATGTAAATATCAAAAGTAACCATCCACCTTCTATACTAAAAACAATACCCAGAGGCATAAATAAGAGATTATCTAACCTGTCATGTAATGAAACAGCATTCAATAACGCTGCAGCTGAATATCAAGAAGCGTTACACAAAAGTGGCTACAACTACAAACTACAATATGATCCAGATAATGACATGAGCAGACACAAGAAGAACAGGAAAAGGAAGATCATATGGTTCAACCCCATATGACGAAGAGTAAAAACAAATATAGGGAAAGAATTCTTTAGAATCCTAACATCATCATTTCCAAAAGAGCACAAATTATCCAAGATATTTAACAAAAGTAACATCAAATTATCATACTCATGTATGCCCAACCTTAAAAACATCATTGATTCAACCAACAAAATGAAAAGCAGTATAGAGAAAAACGAGGGTGACGAAAGGAAATGTTGCAACTGCATCAAGAAAGAACAGTGCCCTCTGAGCAACAAATGCCTCTACAACAACATTGTGTACCAAGCCACTGTAACATCAGAGAACGCAGAAGAAACATATATAGGTATTACTGAAAACCAATTTAAAACTAGATATGCAAACCACAAACAGTCATTTAACAAAGAAAGATACAAAAACCAAACAGAATTGAGTAAATACATCTGGAAGCTCAAAGAGAAAAAAATAGACTACAATATATCCTGGAAAATCATAAAAAGAGCAGCACCATATAACAATATTTCAAAAAGATGTAACCTATGCTCAACAGAAAAATACATAATACTATGCAAACCACAAATGGCAACTTTAAACACCAGGATAGAAATGGTTAACAACTGCAGGCAAAAGTGGAAATTCCTATCAGTGAACAAGAATCAGAAACACACGAAAAACACAGACAGCACGTGATGACAGACAACACAAGCAGTTATAAAACACCGGCAGCACAGACCCACCACATCCTGACGATTGCAACCGCATGCGGTTTCATGCATGAAACAACGTTGTAGGTAAAATTTTAAACCTTTCCTTTTTAACAAATATATATATATATATATATATATATATATATATATATATATATATATAATCATACATATTCCCAGAAATACTAACATTTTTCAGTTTATACAACAATCGAGCATGCCAAACACGGTCATATGCTTTCTTTACATCAAAGAATGTAGCTAATGTACTTTTTCTGCGTGAAAATTGCTTTTTTATATGAGAAGTTAGTTTCACTAAATGATCAGTTGTGCAACGCCCTTTTCTGAATCCAGCTTGCTGGACTGGAATAATGTCATTTTTTTCGCAATAATATAATAAACGTGTTTGTACAACTTTTTCAAGAAGTTTACCAACATGGGATGTTAAAGCAATGGGTGCTATAGCTATTTACAGATGTTCTCGTTTTACCTTCTTTTGGTACTGGTACTACCACTGAACGTTTCCAGATTGTAGGAATAGTGCCGTACGTCCAACATTTTTGGAACAACGAATGTAGTAATATTTTCCACGAAGAAGGCAAGTGACGAAGAAGCTCGTAAGAAATACCATCTAGGCCCACTGCTGAATCATAAGATGTAATGGATTCTATCGCTTCAAGAAGTTCTGATGATTGTAATGGAGAATTTAAGTAGTTATTATTGTCTGGTATGGGACTCTTATATTGTTCTTTTTGTTCCTCTTTTTGTCTATGGTACTTGATTTCTGCTGGAAGATTTACAGCTCGACTATTTTCCGAAAAGAAATGGGAGAAAGCTTCTGCCTTATCCATTGTGCTTGGAAATTCTTTTGTTAATTTTACAGGGTAAGCTTGTGTCTTGTAACAATTTTTCATTTGTTTTACTTTTTTCCAAACTTTAAACATATCCTTCGATTCTTTTACTTCGGTCTCACAAAATTCTGACCAGTATTTCTTTTTAGCTTGAGCAATAATTTTATTACATTTGTTCTTTTCTTGCTTCATAATGACAAAATTTTCTTCTGTCTTATTTCGTAACCAAGCTTTGCAACATATTCGCTTTGATTTAACAGCTAGTCCACATTCTTCCGTCCACCATACATTACCCATATATTTACCAATCTTTTTAAATTTACATTTAGGGATAGAATGCTCGGCTGCTAACAGTATGACTTTGCTGAAATTAGAATAAAATAAATTAACATCATCATTCTCAATAAATGTTGTGTTATACGATGCAAGAAAAATCTGGTAGGCATCCCAGTTGGCAAGTTTATAATTAAACTTTGGAATTTTGTCTTCGATGTCTGTTACATCATTATTTATGTCATCATTAAAGATTATAGTAATGGGGAGGTGATCACTTCCCAAACAATCTTCTCCTATAGACCAATTACAGTTTACTGCAATGCTAGGTGAAACCAAGGATAAATCTATCGCGCTAGGTTTGTGAGTTGAAACATCTGGCATTCTTGTGATTCGACCATCATTTAATAAAACTAAAGAGGAATCAATAATATTTTCAACGAATCTGTTGGATGAAACTTTAGAACACTCAGAATCCCAAAATGGTGCATGAGCGTTAAAGTCGCCAACAATGATCCATTTCTTACATGTAAAATTTGTATTCTTCATCCAGTCTGTATTATCCTCTTGGGGTCCATTAGGATAATATACAGAAAGTATATTGTAAACTGAGTCTTTGTTCACTTTGATTACAGCACCTATAGCAAATACACCTTCATCTTCCTGCGGCACCGGAAATGGAACGATCCTAGTAAATTCCAGGTCCCGTCTGATGTATAGCGCAGTCTGGACTTTTTTGTTTGATTCACTGACTGTGTTAAGTGGAGGGTAGAAGTAATTCTCCAAATTAGGTAGTCTGTGCTTTTCTACATTCAGAGACTGAAGTGCTAGCACAGAGTGGTTTCCCTCCAGAACGTGATTTTCAAAAGATAATAAATTACTGGGAAGTGATCTGGCATTCCATTGAAATATTTTGAAACAATCATTTTGCTTAGCTTTCATGGCAGATTGCAAGTTGTAACAAAAACTGCTGTTATGCAAATTATAGGTTTTCACGGCACATTCTCCACCAAACAAGATTGATTGATATTGAGAGTGACCTATTACAGTAGTAATAAATACGAAATAGCCCACATTGGGGAACATCTTCTTAACAAATAAACTATACATTCAAAGAAAACACGAAAAGAACAATGTTATATAAACAATAAACCGATGTCTGAATAGCGCACTACTAAGTATACTGACTATGAGAACTATGAAGGCTATGAACACTCGTTATTCAGGGAACTTGTATGTCTCCAAAGTGCAGGTCTGACCTCAGTTAACACTTGCAATGATGAATGTGGTGTGCCTTCACAAAACAGAATATCCAGGTATATCTAACACACAAGCCAACTTAATGCATACATTTATACACAGGCATACATACAGCCACACACAAAGACACGCGCGCGCACACACACACTCACATACACACGTTCTCATCAGTGCATAACGCACATACACACACGTACGCGCGCGCGCGCGCGCGCACACACACACACACACACACACACACACACACACACACACATTAACTACAGCTCAAAATATACATTGTCAAGGCAGTCACCAGTGGGGGTACCAAAAACCCCTCCAGTCAAAGAACTCCATATGCGGCTGAATGTACGATTTGGAACGTCGCTTGGGCTGATTCCAGAAAAGACCGTGAAGATGTCTGCCCAAGTTTCCGGCCAGCACTGACGCTCCTCGTTGGTTGGGGTGAAGCTGATCCCGGAGACCTCTCGGCTGCAGGTTCTCGTGGCTGATGAAAGAGATATTCTTGTTCTCCACCAGCTCGGCAAACACCAAGGCGTTATAAAGGTCTCTTTTTGCATTCAGGGAAGGATCTTTGACTGGCAAAATTTTGCTAATAACAACTTTCACTTTCTGATGCTCAGACTGTAACTTGCGCACGGCAGCAACAAAAGCTTCACTGGCAGCCTGAGGGGTCTTGTTTCTCAGGGTGTTGATGCCACAGTGCAACACGACAGCATCGAGTTCTTGGTAAGCGTTTATAGCAGATCTAGCAGCTCTTTCAATATCATCCATGGACAGGCATTTACGTTTGATGACACGAAGTCCATAGGAAAGACCAAGCCTACGTGCCTGCACCCCATTCAGTACAGAATCGTGCAAGATGGCAATACCAGGAAGATCTTTTTCTGTCTGGAGGTACTTTTCAGACTTTGATCCAGCATTTCGAACTTCAGTAATGACTTTTTTCTTTTTTTGAGAGGATGACGCCGACGGCATTACGTCATCGGAAGTATTCGTATCAGAAACCGCGTTCTTTTCCCTCACCGCAGGCAAATGGGTGGTTTTGGGCTTCTTTGCCCTTCTTCTGTCCTCTTTCATCGGCATATCAGGTAAGTCTTTATTCAGTGGAAGGGTAACACTAGCAGATGTTTTAACAGCATCAGAGTAGAGCATATTCTTCTGAACGGGCTGCACTATTTTTACCGCCCCTTTCCCTTCCGACACATGATCTTTTCTCAGATTCACATAAGTGTGTGTGTGTGTGTGTGTGCTGTGACATAGCATGTTCATCATTTTAGTTCAGATGTTTAAAATCAACGAACTGAAATAATTGAAAGTGCAATGTCTTGAATTGTTTTCAAGTTGAGTACTTATACAAATTTGATTCAACTGAGACTTTGTTTTGTTTCATACATCATCATCATCATCATTATTGTTGTTGTTGCTGTTGTTGCTGCGTTTCTTTTTCGTCGTCGCCTTCTTTTTCTTCATCTTCTCCTTCTTCTTCTTTTCCTTCTACTCCTTCTTCTACTACTATCATTATCATTATAATTATCGTTATTATTATCGTTGTTATTGTTGCCGTTGTCGTCGTTGTTGTTGTTGTTGTTATTGTTGTTGTTGCTGTTTTTGTCATTGTTGTTGTTGTTATTGTTGTTGTTGCTGTTGCTGTTATTGTTGTTAAGAGTGCCAAATCTATCACCTGAAACCCCTAAGCACTGACAACAGCAGTACTCAAATTGTAGTGCTCATAAAGCAATGCTTCAAAAACACGTACAATGACTACGACATTCAGGAACCAAGACAGAATACTGGACCTTTTAACATAAGATCACACACACACACACACACACACACACACACACACACACACACACACACACAGAGGCACACACACACACACACACACACACACACACACACACACACACCACGCACGCACGCACGCACACACACACACACACACACACACACACACACACACACCTCATTAATCTTTTCTTCCCCTCCAACCCCCACCCCACCCCACCCCTCAGCAACGCCCTCCCCATCCTCTCTCCCCCAATCTTCTCCGCCTCTCTTCTCAGTTTTTCAGCGTGGCTTCGTCGAGGACACGGTGTTCTGCATGGATGTTACTGCGCGGGGGTGGGGGGGGGGGGGTGGGGGAGTAGGGGGGGGGGGTGATAACAGAAAGAGAGATCGGTTTCTGTAATACACTCCCTCTTCTATCCCGGACTTACATAACATAATAACGATGGATGACACTCTGCCATTCTGTGGAGTTCAACGAATGTGTTTACCTGTCAATGGTGTCAGTCCATCGTTGTTGTTTTTTGTTTGTTTGTTTGTGTTGTTTTTTTTTTGGGGGGGTGTTTATTTGTTTGTTTTTTGTTGTTTTTAGGGGGGGGGGGGGGGGGGGGCAGGCGGGAGAAATTCTGTCTTCCCTGTCTGTCGCCCTCCCTCCACAGTTCCCCTTGAAGGATGGTTTTACGAAGGCCGTCGGATCTTGAAACATTGCCTTCTTGTCTTCGCGATTTAAATTCACTTTCTCGAAACGGGCTTTTTTGCCTTGACAAGAATGTGCAGCCTACCTAGGTTATCGTCACCTCCCCACTCCCAAACTCCCTCCCCCACACACCCTTTGCTAAACTCCTTACCCTCCCCCCCCCCCCCTGCCATCCCCACTTCCCCATCCACCCCCTCCCCCCCCTCCCCCCATACCCCTTCTCCGCCTGCAGTCTGCGTGTCCCAGCGCGACCTGAAAGCTTGTCAATCGTGTTGTCTGCAGACAGCTGGTAGAAGGTGTAATTGACACAGACTGATGACTGGTTAGGGCAATAAGCGTCGTGTTAATTAGCAGAACGCCCGTAGGCCTACACGTCAACATTTCACAGGCTGTCAGGTGCTGATGGCAACCTCCCCTGGCTATCACCACTCCCACCCCCCCACCCCCCACCACCACCACCCCCCTTCCCTCTGCCTCTCACGCTCCCTGGGTCCCACCACCCTCATTTCTGATTCTCGTGCCATTGTAACAAAAATCCTCCCCCCCCCCCCCCCCCCTCCCCTGATTGTACTCCGGAATATGTGAACTGAACTGCCCTGCCAAATCTGATTCTCTCTCTCTCTCTCTCTCTCTCTCTCTCTCTCTCTCTCTCTCTCTCTCTTAACACTGAATAATACTGTATCCAATGTATCAACAAAAATAAACAAATATACAAACAAACCATAGAAAACGGTAGCAGTTCAAAAAATCAGTCTCGAAACAATCTGTTTTTCCTATGACAGTTCATTTTGTTTACCTGTCTTTAAACTGTTTGACGGCTGCAGTTCAAAAATCAGTCTCGAAACAATCTGTTTTTCCTATGACAGTTCATTATGTTTACCTGTCTTTAAACTGTTTGACGGCTGCAGTTCAAAAAATCAGTCTCGAAACAATCTGTTTTTCCTATGACAGTTCATTTTGTTTACCTGTCTTTAAACTGTTTGACGGCTGCAGTTCAAAAAATCAGTCTCGAAACAGTCTGTTTTTCCTACGACAGTTCATTTTGTTTACCTGTCTTTAAACTGTTTGACGGCTGCAGTTCAAAAACTCAGTCTCGAAACAATCTGTTTTTCCTATGACAGTTCATTTTGTTTACCTGTCTTTAAACTGTTTGACGGCTGCAGTTCAAAAACTCAGTCTCGAAACAATCTGTTTTTCCTATGACAGTTCATTTTGTTTACCTGTCTTTAAACTGTTTGACGGCTGCAGTTCAAAAAATCAGTCTCGAAACAGTCTGTTTTTCCTACGACAGTTCATTTGTTTACCTGTCTTTAAACTGTTTGACGGCTGCAGTTCAAAAACTCAGTCTCGAAACAATCTGTTTTTCCTATGACAGTTCATTTTGTTTACCTGTCTTTAAACTGTTTGACGGCTGCAGTTCAAAAACTCAGTCTCGAAACAATCTGTTTTTCCTATGACAGTTCATTTTGTTTACCTGTCTTTAAACTGTTTGACGGCTGCAGTTCAAAAAATCAGTCTCGAAACAGTCTGTTTTTCCTATGACAGTTCATTTTGTTTACCTGTCTTTAAACTGTTTGACGGCTGCAGTTCAAAAAATCAGTCTCGAAACAGTCTGTTTTTCCTATGACAGTTCATTTTGTTTACCTGTCTTTAAACTGTTTGACGGCTGCAGTTCAAAAAATCGGTCTCGAAACAATCTGTTTTTCCTGTGACAGTTCATTTTGTTTACCTGTCTTTAAACTGTTTGACGGCTGCAGTTCAAAAAATCAGTCTCGAAACAATCTGTTTTTCCTATGACAGTTCATTTTGTTTACCTGTCTTTAAACTGTTTGACGGCTGCAGTTCAAAAAATCGGTCTCGAAACAATCTGTTTTTCCTGTGACAGTTCATTTTGTTTACCTGTCTTTAAACTGTTTGACGGCTGCAGTTCAAAAAATCAGTCTCGAAACAATCTGTTTTTCCTATGACAGTTCATTATGTTTACCTGTCTTTAAACTGTTTGAAGCAGACAGGAAGTTGTTGACGTAGGATTGATGGCTAAATTTTGAAACTGTCAGTTCCCGTCATATGTCAATCGTATCTATATTTATAACAAATGCTTTGAGAAAGGCTTCTTTCCCGCTCAGTTATGTTGAAGCCTGGAGACAATCCTGAGCAAGTGAACGACGGTCGACGGTTTTGTACAAGTCCTTTAAGATAACACACACAAACAAGTGGCGTCTGCCATTATTTTTATTCTGACAATCTACCAAATAAAAACAAACCTAGCAGGCCAAAGGCTTACAAATATTAATGAAAATGGATATCATTGAGCAATTTTCGTTGATTTTGCAAAGGCTCTTGATGTGCTGACCACAAGTTATTATGCAGAAAACGTTAAACGACAAAACAAGACACACTGTCCAACTGATCTTATCATTCCTAGAGCATGGCAAGTAAACTATGTATTGCCATCAACTCGTCAGATACGTTACCCGTTTGACATGGAGTGGCTCAGGGTTCTGTATTAGATCCGCTCTTATTTCAATTTTATAGTAGTGGTTTTCCCTCTTTATATTGAGGATTCATATAAAGAGGATTCATATAAAGTCTTGTGATCATACCAAGGTCTGCGCAAGCAACTTCAACTTTAAAGGTGCGTTCATTACAGTACAAACGGATGTTGACATCTTAAGTGACTAGTGCAATTTAAATCACCGAATCCTAATGAAATGAAACCATGCTAAAATAATTTAGTTGCATAGCGAGAGGACTGCAGGCGGAAATCTAAACAAATCTTAAATAAATGTTAGCGAACCGCCCAGAGAACGTGGACAAACGGATCACAAGACGAAACACAACGCGTTTCGACCTCTTAGGTCTTCATCAGGTGAGACATAAACGAATCAAACAACGAAAATTCACTTAGCTTTGATCGCTTCAGATCACTTCACAGGGTTCAGCGCAAGGAAGAAGGCGTTGAATGATTTAATAAAATAATTCAATAAAGAAACCTAACGTAACCATATAGCTTCCTTCTGGTTTTGACAATAATCAAGAATTTGAAGCAGTTGACGGCCTTCGAATCCTAGGTGTTATATATGTAAACGCACATAAAACAGAGATTAAAAACAACAGACTCATAAGATATTCCAAATATTCCGACCTTCCAAGGTCTTCCTCAGGGACTTTAATTAAACTGAATCAAAATCTGTGTTCACTCCTTTTAAAATAAAGTTGAAATGACTGGTGTGGTGTAAATCTTATATCACTGAATCCGTATAATACAAGACTCGTGGCCATAGAAACACTACAAAGAACATAGAACATGACCGTATAGTACCCAGTTTATGCCAGTAACAAAGCAAAACGAAATGGACGAGGTTAATAACCATCGAGTTCTGAGTGTTCACAACGTTAACATTTTCTCCGGTCTAATCACATCAACAGTTTATGTAAATCAATAGTCAGGCAAGTATATTGGTCACGTGGGGTCAAGCATGTCCTGAATCCCTCTGCCAGGAAATTATTCCTAAACGCACGAACACGTTTAAATGCGAACGTGTGGTAAATATTTGCGCCATCAGCAAGGAAGACAAAGGTGTCGGAAAAGCTCTAACAACAGCATTCACCGCGACATTAACAGCTGGAAGGAAAAGAACCGTTTTCTTGCCGTAGGTAATGATCACCGGTGCACAAGTGTTACGGATGGTGTGCGGTGCGTGTTTTGCTGTCTGACTCTCGCTCTCAAAAGTTTGGATGCGTGTAATAATTATTCCCTACGCACACCCACACCAAACGCACATGGATAGCCAGGCAACACACGAGTTAAATTTTTTTTCTTTATAATTATGCTGCCTGAACCATCAAACATACATTCATGTGAACTGGTACAAATCAATACATGTCACTACATAGCATATAGATCAAGATATCAATACATAGGAACTTCAGTCATCAGATATCAGCATATCATAGTGTATATCTTGATATCACTCACAGATCTCGCCGGCGCCGTCCACAGTGTCTCACATATACAATCAACGCACTCGGTTCCACAGTACCCAAGCCACAGTCTACAGCATTAAAATAAGACGAAGAAGGATAACCAAGGTCCCCACACGGTAAACACAGCCGTTCACAAACACAAGCGATGAAGAAGAAGAAACAGAGTCTCCCACAACAAGCACAATAAATCACGTAGAACTTTCAGAAGAAGAACCCCAGATTTACATTCACAAGGCACAATAATCCATAGCAGAAGAGCCGCAGATTCACAAAGCACAGCAATCCATAGAAGAAGAACCGCAGATTTACATAAGGCACAGTAAACCATTGAAGCACTGCAGATTCACAAGGAACAGCAATCAATATTGAATCCCAGGAGAACACGATTTCAGCAAAGTTCCATAGAACACAATAAACTTCGATTCGACGTATTGTTGATCTAAAACACAAATTAATTAGCTTCTCCGTGTATTGATATTACAATGTTCACATCAATATACTCAGCCCACCGACACACATGAGGCGGTACAATTAGAACACATAAATATTCTTGCAGGAGTTTTAAGTCACTCTCGGCGACACAGCATTCACAACATTTCTATAACAATTAAATTTCCTGGTACATATTTCGCTGGTACCGTCATCAGAAGTATCGCACATACACAGTGAATATCAACGTACTACTGACTTGAAAGTCAGCCTCTCCACATAGTAACACTACGGAGAAAACGACGATTAAAACAAAATAAATTAGGCTGCACACCAAAGCCTCGGCCGTTAGTTCTTCCTCTTCTCTCGTCTTATATTATTATTTTCGTCATGCAGTTACCTATGTCATTTTAAGTTGACGTCATAATTTACGTTGACGTCACAACAAGAAGAGCCTAAGTGATCAGTAAATTCCAAACTGGACGTAATGTGAACAGGAGGCATTGTCACTGTCCACTGTAAAGGACCGACCTAGAAAGAGCAGACAAGCAATGAGGACACCTCCACACCAGGATCAGTCCTTGTGACAGCTATCAACAGGAAAACTAAAGAGGCCATAACGTTCTAAAGCAAAAAATTAAAAGAAACTACCAGCTACAGGCACTGTATGTTCATGTTCACATTACGCCACTTTTAAGCGAGATGCTTTTCTGTATCAAAGAAACGAGCAAGGTGGAGACAGTGACCAGAAAGAAAAACATGAAGGTGCCAGTAGGACTCAGAGAAGAACTACCCTCAACCGCCGAACCAGTAAGCTGGGAGTAATCATGAATCACCACTGGAAGCCTGTGCCATGTTCACATTAAGATGTCATGGGACTTTACTGCTCCCTGGCGACGCCTTTGTGGGAAAGGTGGAAACAGTGGCCACAACTTACGAAGGAAAACTTGTCTGGCGTTGTGAAGATACCAGTTCGGGAGCCATCAAAGTATATGTATGTCCGGGGAGTATATAGAATAGGTGAACTGATGGATGGATACAAATATACAAGAGGGAGGAAGAGACGGACAGAAAAAAAAGAAGAAAAATGACAATAAGAAAATTAAAATAATAAAATAAAATAAAATTATGTTGGACAAGATGGGTTGGATGTTAACGAGCTGAAATACTGCCAACAATGTGAATTGTTTTTAACAGTTACAGTAACCAGCTAGATTGATAAAAGAGCCTCACCACATTGTCATATATCATGAGGGGAAAAAAAGAAGAAGAAAAAAAGAGAAGTAGCAGTGATCGCTCGCTGGTTGCAGAGATTTTGATCAGACCACTAAACAGAGGAGACAAATGATTCATATATCAACCATTTAGTATGGAATTCTTTATGTTTCATGTTCATTATGTTTTTCAATTTGGTATCGAATATTTTCAGAGAACCTGTTAAATGTGGAAAGTTGCCTTTCAGTTTAAATGTGTACAAATATTGTTTTGCCAAAAGCATAATGAAGTAGAAAATACTATCAATACCAATTGTTGCATCAAGTCCTAAAAGAACAAGTGATTCTGTTAGATTTATATTCTGGGCATTGGTACATTTCTCTGTTATTAACTCAGTAAAAGTGTCCCAAAAACGCTGAGCATAAGTACACCTCCAGAACATATGATCAATACTATCCTTACACAGTCCACAAAAGCTGCACCTGTCGTTATTAACGACTCCAGTTTCTTTTAAAATTATGTTTGTTCCTAAGCATCTGTGTAATATTCTGAGTTGAAACCATCTGAGCTTTATATCCGATATGTTATGAGCATTCAGGAAGCATGACTCCCAGTCATGAGTTTGGGACAGTTTCAAATCCCATTTATCACAACACGGAGCTCTCTGGTTATTTTCAATCATTATATCATAGTGCATCTCTGAACCTTTGTAAGTCGCGAACAATTTCTTATAGCAAAGAGGAGTCCTAATATACTTATTGTTTTCGATGTTTATTCCAGATGTCTTTATATAATCGAGTACTGTGGACTTGTTCCCGGCGAAAGTAAGAAAATCAATATTGATATCATATTTTTCTTTGAAACTTCTGAGTGAAAGAAACTGTCCATTGTCATAAAAATGAGCTAGATAGTAAATATTATTGTTTTAAAAAATTTTGGAGACAACGTATTTTTTTCCGACTTGAATACGTTTATTGTGTAGCATTCTGGTTCAACTAATAGTTCAGCAGAATTTTTTGGCGCACATTTGTAGTAGAGATGTTTATAAGTTTCAAAAACATCTGCCCAGAATTGGTTGTATTTTCAAAATTTAGAAACAATTTCTGGACCATGTTTATTGATCAAAAACCATTGCGGGAAGTTACTGAGTAGTACATTTTTCCATTTATACTTTGATTTCACTTCTACGGATCCAAGACACTTTCAGAGATGTAACAAAAAATTTTAACTCGGGAAGACCAATACCTCTATTGTTTTACACTTTTATGCGCAGTTTTTTTTTTTTTTTTTTTTTTTTTTTTTACTGATTTTGTCTGTTTTCTTATTCCACACAAATCTATAACAGATTTGCTGGCATGATTGAAAAAGCACATCTGGTGGATTTGGCAAAAGCAACCAGAGATGGATTAGTTTTAAAAGGATTACAGATTTTAATATAGTGATTCTACCAAGCGGGGTTATCTGGCGTTTTACCCATATTTTAAACAAGTAATTGACATCAGCTACCGTCTCTGCATAATTCGTTTCCACACTTTTTTTTTCAAACCATTAGTAAACCAGATACCTAGTATTCGAAAATTTGAAGGATTCCAGTCAATTTCTAAATGTTCCATGTAACGAACTTCACTATTCTTCATGCTTCCTAACCAAATTGCTCTTGTTTTACTTAAATTCATATGAAGACCTGACACATCATCAAATTTAACAAGAGCTTTAAGACAAGCTTCGAAAGATTTTCTATCACCCGCAAATAAAAACTCTGTGTCATCCGCAAATTGTAAAAGCATTTATCTTAATTCCCTGAATGCCTTAATTTTCCCTCACTATGATGACCAATATCTCATGCACAAAGTACGAACAAATACGGTGAAATTGGGTCTCCTTGTCAACAACCTTGTTTGATTTCAAACCAGTCTAAAACTTGACCATTCACAACAACGCAACTTTATATTTTTAGTAAAGGTGCTTAGCCATGTACATATGTCTTTTTGGAAACCAAATGCTTTTAGTACTTTAGACATAAAATTCCAGTTAATTGAATCAAATGCCTTTTCGAAGCCTATATTTAACAACAGGCCAGGCAGATTATAGTTAGCTAAATAGGATATGATATCAAATATCAATCTCAGATTATCACCAATGTATCTATTTCTTATAAATGCTGTTTGATCTTCGCCTATAATATTAGGCAATACATGTTTTATTCTATTTGCAATACAAGACGACCCTATCTTGTAAACTACGTTCAAAAGTGAAACTGGTCTCCAGTTGTTTTCTGAACTGTCGGGGTTTGTCACCTTTTGGAATACATGCTATGATTCCTTCTTTCTAAGCACTTGAAAGCTCCCCTTTTTTTTAAACCTGCATTTAGCGCTCTTACAACGAATACCCCAATATACAAAAATTACTGCTGACTTTCTCTCCCTCAGCTATCCAGCGAGCTTTTGATCTTAACAGTGCTCCTTCAATACGTTTTTTCTCCGATATTTTTTTTAATTCTTCTTTTTTTGTGTCAATGACCCTAATATCGGTCTCATTTTTCTTCTCATTTTTTTTCTTATCTGAGAATGTCTTGTTCTAATCGTTTTTCTTCTTCCATATTGTTTCTTTTCTTTGCTGTTGCATATGAAATGGTTTTGGATCTTATTTTCATCAACAAGAAATCCATAAAAAAGATCATCAGAAATGGCAAACTAACTTTTCATCAGATATATGAGTACCATAATCATTTGTTGAATATTCTGTTTTACATTTTTTATTTCGACATTCATTTCAGCACGCAACGTCAGGATATCTTCTTTGGTCGCTAACTGAGATAAAGTTTCCTGGATTTCGTGCAAAGTGTCTTTTAAACCCATTATTTCACTCCTACTCTCACTGTCTTGTTTTTGTTTTTTGTTGGTTACTGTTTTTTTTTTTTTTGTTTTTTTTTTTTTTTTGTTTTTTGTTTGTTGGTTTTTTTGTTTTGTTTTTTGTCTTGTCTTACTTTATTCTGGTCTGTTTCCGGACTCAGACATGCATCACTCACTGAGGACGAAGATGACTGTTTTCTTTTTGACCTGTTTGAAAGATATAGTGGAAATTCTTGTTGTCACTATCTGTCAGTGGCTGTGTCATTCATCTGGTTCACATCTTCAAAAATTTAGAAAGAAAAAAAAAGAAGAAGAAAGAAGCCGCCTCATGAACAGACACTGTAATCTATCCAATAAAGGCAGTGGCGAAAACATGGATGACATGAGCCTAGATATAGAAGGAACCTGCTTGGTTCAGAATTCCACTGCAAATTTACGTTGACGTCACATGTCATTTTAAGTTGACGTCATAATTTACGTTGACGTCACAGACATTTTAAGTTGACGTAGATGTAGTTACCTATGTCATTTTAAGTTGACGTCATAATTTACGTTGACGTCACATGTCATTTCAAGTTGACGTCATAATTTACGTTGACGTCACAGACATACTTCTATAACTTGTCCACTGCAAAAAAAAAAAAAAAAAAAAATTCTCTTCAACACAATTCAAAGAGGAGGAAGTCATTTCGGTCGACCAGTCTGGTGACAATTCTGAACCAAGCAGGTTCCTTCTATATCTAGGCTCATGTCATCCAGGCCCATACAAAAGCACTCAGAGTTCTATAACCATTTCACGGTGTAGTTCAACTGTTTTGCACGTGTGAGAGCAAGCGTACTGCTCATGTATTTTTTTTTTTCTTTCATCATATTTACATTATATATACTCTCTCTCTCTCTCTCTCTCTCTCTCTCTCCCCTCTCTCTCTCTCTCTCTCCATGTTTCTCAACACTATTTTCTCTTTCTTCCTTTTTGCCTTCTCTCATGAATAAGAACGATGAGTGTGAATTATGTATGCGTGCGAGCGTACTTGAACAGGATTTCCTCGTGAATCACTGTGGTTAACATTTCCAGACTTCCTTCATGATACTGTGTTTGTTGACAAGTCCTGCGTCATCATCTTGATGATACTGTATTTGTTGACAAGTCTTACGTCATCATCTTGATGATACTGTATTTGTTGACAAGTCTTACGTCATCATCTTGATGATACTGTATTTGTTGACAAGTCTTACGTCATCATCTTGATGATACTGTATTTGTTGACAAGTCTTACGTCATCATCTTGATGATGCTGTATTTGTTGACAAGTCTTACGTCATCATCTTGATGATACTGTATTTGTTGACAAGTCTTGCGTCATCATCTTGCGCCATTCTCGTTCCACTTAGTAAACTTATGTACTTTTAAATGTGTGTGTGTGTGTGTGTGTGTCGCGCGCGCGCGCGCGCGTGTGTCTGAGTGTGTATGGGCAAGCCAGCAAGCGCGCGTGTGTATGAATGTGTGTGTATGTGTGTGTGTGTGTGTGTCTGTCTGTCTGTCTGTCTGTCTGTGTCTGTGGTCTGCGTGTGTAAGTGTGTGTGCATGCAAGGTGTTGTCACTGTTTTTTTTTTTGTTGTTGTTGTTGTTTTTTTTGTTGTTGTTTTTTTTGTCGCTAATAATTTAGCTTTTAACCTTTTTAGACAGATGCTGCTCTTAAATGATATCAACTTTTTTCACAGTGTATACGCTAACCCTAGCCCGACATTTACCTTGATTATCCCGTAAATACATTTTAAAGAGAAATTATAATTATTCCGCTGGACAAAAGGGACGAATAAATTACAAGAAGACGCGTTTCGACCTCTTTGGACATCCATCTGGCGCCCAGTTGAAAAGATCAGTGACTCTTCGTTCGTTCGAGAAAGAGAGAATCGAGCGTGAGCTGATACGCAAGACCTACACGACAACTGAACAACTGGTTCTATTTTGGAGAGAGAGAGAGAGAGAGAGAGAGAGAGCAAACGAAAATTTTCCAAGGAGAGAGAGAGAGAGAGGTGGAGAGGACAGACAGACAAACAGACAGAGACAAAGAGAATGAAGAATCGAAGATGTTTTAGAGAGGGACAGACAAACATACAGAAAGAGATAGAGAGAGAGTTCTTTCTCACCTCCTCTCCGCTTTTTTTTTTCAGGTTTTTTTTTCGAATCTGTGCGTTATTCCTGACTCGTCTTGTTGCTATATGGGTTTTATTTTTGTCTTACTGGTGTTCATTGAGTTGTTATAACAATCGTCATTTCTCTGGCCATTATAACTTCGAATTTCCACGATAATTCACCCTCTTCATGGGCAGAGGTATCAAACATGCTGTCATCTTGACATTTGATTAGAAAGAAATGAGTGCTTAGAGCAATATGTGATCATATAACATTGTCATTACTATGGATTTTTGTTCGCTGTCGTAACTACAAAATTTCGATAATGAGTCAGTTTCTGCGTGGGCGGACATATATTATCCATGCTGTGATCTTGACGTTTGGTTTGAAAGAAATGAGGCTTGGGTCAAGGGAGCATACGTGATGATACTGACAGGATGTTCTACAGCGCTTTCCATGGAAGCGTGGAGACAAACGGGCTTGCACAGCCCTTTTATTCTCTCTCTCTCTCTCTCTCTCTCTCTCTCTCTCTCTCTCTCTCTCTCTCCAGTTATTCATCTCTCTCTCTCTCGCTCTCTCTCTATCTCTGTCTGTCAGTCTGTCTGTCTGTCTGTCTCTCTCTCTCTCTCTCTCTCTCTCTCTCTCTCTCTCTCTCTCTCTCTCTCTCTCAATAACTAATGGGTCTCACACACGCTCATACCACCACCACCACCCCACCCATACTCACATGTTCACAAACATACACACTGAAATTGAAAGAAGAAGTATGCACAGGAATCTGGCTAAATCAGGCAGCAATATTGTAGTGTGCAAAAACCGCTTCGAAGCATTTGTGGAAGTCAAAAACATTCATTCCTTTGTTTCTCCATAACTAAACTTCCAAAACGTTTCTCTTCTCCTTCAAGCCGATTAATCTCCATGCTGAGTTAGAAAGGTACCGTGGAATGGAATTCTCCATAATTCTCTTTTCAGGAACCCAGTACATGGGATGTCACTCGGAAGTGCCGACCACCATCGACGACTTCAGGAACTTCCCAAACGGAACCATGCGCCCCCTGGCGGGCACGGTGCACCCTCTGGAGTGGAGCAGCGCCCCCAAGCGGCGTATAGGTCTCGTGCTGTGCCAGATGGAACTCAAGGAACGTGAACTCTTCCAGGAGTGTCCTCGACTGGTCGCCCAACGCCAGGTGGACCGTCTGGCCAAGAAAGGCTTCCAGATCAAGTCTGCCTTCGAGTGTGAGTTTGATGTGAGTATCGGCGATGAACAAATCTCTGAAGTAGCAGTCACTTCTGCGTGAATCTTTAAAAGAGAAGATAGCTGTGACACGCTGTTAAAACAGGTTTCTCGATCCATTTTTCTCCAAAAGTAAACGATTTGGAAAAAGAAGGGTCATAAAACATGGGAGATATATTACAGGTCTATTTCTCTAGCAAGTTCCCACAAACGACCGACCTCAGTGTAAACTGGACCAGTGGACGTACACATCTCAAACATCTGTTGAAAATGATCAATAGTTTAAACATTGACATTAATTCAAAGTCAGACATTTCGAGGAAGCAAATATACCATACATCACTTTGTTCAGATCATTTTTTCAGAATACGCAGATACTGATGACAGAATTCTCCGTTAACTGAGAAAAAAAAGACATGGGGCAACTCGTTGCATTAGATGACGACAACACCACACTGATAATAAAGATAACAACAAAAAATAACCATGACTGCAGTAACTGTAACCGTAACAGATATGATGACAACAGCAATGACATCGACAATGACACCAGCGGTGACAACACAACGATGATACCTATAGTACAGCAACAACAATAATAATAGCAACGGCAACGATAACGACAATAGCAATAACAGCAACAACAATAATAATAGCAACGGCAACGATAACGACAATAGCAATAACAACGACAATGATGCCAACGACAAAAACAGCAACAGCAGTAGTAACGGCAACAGTGGCGACAACAACAATAGCAACAACACCTAATGTGACGGCAACATCAGCAACAGCCAAGAACAACAAGAAGATTATCAACAACAATAATGGCGTCATACACACCAACAGTGACAGCAATGACAACAACAGCAGCAGTGACAGCAACAACAACAACAACAACAACAGTGATAACAGCGGGGGTAAAAAGAACAACACCAGTGACGACATTGATAACAGCAAGGACAACAACAACAACAGCAGTGTCAAAGACCACCAATGAGAACAGCAACAGCAGTGAGACAACACCAATGACAGTGACAGAAACAACAATGACAACGAGAACAACAAGGAGAACGACAATGACAACTATAACAACCATCACAACAACATTGCAGGAAGCAGCAAATCTTGGTCTGGAACACTGTGGTACTCAGACCAGGGAAAAGGGAAATAACAAACAAGTAGGCTAACGCTTTCTCTTTTCTCCCATGATGAAATTATTACATGCCCATAACTCCAAACGAATGCTACTTACAACACCAAATCGCTTAGCACAAATGCCAACACAGAGTAAACAGAACAAACAAGGAGCCATCCCCATCGGGGAAAAACACAAAACAAACAAGGAGACATCCCCACCGGGGAAAAATAGAGAACAAACAAGGAGACATCCCCACCAGGGAAAAATAGAGAACAAACAAGGAGACATCCCCACCAGGGAAAAATAGAGAACAAACAAGGAAACATCCCCACCGGAAAAAACACAGAACAAACAAGGAGACATCCCCACCAGTGAAAAACACAGAACAAACAAGGAGACATCCGCACCGGGGAAAAACACAGAACAAACAAGGAGACATCCCCACCGGGGAAAAACACAGAACAAACAAGGAGACATCCCCACCGGGGAAAAACACAGAACAAACAAGGAGACATCCCCACCGGGGAAAAAAAACACAGAACAAACAAGGAGACATCCCCACCGGGGAAAAAAACACAGAACAAACAAGGAGACATCCCCACCGGGGAAAAACACAGAACAAACAAGGAGACATCCCCACCGGGGAAAAACACAGAACAAACAAGGAGACATCCCCACCGGGGAAAAACACAGAACAAACAAGGAGACATCCCCACCGGGGAAAAACACAGAACAGACAAGGAAACATTTCCAGGATGATGTCTCCTTGTTTGTTCTATATGTTCTGTGTTGGCGTTTCTGCGTGGCGATTTAGCGATAACTATGAAAATCAAAATAATGGTAATGAATATCATACTAATTGGGATGAAAATCCTAATACTGATAATGATGATAACAACAACAATGACGACGACGACAATAATAATAATAATAGGAAAGAAATGTACTCAAACACAGACAGGCATACAGACACACAAACACACAGAGAGAATCATCAGGAAGAGCGGAATCAGAGAAAGATTATATCCACCCTCTAGCTCAGCTCATCTTATTTTGCCCGCAAACCCTACTTTTCACATAAGTAAACTTCCTCAACCAAAAAAATAGCTAAAGTCCTACAAAATCAAAAAACTTAATCGCCCGCAAACCCCACTTTTCACGCAATTTTGTAGGGTTTTAGCTATTTTTGGTTAAACAAATCTAATTGCGTGAAAAGTGGGATTTCTGGGCAAAATAATTTTCTTGCTCTAGAACCGCACATTTAAACTTTCTCTCTGATTAACTAACAGGCACTGTGTTTGGTGGGACAACTTGCAACTCTTCGCGAACAAACGATCTTTTAGGGGCGGGTTTTTTGGAAGAAAGAGTTTCTCTTAAATAATATACGGGAGGGGCTGTTTTCATAATTCTTTCAACTTCATATACATCTACGCTCCATATAGGGTCTGTGGCTCTAATTCTAACATCGCCCTCTGCCTCTCCAGGAGCATACAAATATCTTACTTTTAGTCCAAAAGGCAAGAGTTTTTGATTACTTTGATGTCTTCAGTAATGCTAATTTTTTTTAATTTGATCGCGTTTACTGGCTTAAGGCCCGTTGCTTTAAATTCTTCATTGTTCATGGCGCGTAAGACTGCTGGCAATCTCCTGACCCATTCTGTGTTGCGTGTTCTGTCCATAAGGTCTCTATGATATTGATAGGTAAACAGACGCTCAGCTAGATTCTTATTAAAGTTTTCTACGAGGGCCTGGGAGCGATGGTTGCCTGGAATCCCACTCTTAACTGTAACCCGATGTCTTAAAAACAACTGGTTTACAGCCCCTTTAAACTCTTTCCCGTCATCAACCTGAATCAACCTAGGATACTTTAATGGGCCTCGCATGTATATTTGTTGTAAAGCCACAGCCACAGCAGTTGAGCTTTTATCTGTTAAAGGCTCAGCATCTTTATATCTTGAAGCCATGTCAACAACTGTACGAGCATACTTAAACTTTTTTCTTCTAACTTTGTCATGCGGAAGATACAACAAGTCCATCTGGTGGGTGTCATTAGGAACTGAATTAACGAATCGAGGCCTTATTATTCTTTTTGGGGCAGGCAGATATATTTGCCAGATCGCTTGTTTTGAAAGCCAGTCTTTCGCTTCTGATTCAGACACCCTAGCAGCTTTACTCAGTTTATCAATAGCAGCCTTTCCTTTCCAATACCCTCTAGGAGAATAATATATTTTGTACTTCGTATCGTCCATAAGAAGGGACTGTTTTTACTACATTTTTAACTATTGTTTTTTAGATTGAATATGCAAGAAGAAAGATTGCTCCCATAGCACCTATAATAAAGCCTATTTCCACCATTTTCTGATCCTCAGATGGTTCATAAAAGTCAGACAGTTCTGGCGGTGACGATGTTAGAAACTTCTTTCCCGTCACTAAGTAATATTCATTCATTGCTTCATCAACGTCTGTAAATGTGTGCTCTGCATGTCCCTGTTCTCTTAACTTTTTATTAATAAAGTCTAAGTGAGCAATTCTCCTTTTCTCGTAAGCGTCTCTTGCCTTAGCTAAATCTTCCATTGCCTTGTTATGGCGTTCTCTCTCTTCATCAGACCGCAATTTACTAAACATATAATTGCTGCCAGAGAAAGCCAATGCATTAACAATAGCTCCTCCTACCATCAGAACTAATCCGGACATCTTTTTATAAATGAATGAATCTTTTTTATAAATCAATATTTTTTAGAATGAATCTTTTTTTATAAATCAGTCTGCATCAATCATTCTATGCATTGATGTTTTCTGGGATAATCCCCTGCGCAACAAGAAAGTCTTTTGAGGCAATCCCCGCCGTTATTACAGCTATAACCTTAACAACATCCTCAATGTCTAACCTTCCCAGATCAGCCGGCCTCATCTTAAACATGTTTTTTGCTAACATGCTGTACCCTATACTAAGACCGCCGATTACAGCAGAGTGGTAAATAGTATTGATGATCTTTGCAGTGCTCATGTTTTTTATTAACTAAAAAAATAATTAAAATAATCATAATATGAAAGACTGTCTATGTGCTTTTTAATCAGATAATCTTTTGTTGCTAGAGCTAAAAATAAGGCTGTAACTAGTTTCGGCGAATCTTCTATCTTTCCCATGTTGGGCGGTTTTATTCTTAACAAACATTTTGCTAGGGTTGAATAAACTATAACACCAACAATAGGCACTGCATAATTAACCAGCGTTAAACTCATTGTTTTATTTTTTTATTGCTTTTAAAAAGAGTTTAAAATGGATTGCGACGAGCTATTAAAGTGTGAGGAGGCAGCAGACCTCTGTCATAAAGAAAGATTATACTCTCTGGCTGCATGTGGGAAAACCAGGCAGTATTTAGGCGTTGAACTAAGTATTGAACAGATTCAGCAATTGTCTACATCAGACGTTGAGAAGTATTACGCCAGGTACGAAGCACAGCTAGGATCAAAAATGGTTAGATCGGTGGGACAGACAATAATTAGTTTATATGCTAAGTTAGTAGGCAAGATAGCGCCGATTGATTCAGAAGAAGATTTAAAATATGACTTAACACAAGATCCGGTTTTAACCAAGTCCCTAGAATCTCTTGCATGTGACATGTATTATAGATTTGGGACGTTGTTATGCCCATTCATCATGGGATTAATTACTTTCAATCATATTAATTTTAATCATATTAATTTTAATCAGACTAAAAAAAAAATGAGCGAGCAGGAGAAGACTCCACAGGAGCAGAATGTCCAAGTGAGTACCCCACAGGTGAATCCACAACTGAGTGTCCCACAAGTGAATTTACAGGCGAGTGTCCCACAAGCGAGTGTCCCACAAGTGAGTAGTGTTACTAAGTCTAAAAATCCTGGGCGTGTTGAGACCGGTCGTAAACTAGCTGAATGGAACAGACTGCAAAAAGCAAACCAAGCAGCAAAACAAAAATTATTAGATAGTAATACAACATCAGCACCAGCACCGCCACCGCCACCAACAACAACACAATCAAACTATAAGATGTATTATTATGTACTGGGGAGTATTGTTGTTGGTGGAGGGCTTTTGGCATACAAGCGCCTAAAGCCATACTTAGCAACAAAGTCACAAATCCCCACAAAAACAGTAAAAGAACCAGCTTCTGCAAAAAAAGTACAACCTCCCGCTGTAGACCCATTTTTAATAAATTAGTTTTTTTAATGTGTTGTTAAGTACTGGTTAAGTACAAGCTAAGTACTGGTTAAGTACTGGTTAAGTCAGTTATAACAAGTAAAGTGCAAGTAAAGTGTAAGTAAAGTGCAAGTCATGTTAAGTACTAGTTAAGTACTAGTTAAGTACTAGTTAAGTTCTTAAGTAAAGTACTAGTTAAGTTCTTAAGTAAAGTACTAGTTAAGATCTTAATTTAAGTCGGCCAAGTCGGTTCTCCAGTGGTCTATAGCGTATGAAAACTCAGGATTAACGGAAGTTCGCTTGCTATTGTTAGAGTCTAGTGACTTATTAACAGCAGTTGTGTTTACTTGATGAAGAGTAGAGCGCAGATTAACGTTTGTGTGATGAAATACTTTGTTTTCAAAGAGAGCCTGCTTGTAGTTGTCGTGACTTTTTTTTTTTTGACAACTTCTTTACTTACACCCTTAGCTTTCTTCATTACAGAAGTCTGGGTGGCAATACTATACATTTTTGCCCGTAAGCCAACATATTCTTGTATAACCGTCCCATTAAGTTCATCCTTCATCTTTCCAATCACTTTCTTGTTCACGGTTGAATGTAAAGGCGAATCTTTTGGGTAGTCACATGTGTCGTACCACCCATCAGCTCCTTTGGCTACCTCCGCCTCTAAATCCTTATAGAAGTCTTCAGTTGGGATGTCCAGAATAAAACTATCAGTGTCTGTGTAAACGACATTTGATTCTGGGTACAGCGGCTTAAAGTAGTCGTATAGAAATTCTAGCATTAATAACTTTGACAACTCTAGCACAGTAAACCCGATAAACACCGGCTTGTCCAACCTCACATTCTGTTTCTTCATCATAATGCCAACCAGGCTGTCGCTAAATCTTCTAAAGTCTTGGTAGTTAGGTTTAGAGACCAGCTTAATTGCTTGTTTTTCTTTCGTAACTAATCTTACATCTTTACGATTGTGTACGTTCTCCATCGTCTTGCCAAAACAGCTGTTGTTCATCAACTTAAAGAAGTCTTTTTCTGATGCATCCGTGGCCGCAGTCCTAAGATCAGTGTTCTTCATGATGTATGGCTTCATGAAAGGCCCTTGATCGAAAGTAATTATTCTGTGAACAGCTCTTAGTTTCAGTCCGTGTCTTAAGTAAAACTGTAACAGCCGGTAATGACAGACATATTTAGTCTTGTGTCGAAGATTAGGCACGAGTTTGGGCGGTTCTGTGGGACTCATCTTTAATCTTTCTGCGGCTAAGGGGAAATCGTTATGAAGGTCATGCAACTCTGCAGGATAATCTAAGTCCACTTCTAAGATTAGTCCTATTGGATTATCGGGTGTAAGATCTGACAATAGCCCTACCACCCGATCAACCTCATGAGGCCCGTTTATCATTTTAAAGTTTCTTAATGGCAGTGCCTGGCTCATGGCCCACCCATACAGATTGTTGGCGTCTAAGTACATTAGATAGTTGGATGGTTTGGTGGGGTCATAATCGTCTAAATACTTGTTGTTGGCTCTGCGGTAAGGATGACAGGCCATGCTAATGCCTCCTCTCAGCCCGTCCTCAATCATCTGAAGTGTATCCAGATCCGAGATTAAGTCAATCTCAATGTTTGTAGACTTTAAGAATGCATCCCAAGAAAGGCCCGGGGAAGAGATGTACTGTGACGAATCCAGGCCGTAGTGTTTCATGCAAGTGGATCTGTAATTCTGAAAGACGTCAGCTAATAAACACACGTCGGCCAATAAATATTGATCGTGATAGTCGCCCATCGTTTTGCAGTGTAATTCTGTCCAGGCTTTCTGCGCGTATTCATAGTCGGCGTCAGATATACTCCACCTCTAAGACGGCTGTAAAAGTCTTCCTTAAGCGGCAGCGCCGGCTCGTCAAACCTCTCCCACGAGTCCATGTATTCATAAGGATAGACGCCTTTACGGACTAAAGATGGGTCGAAATATTTTTTAGTGATTGGATAGTCTTGCAGAGATCCCACCAATTTATCTAAGCTCCCCATCAGATGCTGGGCAGAGTCATAGAAGGATAAACAGTCTACAGTAAAGGTCATGTACTTTTCTGATGATTGTGCAATACAGCTGACTCTCTTACATTCAGAAGTTATTGCTTGCATGATAAAGTGCGAATCGTAGCCCCGCAAGTTATGAAAGAAGATTGGCAGTTTCCATTTTTCGGGGTTAACCTTGAGTTGAAGATTACAACTGCTGTGTGCCGCTCCTCTGAATTTGCCAGTAATGTGATCACGGTCTCTTACAGTGTCACCTAATAACTTGCATTTGCATATCCAGCAGTGGGTGGCTGATTTATAACGTTCTTCATCTTCGGGGGTCATCTTAATGTCTGAAAGGTTCAGCTGATTGGAGAATTGATTGCGAAGGTGTTTCATCTGCTCCAAAAATCGACCAGCTGCGTCGGGGCCTCTGTAAATCTACGGCTGTGTGTGTCCGCCATCTGACCTAACAGCAACAAATGCATAAGAACAGATCTGATGACGGGATAATAGGGTTGTTTTTTGGTCTTGCTGAGGGCCGTAGTACTGTGGCAAAATCGCTTCAAAGTCAGCATAGACTACGTATGGTCTCATCTGCAGTTTGTGTACATTCTTAAAACCAACCTTAGACCCTGGTGGGGTTGTAAGAAGTTCGGTTTTGCAGTCTACAATACTTTTACAATGCTTCTTATGTTTTGCGGCTGCCTCTATAGATGGGATTCTGACCAAACACCTTCTACAAAGCTCTTGTTTAAATTTGTCCTTGGTAGTATAAGCCATACGTCTGCTAATTGATCTAATTAATACATAATGGCTCTTGGAACCATCTGCAAACAGAATCAAGTCGACATGTTTGTTAAGTGGATCGCCTAAAGTAGGAGCGTTGGGAGAAATCCTTAGAGGGACTAGATTGTCTACTACAGACCATGTGTATACGTTTACGGTTATTGGGTTGTTTTGCTCTTCAAACTGAGATATACTTTCTACACTCACTGGAAAGTTTATGTTATTTAAGTTCAGCTCATTTATATACTGCCTATAATTGGAAACTCTGTTTGCATTATTTTTAACTGAATGTAAGTGTGCCAAAATACACCACATGAAACACAAGTTATCTGAATTATGTATGTTTAAGACTGCTCGTTTTAACTCTAACTCTCTGGGGAGAGGGATGTAAGAATTGCCGACTATAGGAGAGTATTTGGCTTGTCTTAATCTGATTTCAATGACCGTTCCTTCAGACCAGCCGGAGCCGCGCAATTTCGCTTCTTCACTCGCATGATTAAACTGTGTAAGCATGTAATCGGCCCAGTCAGAATTAAAGTCGTAATAGCTGATTACTTCTTTCTGTCTAGTTGAAACCCAGACTAGTATACTACTATCATCGGGGGTTATATATTCAATCAGAATGGCCAACAACACTTTTACTGGCGGGTTAATTTGAAGAGACCCTGGGATTTTAGAAATAGCATGTGTTACGCTTTCCTGAACGTTTGAGGGGTTAATGATGTCCATAGCTAATTCACTGAACATATCGCCCACCGGTTTGGCATCCATCGCTTTTGTGATCGTCATTTTTTTGATCAAATAAATAGGTAATACAAAAAAATACTAAAATTTAGCCAATATTTACTAATTTGAGGTAATACAAAAAAATAAATACTAAAATTTAGTTAAATTGAATAGATACTCCTTCAGGGTTAGTAAAAACAGACAATTCAGCGTCATCAGGAGCCATAATATTAACTAAAATTGCAATACACTTTATAACTGGATTGGGCCAAGAATCTGGCATTTTACTGATTACGTTGGTTACACTTTCACGAATATCTGCGTGCTCAAAAAGATCCGCAATTAATTCGTCAAACTTGTTTCTTAACTCTTCTTCATTAGCCCCCCGCTCCATCATTAACTCTAAGGCGCAGCATATATTTTTAAGCTCTGTAACTACTTTGCTCGTCATTTTTAAGATCAAATATATAAGTAATACAATAATTAAATCAGGTTCGTTTTTGGGTTTGCAATGTTCTTTCTGATTGCCTCAGCGTCTACCTGTTGTGAAGTAAAAGTCTTTCTCCATTTTTTTTGGAGGTCGATCTTTTGGCGTCTGTAATCATCACCGTCAGCCATGGCTCGTTTAAATTCTTCGTCTGTTACTTTTCCATCCAGCAATGTATTGCTTATAATCAGCCTTAATGAATGAAGTTTTGCTGTTGCTAGGGCTACAATGGCAGTGTGCTTTTGTAATTTGGGCGTTAGCTTTTTTAAAACCGCACTTACAATCGTGGACACGGCACCTAAACCCAAACCAACACTCCCAAAAGCTATGGACATCGGTGTCCCAACTCCAGTAGCTAGAAGAGCGACACTAGACCCAGTGCTTAAGCTGGATACAACCGATGAGCCGGTGATTATATAAGAAAGGACATTTAAAGCTTTAGCATATTTCTTTCTAGTAACCCTATACTTATTTAAGTCACTTTCTATTTCCTCTTCAAGCTCAGTCATGTGCTTTAATCTAAACTGCTGACCGTCTTCCATTTTAAACAAAATTATTTTTTAATCTTGTACATATCTTCTTATTAACCCTTCTGACAGCACTTCATCAACAGAGTAAAACCCAATAAAATCAACATACTTAATGAAAATAAAATCGAGTACTGTTAGTTTGTCTTTGTCAACCATCACAGTGACTTTGTCAGAAGATACAAAAGTCTTTATTTCATCCCCGTTTTTAGTAATAGCAATAACAAGCCTAAGAGGCCCGTCCAAGTTTTCAGACTTTATTTGTACACCTCTGATTAACGTATGCTCTGGCAAACTAGGATCAGACTCCCTTGGAGTAATAAATAAGCGAAAAAGCATCGTCATTTTTTTAGGCAGTGATTCTAGTTTTGGGTTAAATTCTAAGCCGACGGTGTCACCCCCCACTTCAGCTAAGGACTTCTTTCTCCGCAGCATATATTCAGAGCCCTGCTTAGTTATTTCAATCTGCTTTTTCTGTTGTGTTCCTGGGACTAGGCTAACAAGAAGGTGTCCTTCATTCAAAGCTATTCTAAAATTGTTTTTCTTATCAAAGTATACATGGGGGCTTCGTAGTTCAAACTTTAAATCCCAGTTAATGTAAGGAAGCAACGCCCAGGCATTCTCTCGTTTATGAAGTTTGTATTCGTGTTTGCCAAAATCGTTTGCCCTTAGATTTCTTATCTCTTCCAGGGCAGGATATTGCTGCCGTTTTTTATCTTCAATTTCTATTCGTTTGTAAACGCCATCGTCGGTGTACTCAAATCCATAAACATTTCCTGCCACTCCTATTAGATCAAAGTCAGTTGTGTCTGCTAGATCTTTTATCTCTACTGCAACGCATTTAGGAGCTAACTCCGCTTTTGATTCTGGCCCTCGAGACATTCTTTTTAATATAAACAATTTATTATAAACAACCTGTAATGAGCAATCTATAATAAGCAAACGTATTGAACTGGCGGGTCAGTCCGTAAGCATAGTTTAGCGTGCTTAGATTTTTCTAGCTGCTCTTTTATTTTTTTTTAGTTCATCCTTGTCCCTGATTATATAGTTTTCACTTAAACATTCTTCAAAACTATCCCTGTCCTTAGTATAGAATAAGATGACTGATTTTAACTGCGATCTAAAGTCTTTTAAGACAGCATTGTATTTTTGAGTTAAGAGCCAAACAGAAACTAATGCATGTCTTCCGCTAAAGGCCAGCTTAGACAGAGTCCTTCTTTTTTTAACGATGTCTTGTTCGGCTGAACAGTCATCAATAATAAACAGCGTTTCGGTTCCCTCAAATAGCCTATAGTAATGTTCTAAACAGTCGCTTAGCTTGTCAGTAGGATCAACTAAAAATATATTCTCGTCTGTCCAAACAAACTGCCTTTCTTTGTAAGACTTGTTGTGCTTAATGGTTGTGCAGAATATAACAATGTACTCGTAATGGAACCTGTATATTGTTTGTAACAAATCAAGTACGAAGACAGTTTTCCCACACCCAGTAATCCCACAAATAAGCGAGCAGTGCGGGTCTTTGGGCAAAAAGTTCAAACTATCCATCTGTTTTAATAGGCTATTTCTTTCAGTCTATTTTCTTCAGTGTTCAGCTGGGCGTCATAAACCACAAAAACGTGCATTTGTATCTGGCCATTCTCCTCCTCTTCCTTATTAATCTGTATGAGTATGCCATCTGACCCTACCCTTCTTCCACTCCCGTGCAGTCTGTTGTCATACGTGGATCTAAAATCCAGCCATAGTCCATATTTGTCTGTTAGATAATCTTCGAGTCTTACATCGTGAAGGTGAAGTTTTTTACACACATGATCGGCTGTGGGGCTTGTCTGTCTGCCTCCAGCAAACAGTTTTCTTATTTCATCAAAGTGTTGGTCAGGTAAAAGCCCGGCTGAATACAGCTGAAAAGGCTTGCCATCTACTGTGCAAGATAACTGCTCAATTTTTGGATTGTAAAACACCTCAGATTCTCTCTGAAAAGGAGCTGAGGGTTTAGTAAATAGCAAGAGAACCCCCTTTAGGGACCTTAAAGAATTGCTTATAGCTATTTCCCAGACAGTGTCTTGCTTGTTTTTAATCGCTAGACTGTGGTGTAAAACTCTTTCAAAGTAAACAACCGTCCTACTTTTATACTGGTTTAAGATTATTCTAGCCAGTTCAGGGTTAGTAACAACATCAAAATTAAGAGAGATGTTACTGACTGTGTATCTAGCTGTTGGGTCATCTGATAGAATAACAGATCCGCTGTCATTGAATGTCAGTTCGTAAGTAAGTTTGTCTCTTAGTGCGCCTTGGTAATATGGCTGATGGGTTTTTAACAGTTCAAAATCTAGAGGGATGCAAAATCTGTTCTTAAATGCTCGCGCTATTGCCTGGTCTCCCACGTCTTCCTTTGCATCTGCAGCATTAAGCCTGTGCTTAAGACCGTTTGGGCTCTGGATCCCCTGAAAGATTTTGTCTTTTCTTTCTGTTCTAGGCAGCCACAGATCAGAATAGAGATTAAAAATGTCTGCGCTACTCAGTGAGAAGACTTCTCTACCTTCCAGTTTAATTACCATATTTTTAATGATGGCCCTGCCCAGGTTAGCAACGACAGTAGCATTAGGATCCGCCGACTCAATGTCTATTTTGAATGACAGCCTGGCAGTGCCTGGCATTATAACATCGTCAGGTCCAAGGTCGCTAAATCTTACTGTTAACATTTCATTGGGCTCAATTGTTGATGGATTATTTACAACGCGCACAGTCTGTCTTATGCCTTTTATGCCATGGGGTTCCTTCGCTTTTCTGAATGGATCAAGGTCGCAGCCGTATGGGTTCATTTTTTATAAAACAAAAAATAATAAATATATAAATATGGCTGATGATGAAGATTTTGACGCGATTAGTCCTATTGAAGAAGATGAAGATGAAATAGAACCAGGCCGTTCAATACAAGATGAACTTGAAGGGGCAGAAGCGAGTTCTTTACTCCCTAGACGGCCTCAAGATTTAGGTTCTTCACTCCTTAGTGCTCGTCAAGAACTTTTAGGAGTAGGCTCTTCACTCCCTAGACAGCGTCACGAACTATTGCGACAACGAATTGAATCATTCTATAAAAGTATAGAACGGGAGCTGCCAGCCGTGCTCGATCCTAACGATTTTGAAGAAGACGGCGGTCATTTGTATATTAGGACTAATAAAGGAGACCGCGTAAGAGTTACTACAAAGCCAGACGCGACCAAGTTTTTAAGTCTAAGTACAATTAGGCGAGACCTCCCTGCTGCTGATGCAGAACAATTAAACATTACAAATCTAAGGTCTGATGCTGTTAGACTTTTACAGAACTTGGGGTGGACGTTGCCAACACGATCTGAAATAGAAATCGCCTCTATTCCAGAGGTAGGTCGAATAACAATAACAGAATTTGAGACGAGTTTTAATGAAGAAACAATTGCTGATTCTTCATCGCCTAGTCAAAGAGAACGTGAGCTGAGTCCTGAAGAAGAAGAAACGGCTTTAAAAACAATTGATGATCCTTCATTGCCTGAGCGCGAACACGAGGTTCTTAAAGCTAGAATCAAGGATCTTGAAACTGAACTGCGCGACCTCAGGTCTGTTAAGTCTGCTTTAACAACTATAAACGAAGAACTAAAAAACAATTTGAGAAAATTTAATGAGCTAGAGAGAGAGATAGAAGAAGAAAAAAATAAACTGGCTGATGCAGATGATAACAATTTAGAGCCGGAAGAAAAGGCTAGAATACAGGCGAAAATACAGGATTTAATGATACTAAGGGCAAACAGGTTATCAGCGTTGTATATTAACAGAGAAAAAATAGCAACCCAAATAAGCAGAATCAGAGAAACTATAGACAAAATGATTTATGAAAATACTACGTTAGCCGAAAGAATAAGGGTTCTGTTCAGAGAGCAGGGGATTACAATAGTTAGTATATTAACAGCCGTTGGGTTTGCTATCTCTACACTGGTTTATGCATTAACTGGCAGTGCGCCAACAGGGCCAGTAGCCCCTCCAACGCCTCAGCCCGGTAAAAGTTGGATTAGAAAACAATTGCACCATCTGGCAAACCTGTTAAAGAAGTTAGCTGCCAAAGCGCTTGATGCTCTGCCTGGCATAATAGGCAGTGTTGTTAGTTGGGTTTTGTCTACCATAGGCAAAGTGGCTGGTTATATGGCCGACCATCTGTGGACGTTAGGAGTGCTGGCTGCCGGTTTAATTTTTAGTGAAATAAAGTATGGCCAGTCCAGTAAAAGTTAAAAACACAACAAGGGCTGTCTTTTCGCTAGTGTGCCTGTCGGGGTGAGGTACATCAGCAGGTGGACCGCTTTCTGGCTGTGGGCTGCTTATAACTGGTGGGGGGTCGCTTTCAGGGCTAGATACTTTTTTTAAAATGGCTGGTGCGGGCCTTGTGTTTAAGCCTTGATTATGCCCTAAGTTTTGGTCGTCTCCAGCTATGAGGATTTCATTATTATAATTCTGTATCATGCCAATCTGCAGTCTAAGGTCAGAAGGCAGCATGTATAATCCATGGCCCACAACAAAGTCAACCTTTGACCTAGCATGTGAAAGAACGTTTTGGTACCTTTGTGTGCTGGAAGGCAAATCAACAGCAGAGTTAATAGCATCTTCTAAATTGGCTAGAAATTGTTTTCTGGCGTCAAAGCCTGTAGATTGATCCACTATGCTAGACTTGGTCTGTGCTTGCGCTCCTAATAGACACCAAACGTACGTCCGTATGGAGTCATTGAGTCTTTGCACTCCTGGCATTGTTAGGCCTTCACTTTCATCTAAGATAAATGTTGCCCAAGCATTGGGATGTTTTTGTTCTATTGATCCCAATCTAACTTGGGAGTTTGGCTTAAAAGAGGTGTGGCCGGGCCAGTAGTCAAAATTATATTCTCTACGCTGACCCCACAAATACAATGTGCCCAACCCGTGATTGCGGTCTAACTTTTGCTTAAAGTTATTTGAAGGTTTAATGTTAAATTCGTTGCAGATTCTTTCATATGCATTATTGTCCATTGGGCTGTTGAATGGATTAAACGCGTTGTCGTTGGGGAGGGGTACTTGTAGTTCAGTTAGTATGCGTCTATACTGGTAATAAACATGAAAGTTATATACTGACCTTACTAAGAGATTGGGGTGGTATAAATGGTTTGCATATGAAACACCGCAGCCAGTAGTTGAGCAGTAAATGGCAAAATTTAACTGATTCTGGTAAAAAGCCATAGGGTTGGATGACCATGCTGATGGCACACTATCCCTCTTTATTGGAGGATTTAAATATCTAGTTAGTGGGTTTACAAGTCTGACTAGAAAGCCATATGATTCATCCACTGCGATGGTTAGATTACTAAAGTCCAAAGATTTGGGCTCATAAACCCCTCCTACATCGTAAGTGGCACTTTCATTATATTTAAAAGGTTCCATTTTTAAATAGATTTTTTTAAAAAGGATTTAAAAAGGATGTTCCTTTATATAACTAAACAAAGCACACGTGTGTTCTTAAAGTATCCAATTGACAATAGGCGCGGTAATAATAGGGTTGCTCTTAGAGAAATTGGTTTTAAAGTTTGGTGGATTAATATATCTGAAAAAGCTAAGAATAACTGGGTGAATGTTAAGGACGGGCAAGGTAATTTATTAAAGCAGTTAAAAATACCTGATGGTTACTACAACTTTTGTTCTTTAAAAGAAGTATTTAGCAATTTTGGCATTAAGTTAAAAATTAATGAGGCAAATCTTATAATTACTATGAATCTTCCAGAAGAAAGAAGGGAGTACACTTTCCCTAAAGGGCTTGCGCGAATCCTGGGATTTTATGATAGCGGTGAAACGTATAGCGTTAACACCCATAAGTACTTAGAAAGTGGCCTTTATGAGTATGCAGGTAGTAGACCATCCGATTTTCTAAATAATCCAAGGTTTGTATGTCCATTTAAGTGAATTAAAAACAGATGTTAATTTGTTTAATGGCCAGCCATCTACGATTCTAAGAGTGTTGCCATCACTTGAAGTGGGGTTTTGCGATTATCAGTCATATACATTTGACAAAAACAGTCAATTTAAAAAATTAGTTGGTGAGGATATAAATTCGGTGTGTGTAAAAATAACTAACCAAGACGGGAAACCAGTTGTTTGTTCTGATTTGTTAGTAGTGCTCGAGATAGAAGATTAATCAGAGAGAAAGTTTAAATGTGCGGTTCTAGAGCAAGAAAATTATTTTGCCCAGAAATCCCACTTTTCACACAATTAGATTTGTTTAACCAAAAATAGCTAAAACCCTACAAA
>CM065719.1:84022575-84037575 GCA_033310375.1 Conus canariensis
TGGCTGAGCCACTTCATGGCTGAAGGCCTGGACCACCACTGGCCTTGTAGCATGGGGCAGCCTGGCTGAGCCACTTCATGGCTGAAGGCCTGGACCACCACTGGCCTTGTAGCATGGGGCAGCCTGGCTGAGCCACTTCATGGCTGAAGGCCTGGACCACCACTGGCCTTGTAGCATGGGGCAGTCTGGCTGAGCCACTTCATGGCTGAAGGCCTGGACCACCACTGGCCTTGTAGCATGGGGCAGCCTGGCTGAGCGACTTCATGGCTGAAGGCCTGGACCACCACTGGCCTTGTAGCATGGGGCAGCCTGGCTGAGCCACTTCATGGCTGAAGGCCTGGACCACCACGGGCCTTGTAGCATGGGGCAGCCTGGCTGAGCGACTTCATGGCTGAAGGCCTGGACCACCACTGGCCTTGTAGCATGGGGCAGCCTGGCTGAGCCACTTCATGGCTGAAGGCCTGGACCACCACTGGCCTTGTAGCATGGGGCAGCCTGGCTGAGCCACTTCATGGCTGAAGGCCTGGACCACCACTGGCCTTGTAGCATGGGGCAGCCTGGCTGAGCCACTTCATGGCTGAAGGCCTGGACCACCACTGGCCTTGTAGCATGGGGCAGCCTGGCTGAGCCACTTCATGGCTGAAGGCCTGGACCACCACTGGCCTTGTAGCATGGGCAGCCTGGCTGAGCGACTTCATGGCTGAAGGCCTGGACCACCACTGGCCTTGTAGCATGGGGCAGCCTGGCTGAGCGCACTTCATGGCTGAAGGCCTGGACCACCACTGGCCTTGTAGCATGGGGCAGCCTGGCTGAGCCACTTCATGGCTGAAGGCCTGGACCACCACTGGCTTTGTAGCATGGGGCAGCCTGGCTGAGCCACTTCATGGCTGAAGGCCTGGACCACCACTGGCCTTGTAGCATGGGCAGCCTGGCTGAGCGACTTCATGGCTGAAGGCCTGGACCACCACTGGCCTTGTAGCATGGGGCAGCCTGGCTGAGCCACTTCATGGCTGAAGGCCTGGACCACCACTGGCCTTGTAGCATGGGGCAGCCTGGCTGAGCCACTTCATGGCTGAAGGCCTGGACCACCACTGGCCTTGTAGCATGGGGCAGCCTGGCTGAGCCACTTCATGGCTGAAGGCCTGGACCACCACTGGCATTGTAGCATGGGGCAGCCTGGCTGAGCCACTTCATGGCTGAAGGCCTGGACCACCACTGGCCTTGTAGCATGGGGCAGCCTGACTGAGCCACTTCATGGCTGAAGGCCTGGACCACCACTGGCCTTGTAGCATGGGGCAGCCTGGCTGAGCGACTTCATGGCTAAAGGCCTGGACCACCACGGGCCTTGTAGCATGGGGCAGCCTGACTGAGCGACTTCATGGCTAAAGGCCTAGACAACCACTGGCCTTGTAGCATGGGGCAGCCTGGCTGAGCTGACATGGTGGCACTTTCTGGATGTGGACGCTGACTCATACTTAGTCTGCAACCAAGCATTTATTGTTGTCAGTCATTGGATGGTGTCGGGGCCGGAATAGCTCAGTGGTAGAGCGCCGGACTCGTGATCCTGGGGTTGCGGGTTCGAATTTCGGTACAGTGGGATTTTTCCCTCAGAGTTAACATTGGTTCTGACTCCATTCCCCATACAGTCCTTCAAATGAGACTATAAACCGAGGTTCCGTGTGTGAACGCACGCACAACATCTTGCACACACGTAAAATCCCATCACCAACTTTCGGAAGAGAAGGCCAGTTTGGCCGTTGGTATGGATGACACGTTACACATAGCATGCACCTTCCCCGAAGATGGAGTATGGCTGCCTTAATGGCAGGATAAAAACGGTCATACACACATAACTCCACTGCCTGTCTACACAGGCAGTGTCCGCAGGAGTATCAGCCTGCGTACGCAGAAAGAAAGAAAGAAAGAAAAACTGGATGGTGTCCAGTACATGTTGGATCAGAACCCAAGAACACCACGTAAGTGACTCGGCAGCAGTGCAGGGCTACTTTAGTGGGTTTCCAAAGGACAACTCGTTTTTAATTCCTCTGTGTGGGCTGAAGTTGGAGCGGCTGCAGTACGGTTGTGTGGGCATTGAAGAAATGAAGGGGGTAGGAGTAATCATACTGGTAACAATGATGCAGGGGGTGTGGGGAAGAAAGGGGAGGGGGAAGTGGAGGTGAACACGATCACCAGGATTATCAGCATGCTCCTCGTCACGTGCAGGTCAGTACGAGGCCTCCATGCAACCCCAGTGGGGTGTGGGCAGTGCAGACGACGCCTTCCTTCTGCGTTACGGGGTCCGGTCCTTCTGCTTTCGTCACGACTTGCTGGCCACCTTCATGCCCATCCCCTTCGCCGGCTACCATTCTGCTGGACTGCACTTCAACCACTCCCTGTGGTCACAGGTATCAGCAATGACAGCAATCATAACATAGTACTGAGGGTAATGATTGAACCTCTCCCTGTGGTCACAGGTATCAGCAATGACAGCAATCATAACATAGTACTGAGGGTAATGATTGAACCTCTCCCTGTGGTCACAGGTATCAGCCATGACAGCAATCATAACATAGTACTGAGGGTAATGATTGAACCTCTCCCTGTTGTCACAGGTATCAGCCATGACAGCAATCATTACCCTCAGTATTATGACTGAGGGTAATGATTGAACCTCTCCCTGTGATCACAGGTATCAGCAATGACAGCAATCATAACATAGTACTGATCTCGTACATGGAAAAGTTTACGCCATTTAGCTGCTGCTTTCCTGGGACACTCTTGCTGACCAGCAATAATCTGAAGCAGGTTCTGTAGACTCACTCACTCCATGTCAAGCTAGAGTTTTCAAGCGGCGAGACAAGCGAGAGACGAGGGAGTTACTACTTTTCGTACACCAATCAGAGGACGTTTCTACTTTTCGTGCACCAATCAGAGGACTTTATTACTTCTCATGTACCAATCAGAGGATGTATTCCTTTTCGTGCACTATTCAGAGGACTTTACTCCTTTTCGTGCGCCAGTTAGAGGAAATCACTACTTTTCATTCTCTAAAAGGGGACGTCTCTGTTTTCATATGTCTATCAGTGGACATTATTCAGTGTTGAGCACCCTTCAGACGACGATACTACTTTTTGTGCACCAGTAGTAGGTCGTTATTCCTTCCTGTGCACCAGTCAGAGGATATCACCATTTTTCATATACCAATCAGTGGACAGTGCTACTTTTTGTGCACCAATCAGAGGAGATCCCTTTTTTCATACACCGATCAGAATACGTTTCTAGTTTCATTTGCTAATCAGTAGACATTACTAATTTTCCGCCAATTAGAAGACGTTGATACTTTTAGAGCGCCGATCAGAGGATAAACAACTGCCGAGCGTTTCCTCTTGCATGCAAGAGAGCCCCAAAATACTCTAGCAATCTCTTGCCCATTTCTCATCCTGGTCACTGCTGGAGTGTCCTATGAAACACCTCCACTAGCCAGATTCTCAAAAATGCCTCGTCGCCTCTCGTTTCCATGAAATGCATCACAGACGAGCGGGCGATGGATTGCCTGAAAGAAACGCTATGAAGATGTATATTTGCAGGAGTTTTGGACCCTGGTCGTCCCCTAACTAGAGTTGTTGAGTGTTACGTATTCAAATTAGAATACTGGAATTACACGATCGAGTTGCTTCCATACGATGGATGAGTCGATGAGGGTGTTCTTCAAATTTCCTCACCAACACTGCTGGCGTCTGTTAGTCTCACGCCCACCTGACACCGGAGTATACTGGTATGAAAGGGAGCGCACTTCACAGACCTGTGATATCATTTCCGTCCAAAATAAATCTCCACAGCGTTGTGTCCACCATCCTCATGAAGAACAATCATTAGAAAAGGGAAAAGAAAACTAAAGCAGTGGGCCAAAGCTCAAACGGAAAAAACGACATTTCCTTATCAAGGACTGTTTTATAGCAGAGGTGCTAACTGCAAGTGACTTCCATTTTCAGTGAATGCAAGTAAGGCAGACAGCTCTCATGATCGAGTTAGACATGCAAGAGAATCGGTGTTATCGGTGGTCTCCCATGTTTGGGAATTACAGTGTTGTCGTCGCAGCCATTTTCTCTGTGAGAAATTCAGGATGCTTTGCCGGGAAGAGCACCTGGCCATGATGTAATGCCACCGTTGTCTCTGTATGTTGCACTTTGCCTGTCAAAAGTGGAATTTTCTCTAGAACGTCGCCAGAAACAACTCCCTCGTTTCCATGGTATCTCTCACATGCGCTGAACGCAACCTGCACACGATATTTCCATATAGTGCTTCATCCGAAAAAGTAAAGGCGCGATTCCATTCGCCCATTTACGGTCACAATTACGGCAAAATTGGCGCAAATAGAAATGAAGACGGTATGGTTCTATTTGTCTTGAATAAAAGTTACTGTGTGTTAGGTTTTCTTATGGGAGCAAGAGTTACCCTACTTGTTTATTGTTTTCTATTTGTCTGTTTACGGTACAGTAAGGGATACATTTTTCTTGAGCGGAGCATGTAGCGAGCAATGTCGTACGGGTACAGTATCCCCTGCAGTGGCCGGCAATACTGCTCGTGATCCAGACTGGCGGTAGCAGCACACAGCATTGGAAGCGTTTTGACACACTTTTGTTTTCATCCCTTTTTCCCCTTCAGTCACCGTACATGATTATGACGGATAATGATTGTTGATTATCATATTGAATTAACTCATGGTAGAATCGTACTATGTTCTGACGCCAACCGGGTGTACTGTGAATTCAAGTCACCTTACAGACTCAGTTTCAACAGTCAAATTCGTGTCTACTGGTGTTTTGAACATTGGCAAAGGGAAGTAAATGCAATGGATGTTGAGGGAGAAGCAGACCTCAGCGCCTTGGTCTGATATTCAGGAATGTTCTGCTGGTGCTTGTGACCATTGATAAAGGCAACAATAGGAATGTTCTGCTGGTGACCATTGTCACCGATCGGGGTACTAAACTAGTACGTCCACGTGTTTAAGAGTAGTGGTGGTCCAAGATAGAGAGCGTGTGCGAGTATGCGTGCGAGTGTGTGTGTGTATGTGTGTGTGTGTGTGTGTGTGTGTGTGTGTGTGTGTGTGCGTGCACGCGCGCTCGCGCGTATGTGAGGTTGGGATTTAGTTAGCTAGAGTTAGGTTAAGTTCCTCAGGGTTAGGTAGAAAGATTTGGCTAGGTAGGAGGCTGGGGAAATAGGACATACAGTATTCTTTCATTCCAGTCTTCACTTATTGAAGGAATGGAATGGAAGCGGGAGGTTGGTTTCATTCCCGATTGTTACCCTTTTGTTACTTTGGTTCTATACCAGAGAAGGCGGGGCAGGATATCGGCTGTTGTTGTGTTGTCAAGTCTGTGAGTAGTTGTGGTAAATTGTCGTGTTGTTGCACGAGCAATAACTAGTCCGTTGGTCAGGCGTGTCAGCTCTGCGGAGGGATACACTGCTCTGACCAATCGTTGTTTTGTGTGGTGAGTAGAGTTCGCTTGGTTCCGACCAGGGCGGAATGCGTTGGGGTAGCTTCACTTCGGTCCCTGGTGTTCGTCGGAGTGGACGTACTCCTTGTAGGTGCGGCGGCAGCGCCGTTAGTTTTTGAAGAATGACTTCGAGTCATAGTTAGTGCCAGGTCCTCGTCGGGGTTGGGTGCCCTTGGCCTGTGCTGAGTCGGTGTCGTCCTTGTTGCAGCCACTGTCAGCCAGTTGCAGAACTGGTGTGGTTGATCGTCTGTATGTCCAGTTGTGTCAGCAGGTATCCTGTTCCGTCCTGAGGCTGGGGCCAGATCACCGCAGTCTACTGCCGCGTGCGGGCAGGTGAGCGGCGCTTTCCAGTGCCTGTTGTTTTCCCGGGAGAGGGAGACCACCCAGGCCGTCTGCCTTCTGTGGGGCAGCTCTCCTCCAGCTACCGGTGCTCTTCCGGGAGTTCTCCGGCACTGGTTCCTCGTCCCTGTTCAGGCGTCCTGTGAGAGGGCGCTGCACCAGGCCTTTTCACCCTCAGTGTCCGACGGGGCCTTCAGAGGAGGCGTCCTTCGAGCCCCAGACTCGTCGAGAGGGTGTCTGGTGTGTGTGTGTGTTGGGGGTCGTGCCCATCGGGGAAGGAGTCAGACTGCGGGAAGCCACGGTCAGCGCCGGGGTGCAGAGTCTTCGGGGAGGGTGTCGGCCCGCGGAGGAGCCACGGACAGCGCCGGGGTGCAGAGTCTTCCGGGGAGGTGTCAGCCTGTGAGGGGCCACGTACAGCGCCGAGGACTGGAGCTTTCCGGGCCGGGATGGGTTGTCCCATGTTTGTGGTAGAAGGGGTGTAGCGTTAGGCAGTAGGGTTAGGGGTGTTAGCTACTGCCTCCTTTTAGGACGTAGTGGCCGGCACAGTGTAGGGTACTTGTTGTTGCCTCCCTTAAGGACGCAGCGACCAGTTTGGTAGTGGTCCCGGGTTAAAAGAGAAGGGTGAGTCCTGGGAGAGGTGTGGGTGGTAGCAGTCGTTAAGAGATTAGAGTCCCTTTGGTAAATCCTTGTCCCTAGTAGTTAGTCACCACGTGTGCGGGCTATCGCTGTGTCCCCAGGTCACAGTGATATACCGCAACTGGTGTTTCAGGTTAGGTTAGGGTCTTCCAGGTCATTATAGTAGAGTAGGGTGAGTCAGCGGGAATTGGATACTTGTGTGCAGTTGTGGATGTGCGTGAGTGGTGGCGCCATGGAGTGTGTGTGAAATAAAGAAGCGTGCGTGATTGTAAAACTGTGTTAGTGTGCTGTGTTGTCTGACCTAGTGTGTGATAGGCGTGGGTAAGGGTGGTAGGGCCGTCCGGCTTAGCGACCGTGACACTTTGGTGGAGATGCGGGGTACCATAAGGGGTTCTGGGTAGGTGATAGGTAGCTAGGAGGGAGGTAGGGGGGTGTTGTGTTCGGTGTGTACGTTGTGTGAAATGTAAGTGGGTGGTTGGTGGGAGCGTACCAGTACCCTGGGAGGTGGTACGTAGTGTCCCTGTTCACTTCAGGCAGGTTTCCATTGGCATCGGGCAGGGCACGTGTGTTGGTGTGAATGGGTTGGCGCTACCGAGTGAGTGAGGTATAAATAGTCAATAAACTTTGAGTGGTTGTTGGAAGTGTGAGTGATTACACCGTACAGTGTAGGTGAGGTGCCGGAGGGTACCAGGTGTCTTTTGTGTCCCTTACATGTGGTATACCCCAGTGAATAGGTAGAGTGGTACCCAGCCCGTGACTGTGCACGCTGTGTGCTCGGATATCCTGTGGGGAATAAGGGCAGAGTAAGCCCAGGTGACTGTATGGGAAGCACGAGGGTGCGCAGTGTTGTGGCATAGGGTATGCTGTGAGTGCACATGGACTTGTGGGGTGCAAGTGCACTGTGATCGTGTGGGTGCGGCCTACCAGAGACAGTGAGGCCTGTGACTGTGGGTAACTGGTGCGCATGCACAGTGGACGGTGGACACACGGTGTCACGTGATTCAGTCAATGACCAGACAGTGCATCGGTAGTATTATATGGGTTGGAGCCCATGTGGGTATATGTATGAGGTACACAAGTGTGGGTGGAGTTATGCTTGGTGCGTGACACATTGAGAGTATTGTGTACTTGTGCTGAGTTGCTTCAGGGGCTAGTGCGTAGTCAGGAACCTCCAGTTGCGCTCAGATCGCATACTGTCCGTTGCTAGTTCTGTGGTGGTAGGGGTACCCTATGTCTAAACACACCCGAGCCCATCCGCAGTACGACCCCGATAGTGTCATGGATCCACAGGCCCCTACGGCGGATACCAAACCTAAGGTTAGTGACCAGGATGCGGGGGTGGATCAAGAACAGGGGACGGGGGCTTATGCAAAGTTTGCCAAGTTGGGAGCGGCGATGGGTTTAGCTGGGGGAGACCTCGCCAAGTTCGTCACAGACTCGGTACGTAATGAGGGTGAGAAGACGGCGAGAGAAGCAGAATTGGAGCTCCGGATGGAGGAGAAAGTGAGGCAGAAGATGAAGGATGAAGAGGAGAAAGTGAGGCAGAAGATGAAGGATGAGAGGGAGCTAGAAATGCAGCGGACGCAGATTGAAGAGAAGAAGGCTGCTAGGCAGAGGGAGCTAGAGATGCAGCAGAGAAAGATAGAAGAGGAGAAAGCTGCTAGGCAGAGGGAGCTAGAGATGCAGCAGAGGAAGATAGAAGAGGAGAAAGCTGATAGACAGAGGGAGCTAGATATGCAGCAGAGGAAGATAGAAGAGGAAAAAGCTGATAGGCAGAGGGAACTAGAGATGAAGCAGAAGAAGATCGAAGATGAGAAAGCAGCGAGACAGATGGAATTGGAACTGCAGAGGAAGAAGATGGAGGAAGAAACGGCGATAAGGGAAATAGAAGCTCAGACACGGCAAGCCAAGTTAGAGGCAAGGGAGCGAGAGATACTGATACAGGAGAGGCAGGCCTTAGATGAAGCAGCGCATAGGAAACGTTTGATTGAGGTGGAGGAAACGAAGCATGTCCACCTTGAGCCGTTGGGAGAGAACGACGACGTGGACGCTTTCATCGCCCAATTTGAGCGTGTAGCCCAGATGTGCAAGTGGAGCAAGACCTCATGGCCCACACGTCTGATGTCTCTGCTGAGAGGAAAAGCTAGAGAAGCGGTGATGCGGTTAAGTGCGGATGAGTTAGGCGACTATGATCAGATAAAGGACGCCCTGTTAAGCCACTTCAGGCTAGATGCTGAGGCCTACCGAGAAAAGTTCAGGAGCATCAAGAAGGACGCTGCTGAGACTTTTGGCCAGATGCTGGGAAGGATGAAGCGGTGGTTTTCCCTCTGGTGTGCAGCAGCGGGCAAGGATGAGAGTGTGGCAGAGGACGTAAAGGATCTGCTGTTCCAAGAACAGTTTTATCAGCTATTGTCTCCAGAGTTCACAATTGAGGTGCGGAAGACATGCCCGAAAACTGTGGAACAACTTGCAACAGAAGCTACTGTTTTGGCAGAGGCCAAAAGACTGGGGAGGAAGGCGAGACAAGACCGAACAGTAAACCAGCCCAACCTGGGTAATACACGTGAAACAGCAGGGAGCCAGCCCGCAGGGAGGTCCCAACAAAGTGATGGTGCACTACAGCAGCTGAACAGGAGATCAGAAGGGCCTAGATCGACCATAGTTTGTTTCAACTGCAAGAAGCCAGGCCACATCGCTAGGAAATGCCCTGAGCCCCATTCTGTTGGAGCTGTTCATTGTTGTGACCAGCCCCAAGCTCGAGTAGTCCCTACGTTGTGTCGCCCATGCGCTGAGCAGCGGTACGAGCCTGCGTGCATTGTAGAAGTTAACGGGTCTCCGGCCAATGGATTACGGGACACTGGTGCCGGACACACCGTAGTGGCCAAGTGGTTAGTACCGGCAGATGCGTACACAGGAGAGACAGTCCCAGTAGTGTTGGCTGAATCCAGATGTAGGTCTGTGTTACCTGTGGCGGTAGTAGAGTTGAAGTCACCATTCATCGCAGGGAAGTTGGAGGTTTTGGTCATGAATAGCCCTGTGCAGGAAGTCCTGATCGGAAACTTCGCAAAGAGAGTAGGAGATCCCGGTTGGACACGTGTGCCTGTATACGCAGACCCGGCGTTGGTAGGGGCAGTGCAGACACGCGCGCAGAGAGCCAGGGAGCAGCAAGAACCTGTACCACTGCCCGTCGAGGAATGCATTCTGAACACCTCTGCCCAGCAGCTAATTCAGATGCAGGACCAGGATGAAACCTTGAGGAAGGCTCGGAGTGCGAGTGAAGCAGGGACGCACTTCCACACTAAGTTTGGAAGAGTCGAGTACGCTCGGAAATCTGGTGTACTGGTTAGGCGGTTTGAGGGTCCCAAGGACGTAGCGAGTCAGATCTGCGTCCCAGCTGAACTACGGACCACGGTGATGAAGCTAGGCCACGAGGTACACATGTCTGGTCACTTAGGTACCACCCGAACCAAGGAGCGAGTTGGTCGCCATTTCTATTGGCCAGGCATGCATGCTGACATTCGTCGGTACTGCCAGTCATGCTTCCAGTGTCAGCGTACTGTGGACAAGGGAAGAGTCTCAAGAGTTCCCCTTGTAAGGATGCCACTGATGCGCAGGCCCATGCAGATACTGAGAGATCTGTGGTTGCAACCAGAAAGGCAAGAGCTTCGCACAGCCGCAGAGTACGTCCTTAACTTAAGGAACAAGGTAACTGAGACGTATGAGTTGGCAAAGAAGAACTTGGCAACCGCAGCTTGCAGGTACAAGCGACGTTCTCGCTTGAGGACGAAACCCAGGAAGATAGCTGTAGGGTCTAGTCTGTTAGTGGGAGAATCACAAGGTGGGCACTGCAGCTGCAGCCATTTCAGTTTACGGTACAGGCAGTGTCTGGAAAGGACAATGTGGCGGCAGACTTGAGTCGCTTGCCGTAGAGAAAGAGAGAGAGAGAGAGAGAGAGAGAGAGAGAGAGAGAAAACCTGAGGGTTCCATTAACCTGTGTCGTGAGAGGTTGACATTGTCGAAGCTATGCATGTGTTGTTATCTTTGGTAGAGAATGGCATAGCAAAGTGTTACTGAGGGTGTGGTGTTTGTAGCACGTGTTACACAGCAGTTGTGTGTAATCAGAGCACCCTCAGTTATGGAATTTATATGTAGTGCGTAGTGTAACGGCTGCCCATAAGTACCTGCGTTAAGGTCGTGCGAGGCAGAGTTAGTCCAGGTTGATTAATGTAACCTGTGGTTGTTGATGTATTTAAAAGTTGATGTTGTTGGGATGGAAGTTTTGGTGTGCATCAAAAGTAACAGTAGGACAGAATGAGTGATGGGGAATTGGATTGTCATAGGTAGGGTGTGGCTAAAACGCCGATCGAGTGAGAAGTTGTTGTTGGTTTTAACCTGTAGTTAAAACTTAGGCAGGGGGGTATGTCACCGATCGGGGTACTAAACTAGTACGTCCACGTGTTTAAGAGTAGTGGTGGTCCAAGATAGAGAGCGTGTGCGAGTATGCGTGCGAGTGTGTGTGTGTGTGTGTGTGTGTGTGTGTGCGTGCACGCGCGCTCGCGCGTATGTGAGGTTGGGATTTAGTTAGCTAGAGTTAGGTTAAGTTCCTCAGGGTTAGGTAGAAAGATTTGGCTAGGTAGGAGGCTGGGGAAATAGGACATACAGTATTCTTTCATTCCAGTCTTCACTTATTGAAGGAATGGAATGGAAGCGGGAGGTTGGTTTCATTCCCGATTGTTACCCTTTTGTTACTTTGGTTCTATACCAGAGAAGGCGGGGCAGGATATCGGCTGTTGTTGTGTTGTCAAGTCTGTGAGTAGTTGTGGTAAATTGTCGTGTTGTTGCACGAGCAATAACTAGTCCGTTGGTCAGGCGTGTCAGCTCTGCGGAGGGATACACTGCTCTGACCAATCGTTGTTTTGTGTGGTGAGTAGAGTTCGCTTGGTTCCGACCAGGGCGGAATGCGTTGGGGTAGCTTCACTTCGGTCCCTGGTGTTCGTCGGAGTGGACGTACTCCTTGTAGGTGCGGCGGCAGCGCCGTTAGTTTTTGAAGAATGACTTCGAGTCATAGTTAGTGCCAGGTCCTCGTCGGGGTTGGGTGCCCTTGGCCTGTGCTGAGTCGGTGTCGTCCTTGTTGCAGCCACTGTCAGCCAGTTGCAGAACTGGTGTGGTTGATCGTCTGTATGTCCAGTTGTGTCAGCAGGTATCCTGTTCCGTCCTGAGGCTGGGGCCAGATCACCGCAGTCTACTGCCGCGTGCGGGCAGGTGAGCGGCGCTTTCCAGTGCCTGTTGTTTTCCCGGGAGAGGGAGACCACCCAGGCCGTCTGCCTTCTGTGGGGCAGCTCTCCTCCAGCTACCGGTGCTCTTCCGGGAGTTCTCCGGCACTGGTTCCTCGTCCCTGTTCAGGCGTCCTGTGAGAGGGCGCTGCACCAGGCCTTTTCACCCTCAGTGTCCGACGGGGCCTTCAGAGGAGGCGTCCTTCGAGCCCCAGACTCGTCGAGAGGGTGTCTGGTGTGTGTGTGCGTTGGGGGTCGTGCCCATCGGGGAAGGAGTCAGACTGCGGGAAGCCACGGTCAGCGCCGGGGTGCAGAGTCTTCGGGAGGGTGTCGGCCCGCGGAGGAGCCACGGACAGCGCCGGGGTGCAGAGTCTTCCGGGGAGGTGTCAGCCTGTGAGGGGCCACGTACAGCGCCGAGGACTGGAGCTTTCCGGGCCGGGATGGGTTGTCCCATGTTTGTGGTAGAAGGGGTGTAGCGTTAGGCAGTAGGGTTAGGGGTGTTAGCTACTGCCTCCTTTTAGGACGTAGTGGCCGGCACAGTGTAGGGTACTTGTTGTTGCCTCCCTTAAGGACGCAGCGACCAGTTTGGTAGTGGTCCCGGGTTAAAAGAGAAGGGTGAGTCCTGGGGAGAGGTGTGGGTGGTAGCAGTCGTTAAGAGATTAGAGTCCCTTTGGTAAATCCTTGTCCCTAGTAGTTAGTCACCACGTGTGCGGGCTATCGCTGTGTCCCCAGGTCACAGTGATATACCGCAACTGGTGTTTCAGGTTAGGTTAGGGTCTTCCAGGTCATTATAGTAGAGTAGGGTGAGTCAGCGGGAATTGGATACTTGTGTGCAGTTGTGGATGTGCGTGAGTGGTGGCGCCATGGAGTGTGTGTGAAATAAAGAAGCGTGCGTGATTGTAAAACTGTGTTAGTGTGCTGTGTTGTCTGACCTAGTGTGTGATAGGCGTGGGTAAGGGTGGTAGGGCCGTCCGGCTTAGCGACCGTGACAACCATTGATAAAGGCAACAACAGGAATGTTCTGCTGGTGACCATTGATAAAGGCAACAACAGGAATGTTCTGCTGGTGCTGGTGACCATTGATAAAGGCAACAACAGGAATGTTCTGCTGGTGCTGGTGACCATTGATAAAGGCAACAACAGGAATGTTCTGCTGGTGCTGGTGACCATTGATAAAGGCAACAACAGGAATGTTCTGCTGGTGACCATTGATAAAGGCAACAACAGGAATGTTCTGCTGGTGACCATTGATAAAGGCAACAACAGGAATGTTCTGCTGGTGCTGGTGACCATTGATAAAGGCAACAACAGGAATGTTCTGCTGGTGCTGGTGACCATTGATAAAGGCAACAACGGGTTGGCAGAGATGATTTTTTAAACATAAACACATCGTTATTTAGCGAAGACCACCTGATCAGCAGCGCTGTAAAATGCTTCAGGAATCCCAGAGCGCCGTTTCAAAAGTTCTGAATAGAATTCTCCAGACTGGATGAGTGAAAAGCCAGCGCTAAATTCAGGCTGTAGTCTTGTAGATGTAAAATTAGTGAGCGTGTTGCTCGAACACTTTTTAGGCTGTTGTTGCGGATTGTAGACTCTTAGAGACACCACCGTGATTGTAGCAATGTGACTGGCTTGAATTGTTCATGGAGGAATGTGCTAAACTTCATTCGATGGATTTCGAACACAGAACTATGATACAGGAAGTTGTGTCTTTAGAAATGATGATAGAGCTTTTTATGTGCCCTATTTTCATACGATTGTAGCGACAGGATTCGTATGTTGCTGCACTCTTCTTCTTCTTCTTCTTCTTCTTCTTCTTCTTCTTCTTCTTCTTCTTCTCTTCGTCTTCTTCTTCTTCGTCTTCTTCTTCTTCTTCTTCTTCTTCCTCTTCTTCTCCTTCTTCTTCTTCTTCTTCTTCTTCTTCTTCTTCTTCTTCTTCTTCGTCTTCGTCTTCTTCTTCTCCTTTTTTGAACTGAATTTTCTTTTCGTCTTCTGTAAAGTGCAAAGATCTGTATCCCCAATTGGAGATGGTGTGCTATATTATAATTACCATAAGAGAATACACTAAATGTTGCTGAGTCCTTTTGATGCTATTTAGGAGCGCCATACGCCGGGCACTATCTCTTAAGTGGAGACGGCCTCAACACCCCTCACCCCCACCCCAGTGGCAGTGCCCATCATCACACTGCTGACACTGAAGAATTATATGGTTTACCGCAAACATAGGGGAGACGGAAACATCAAAACTGATGTCACCAAGAGATCAGGGCATGGAGCTGATGTAAATTACGAAATTGCTAGTGAGGATGAGGGTTGATGATGATGCTATGGAGTATTGTTATAGCCTGAGACTACATGACTGAAAGTACCTCCATGGCATGATATATCCTGGCTTCAAACAGGCCTCAAGGGAGACATTAAGCGTCTGTAGTGTTGGACCAAACATGTGGGCAACAGACTCAGGAAGAGGATGAAGCTGAATCATCACACCCACAATGATGATCATTCAAACCATGACATCCTCAAGTGCCCTCACATCCACCACCTTGCCATGGCTGCTGGTTTCCGAAGAACCTTCACCTTGAGCTGTCTCAACAGCACTGTCTGTGTGCAGGATGACTGCAACCTGTTCTACGACCCCCAAGACCCCCTGAAGCTGTCCAAGACAGCTCGGCACTGGATAGCAGGTCTGCTGGAGCACGCCCCTGCCCTCATGGCGTATGGCTCCCCCACCCTCAACTGCTACCGACGCATGGGAACCAGCTTTGCTCCAGGGGACATCTTCTGGAACATGGACGATCGTACGTCTGCCGTGCGAGCTAAAACCACGGGAGGAAATGTCTTTCTGGAGAACAGGTGGGTTTGTTGTTTATGGTATCCTGGGAAAACGGATCGATCGGGTGGAGGTCCTTAGACTTTCTTTTCTCCGGGCACTTCAGTTCACAAGGCTGTCTATGTCAATGTTCAACGGTAAGTCTCGTGCCTGTAAACAGTTTGAAAAAAAGATTCTATGTCCAATCTCTGAACTGAGAGGCGTCCGTCACACTAGCCTACAGGATTATTTCTCAGACAGAAGTCTTCTTCTACCCACCAACAACATATCATTCTCAGCTGGACTTTCGTTGTTTTAAAGCTGAGGTATGCTTCTGGTAATTGAAGAGGATTTAATCATCCTCTCATGCCACTTGGCAACTCATAATTGCAATGGTTTTAATCATTCTGTCATAATAACAGGCGACCGTCGATGAGTGGTG
>CM065719.1:84042575-84062575 GCA_033310375.1 Conus canariensis
TACATGCCAGCCATTGTCATCCTTATTATCAAATGCAGGTGACATGGGAACAGCTGCAAAACTCCTCCATTCCATTACAACCCCAGCGGTACCCACCTCTCATCTCCTCCCCAATCACCTTTATTTCAGGGGGGGGGGGGATGGGAGGTAGGCTGCACAACTTTAGTCATCTTTTTTACAAGTCACCGTTATCGTTTTATTGTTCACTTTGAACATTTTACCCTTGCAACAGAAATACAAATATATTTTTTTGACTGGATGAAAAGATGTTGTCTTTAACGTGTATGTTATGAATAATTGAAAAATTTTGATAGTTCAAAGTGGTTGTAATAATGCAATACTTGCTCGTTCAAAGTGATTGTGATATTGCAATGCTTGCTTGTTCGAAGTGATTGTGATATTGCAATACTTGATTGTTCAAAGTGATTGTGATATTGCAGTACTTAATTGTTCAAAGTGATTGTGATGTTACAATCTTTAAACATATTATCCTGAGCTGAATTACAAACCTGGACCATATGGTTTACATTTGAGAATATGTGTTTGCTGTATCTGATACATGGGGTAGTATTTGTTGAGGAACTGAAATAAAACACTTGTCCTGTTTGTTTGTGTCTTGCCTGAAGAAGACCTAAGAGGTCGAAACGCGTCGTGTTTTGTCTTGTGACTCGTTTGTCCACGTTTCTCTTGGCGGTTCGCTAACATTTTATTTAAGATTTGTTTGAAATAAAACAGTTTTCTGGGGTTTTTTTCTTGCTTTGTGGATTTTTTCAGTGAAATGAATGAAAATGCAGCAACAAGAATGACAGTAACACAGTTCACTTGGAACTTCTTTGGTTATCTAACTCCTCTCCACCTCCATGACCCCCAAACCCCGACTTTCTTATTTGTTCGTTTGTTTTTAACCCCTTCACTTCCAGCCTGACATTCATGCTAGTGCTGTGCGGCATAACATCAGAGACCAAACCAAAAGTAAACAAGTTGGGTATTTTTTGCTCCCATAAGAAAACCTAACACAGAGTAACTTTTATTCAAGACTGGCACAGCCTTTTAAACTTGAATAAAGTCAGACAAATACATAGACGAACAATCTAATAGTGGGGGAAAAAACAAGCGCAGGCCAACAACTGAACTATCTTCATAGTAATGACTTGGCAAAGATTTGGACTGAAGAAGGGAGGGGGGGGGTGAATTTGATGATGGAGAAACTGGGAACATGAAATTAAGAAAACATGTTACAGATATGAAAACTCTTCACTGGCTGCATAAGGGAACTATCGCAATCCCTTTTGAAGGCAGATATATTTGTATTGCCTACTCCGAGACCTTTCGTCCGCTGGGTCGGACTCATCAGGGAGACACGGCTGGTTGTGTCTGCGCTCCTGGCGTCAAATAGAGACACACCACAGTCCATAATACTGTGGTGTTCTCACCACCAAGGGTGCAAAAAAGAATCCAATAGCACCCCCAAAGCAGCCAGCGAAGAGTAGTAAATGAAACCAAACGAAAGTGTGGGGAGGAAAAAAGTTGCTGAAAAACTAAAGACATTATGCAAATAGTATAAAATGTAGGGGACAATCTTTGAGCCTACGCTTGAGGATCCACCCAAAGATGCAAGGGAGATCAAAAGACAAACATACAGACGGACAGAAGCAAATACAAATAACCTCAATTTAATCAAAACAAAATCGGAAATGAAATGAGGCAGGGAACAGTAAACGATAAACAGTAAACAAGTTGGGTATTTTTTGCTCCCATAAGAAAACCTAACACAGAGTAACTTTTATTCAAGACTGGCACAGCCTTTTAAACTTGAATAAAGTCAGACAAATACATAGACGAACAATCTAATAGTGGGGGAAAAAACAAGCGCAGGCCAACAACTGAACTATCTTCATAGTAATGACTGCAAAGATTTGGACTGAAGGAGGGAGGGGGGGGGGTGAATTTGATGATGGAGAAACTGGGAACATGAAATTAAGAAAACATGTTACAGATATGAAAACTCTTCACTGGCTGCCTAAGGGAACTATCGCAATCCCTTCTGAAGGCAGATATATTTGTATTGCCTGCTCCGAGGCCTTTCGTCCGCTGGGTCGGACTCATCAGGGAGACACGGCTGGTTGTGTCTGCGCTCCTGGCGTCAAATAGAGACACACCACAGTCCATAATACTGTGGTGTTCTCACCACCAAGGGTGCAAAAAAGAATCCAATAGCACCCCCAAAGCAGCCAGCGAAGAGTAGTAAATGAAACCAAACGAAAGTGTGGGGAGGAAAAAAGTTGCTGAAAAACTAAAGACATTATGCAAATAGTATAAAATGTAGGGGACAATCTTTGAGCCTACACTTGAGGATCCACCCAAAGATGCAAGGGAGATCAAAAGACAAACATACAGACGGACAGAAGCAAATACAAATAACCTCAATTTAATCAAAACAAAATCGGAAATGAAATGAGGCAGGGAACAGTAAACGATAAACAGTAAACAAGTTGGGTATTTTTTGCTCCCATAAGAAAACCTAACACAGAGTAACTTTTATTCAAGACTGGCACAGCCTTTTAAACTTGAATAAAGTCAGACAAATACATAGACGAACAATCTAATAGTGGGGGAAAAAACAAGCGCAGGCCAACAACTGAACTATCTTCATAGTAATGACTTGGCAAAGATTTGGACTGAAGGAGGGAGGGGGGGGGGTGAATTTGATGATGGAGAAACTGGGAACATGAAATTAAGAAAACATGTTACAGATATGAAAACTCTCACTGCTGCATAAGGGAACTATTGCAATCCCTTTTGAAGGCAGATATATTTGTATTGCCTGCTCCGAGACCTTTCGTCGCTGGGTCGACTCATCAGGAGACACGGCTGGTTGTGTCTGCGCTCCTGGCGTCAAATAGAGACACACCACAGTCCATAATACGTAGGCTCAAAGATTGTCCCCTACATTTTATACTATTTGCATAATGTCTTTAGTTTTTCAGCAACTTTTTTCCTCCCACACTTTCGTTTGGTTTCATTTACTACTCTTCGCTGGCTGCTTTGGGGTGTTATTGGATTCTTTTTTCATCCTTGGTGGTGAAACCCACGTATTATGGACTTGTGTGTCTTATTTGACCCAGAGCGCAGACACAACCAGCCGGTCTCCCTGATGTCCGACCAGCGGACGAAAGGCCTCGGAGCAGCATACAAATATATCTGCCTTCAAAAGGGATTGCGATAGTTCCCTTATGCAGCCAGTGAAGAGTTTTCATATCTGTAACATATTTCTTAATTTCATGTTCCCAGTTTCTCCATCATCAAATTCACCCCCCCCCCCCCCCCCCCCTCCCTCCTTCATCAATCTTTGCCAAGTCATTACTATGAAGATAGTTCAGTTGTTGGCCTGCGCTTGTTTTTCCCCCACTATTAATTGTTCGTCTATGTATTTGTCTGACTTTATCAAGTTTAAAAGGCTGTGCCATCTTGAAAAAAGTTACTCTGTGTTAGGTTTTCTATGGGAGCAAAAATACCCAACTTGTTTACTGTTATCGTTTACTGTTCCCTGCCTCATTTCATTTCCGATTTTGTTTTGATTAAATTGAGGTTATTTGTATTTGCTTCTGTCCGTCTGTATGTTTGTCTTGATCTCCCTTGCATCTTTGGGTGGATCCTCATGCGCAGGCTCAAAGATTGTCCCCTACATTTATACTATTTGCATAAGTCTTTAGTTTTTCAGCAACTTTTTTTCCTCCCACACTTTCGTTGGTTTCATTTACTACTCTTCGCTGGCTGCTTTGGGGGTGTTATTGGATTTTTTTTTCCCTTGTGTAGAACACTTTAGGCTGTGGTTGTCTCATTTGACGCCAGGAGCGCAGACAACACGTCTCTGAGTCCACCAGCGACGAAAGCCCGGACAGCATACAAAATCCTTCAAAGGGATGCGATAGTTCCCTTATGCGCAGAAGAGTTTTCTATCTGAAATGTTTTTTAATTTACCAGTTTTCCATCACAAATCCCCCCCCCCACCTCCTCCTCAGTCCAAATTTTGCCAGTCTACTATGAGATATTCAGTGTTGCCTGCCTTGTTTTTTCCCCCACATTAATTGTCGTCTAGTATTTGTTACTTATTCAAGTTAAAGGCTGTCAGTCTATAAAGTTACTCTGTGTTAGGTTTTTATGGGAGCAAAAATACCAACTGTTTTGTTCGTTACTTTCCTGCCCATTTCATTCCGATTGTTTTGATAAATTGAGGTTATTGTATTTGCTCTGTCCGTCTATTTGTTTTGATCTCCCTTGCATTTTGATGGATCCTCAGCGCAGGCTCAAGATTGTCCCTACATTTATACTATTGCATAATGTCTTTATTTTCAGCACTTTTTTCCTCCCCACACTTTCGTTTGGTTTCATTTACTACTCTTCGCTGGCTGCTTTGGGGGTGTTATTGGATTTTTTTTTGCATCCTTGGTGGTGAGAACACCACAGTATTATGGACTGTGGTGTGTCTCTATTTGACGCCAGGAGCGCAGACACAACCAGCCGTGTCTCCCTGATGAGTCCGACCCAGCGGACGAAAGGCCTCGGAGCAGGCAATACAAATATATCTGCCTTCAAAAGGGATTGCGATAGTTCCCTTATGCAGCCAGTGAAGAGTTTTCATATCTGTAACATATTTTCTTAATTTCATGTTCCCAGTTTCTCCATCATCAAATTCCACCCCCCCCCCCCCCCCCCCCTCCCTCCTTCAGTCCAAATCTTTGCCAAGTCATTACTATGAAGATAGTTCAGTTGTTGGCCTGCGCTTGTTTTTTCCCCCACTATTAGATTGTTCGTCTATGTATTTGTCTGACTTTATTCAAGTTTAAAAGGCTGTGCCAGTCTTGAATAAAAGTTACTCTGTGTTAGGTTTTCTTATGGGAGCAAAAAATACCCAACTTGTTTACTGTTTATCGTTTACTGTTCCCTGCCTCATTTCATTTCCGATTTTGTTTTGATTAAATTGAGGTTATTTGTATTTGCTTCTGTCCGTCTGTATGTTTGTCTTTTGATCTCCCTTGCATCTTTGGGTGGATCCTCATGCGCAGGCTCAAAGATTGTCCCCTACATTTTATACTATTTGCATAATGTCTTTAGTTTTTCAGCAACTTTTTTCCTCCCCACACTTTCGTTTGGTTTCATTTACTACTCTTCGCTGGCTGCTTTGGGGGTGTTATTGGATTTTTTTTGCACCCTTGGTGGTGAGAACACCACAGTATTATGGACTGTGGTGTGTCTCTATTTGACGCCAGGAGCGCAGACACAACCAGCCGTGTCTCCCTGATGAGTCCGACCCAGCGGACGAAAGGCCTCGGAGCAGGCAATACAAATATATCTGCCTTCAAAAGGGATTGCGATAGTTCCCTTATGCAGCCAGTGAAGAGTTTTCATATCTGTAACATGTTTTCTTAATTTCATGTTCCCAGTTTCTCCATCATCAAATTCACCCCCCCCCCCCCCCACCCTCCCTCCTTCAGTCCAAATCTTTGCCAAGTCATTACTATGAAGATAGTTCAGTTGTTGGCCTGCGCTTGTTTTTTCCCCCACTATTAGATTGTTCGTCTATGTATTTGTCTGACTTTATTCAAGTTTAAAAGGCTGTGCCAGTCTTGAATAAAAGTTACTCTGTGTTAGGTTTTCTTATGGGAGCAAAAAATACCCAACTTGTTTACTGTTTATCGTTTACTGTTCCCTGCCTCATTTCATTTCCGATTTTGTTTTGATTAAATTGAGGTTATTTGTATTTGCTTCTGTCCGTCTGTATGTTTTGTCTTTTGATCTCCCTTGCATCTTTGGATGGATCCTCATGCGCAGGCTCAAAGATTGTCCCCTACATTTTATACTATTTGCATAATGTCTTTAGTTTTTCAGCAACTTTTTTCCTCCCCACACTTTCGTTTGGTTTCATTTACTACTCTTCGCTGGCTGCTTTGGGGGTGTTATTGGATTTTTTTTTGCACCCTTGGTGGTGAGAACACCACAGTATTATGGACTGTGGTGTGTCTCTATTTGACGCCAGGAGCGCAGACACAACCAGCCGTGTCTCCCTGATGAGTCCGACCCAGCGGACGAAAGGCCTCGGAGCAGGCAATACAAATATATCTGCCTTCAAAAGGGATTGCGATAGTTCCCTTATGCAGCCAGTGAAGAGTTTTCATATCTGTAACATGTTTTCTTAATTTCATGTTCCCAGTTTCTCCATCATCAAATTCACCCCCCCCCCCCCTCCTTCAGTCCAAATCTTTGCCAAGTCATTACTATGAAGATAGTTCAGTTGTTGGCCTGCGCTTGTTTTTTCCCCCACTATTAGATTGTTCGTCTATGTATTTGTCTGACTTTATTCAAGTTTAAAAGGCTGTGCCAGTCTTGAATAAAAGTTACTCTGTGTTAGGTTTTCTTATGGGAGCAAAAAATACCCAACTTGTTTACTGTTTATCGTTTACTGTTCCCTGCCTCATTTCATTTCCAAAACAAAAGTGTCAGCAGCTAAGGGGTAAAACAGAAGATGTTAGAATTTTGTTTGTAGTCGTTCATTTTTGAAACCAGCCAGCACAACATATCTTTCAATCTCGAGTTTTCCTGTGGTATACGCAGCAGCTGTTTGGCCTTTTTTGTGAGTTCCTGCAAACAAACAAACAAAAAATCGAGAAAACTGTGGCTGGCATTCCTGGAGCCTAGCCCGGGTCAGAGTGTCAGTGCCAGACGGTGGCCCACGACCAGCAATGCTGGAGGACCCAGGTGAACATTTCTTCAGTGTGGTGCCTCGGTGCCTTTTCCCGGAGTGAAGGAAAAGGAAAATAGAATTTTTTTTTTAATCCAAGCAAATGTACTGTGTGATACGACAACAATAGTCATAGTACTGATAATAGTAATACTAATGGTTATTGTAATGGTCATGATAATGATAATTGTTGTTTGTTTGTTTGATTTTTTTTTTTAATAGAGCGCACACGGTCATACGCTTTTCGATTAAACTTTAACAATGAATGTTGATGATAACTTCTTCTTCTGCGTACGCAGGCTGATACTCCTGCGGACACCCCCTGTATAGAAAGGCAAGGATTATTAATCCCATCTACCCAACAAAGGGAGTGGAGTTTTGTGTGTATGACCGTTTTTTTATCCCGCCAGGCAGCCATATTCCAACTTCGGGGAAGGTGCATGCTATGTGTAACGTGTCATCCATACCAACGGCCAAACTGGCCTTCTCTTCCGAAAGTTGGTGATGGGATTTTACGTGTGTGCAAGATGTTATGCGTGCGTTCACACACGGAACCTCGGTTTATAGTCTTATTCGAAGGACTGTAAGGGAAATGGAGTCAGAACCAATGTTAACTCCGAGGGAAAAATCCCCCATACCGAAACGGCCCGGCGGAGATTCGAACCCGCAACCCCAAGATTACGAGTCCGGCGCTCTACCACTGAGCTATTCCGGTCCCCATTGATGATAACAAAGCTGTGTCACTGACTGGGCGGGGTATTGTATTAAATGTACTGTACTGCTGTACATCGTATTGTGTAGCTTCATTATCAAAAAGGGTTTCTTTAGGTGAAATTCCAGCGGTAAAGGGGTGAAATCCACCCCGCCGCCATTGCCGCCCCACAACTCTTTCTCTTCGCAAGCTTTCGCCTGTATTCAGGCTTCATCAGAGAAGGGACTCGGCTGTCCTCTCTGTTTGAGTGCTGATTATAAGCGTTAAATACCTACTTCAGAGAGAATTGCTCACGAGTTCGGCTGCAGCCGACACCCAGGGACTTGTATAAAAGCAAAAAAATGAGAACTCCTGCCTGCAGGATGGAACATTTTAGGAAGGATTCCAAAAAAAAAAAAAAAAAAAAATTGTATGTATATAGACTAGGACAAAGATATACAGTCTGCACACACACACACACACACACACACACACACACACACACACACACACACAGAGAGAAAGAGAGAGGAAGAAGAGAGAGGCCTAAGTATAATTATATTGACTGTATAGTTCTGTTGTATCTTTTTGTTTGGAACTGCCAAAGTGGATTTTTTAGCTTTTTTTTTAAAACTGGATGCAATGCCTTTGTCGCCTTGGAATTGTTCATGTGCGTGAAGTGAATGCAACACACAGGACCTCTCTTTACCATCCCATCTCAAAGGCTATCACTCCGATCACACAGGACCTCTCTTTACCATCCCATCTCAAAGGCTATCACTCCGATCACACAGGACCTCTCTTCACCATCCCATCTCAAAGGCTATCACTCCGATCAGCACTTCACATCTGGAGGTGGTGAGGAGGAGAAAAACAATTGACCCACACATAGGAGAACCTGGGCTCTTGGCTCTGCCCCCAAATTTGCTAACTTTACAACCTCTTCTTCATCTTCCTCCACGCACCCCCCCCCCCCCCCTCTATCCCCCTCTCCTTCCTCGTTCTTTTCTTTCTAGTATGTCATGACAGAGGAATTGTTTGGCTGCACTAGCCCTTCGCTCACCCCCCCCCCCCCCCCCCCCCCATCTCCACAGCACCCCTCACTTGCCCATCCATTTATTTCCTCTCTCTCTCTCTCTCTCTCTCTCTCTCTCTCTCTCTCTCTCTCTCTGTGTGTGTGTGTGTGTGTGTGTGTGAGTGTTTGTGTGTGCGTGCGTGTGTGTGTGCGTGTGTGTTTGTGTGCGTGTGTGTGTGTGCGCGCGCGTGTGTGTGTGTGTGTGTGTGTGTGTGTGGAAAGAGAGAGGTGGGAGGGGCTGGAGAAGGGGGTAAAAGGGATTGAACTACAGCTTTTTTTTTAAGTCGCTCAAGAGGACGATACACCGGAAGGTGCGAGTGAGAGCCAGTTGCCGAACCAACCAGAGCAATCCTGCACCATCCTTGGACGCCTGCGCTGTGTTGACGAATGGCGCAAGGGTATGCTGTGAAACGTCAAGGGACATAACTGCTTCCCGGCAGATGCTCAACATCTGATTATTTCCCTTGGACAGGATTTCCCTCCCCCCCCCCCCCCCCCACCACCACCACCACCACCACCAGAGCACTGACGTCATGGAAAAATCTTCACTAGTCGACGGATTTACATAAAATGTTGAACAGAAGGTCTCATGTTGTCAATCATATAAAGTGGAGGATTCTGGCTGGCTCAGTAGCCTATTCCTGCCTGCGAGATCTTTGTTGTTCCTTGTCCTTTGCAATCAAAACGCTTGTTTTCTTAAAACAAATGAATAATGTAAGATAAGTTTACATCGTTTAACTTGTAAAATCAATATGTAAAACAAATCAACAAATTCTGCTGAATATACAAGCGCAACATGTCCAGTATTTTTAAGCTGGGAAATTCTAGAAGCAAACTCTAATATCTTTTTGGATTTCCGTCCCCAGTTACCAATCCTTAAAGCCTGTTTTAGACAACAACGATTTCAATCCAGTTATTTAGCCTAGCTGTTCATAGCTCAGCAGAACAGGCGGCCATTTAAGGACCCAAAATGAACACCACTTCGTTCAAATGGAATATGAAAAAAAAAATGAAGAGAGAGAGAGACAGACAGACTGACTGACAGACACACAGACATACAGACACACATACAGACAGAGGGTACAGCGATGAAACTTTTCATACAGATATAAGCATTAAAGCTAAAAAATAAAAATAAAAATTAAGGCACAAACATTGTAAGAGAGAGAAAGAGGGAGAGAGAGGAGGTGGGTGGAGACATAGGGAAAAGATGTCACAGGTTACTGAAGAAGCACGCATGCGCACACCATTTTCTATAGCCACGATTGCTTGCGTTCCGCCACCCCACCCCACCCCACCCCACTGTACCTTAAATGGCGCTTTGTGCTTGGTGGAGACTTTGCAGTTTGTACTGTACCACACGACTGTTCAGCATGAGACAAGTAGAAAGAAACTCGTGGAGAGCGTGGCAGCAGAGAGTCCTCAGAAGAGAAGCCCCCTTCAAGCAAGTGTTTCGGCCCTTATCTCCTGACACTCTAGGGGGGGTTGGGCCACACCCGGTTCATGACTCCGGATGTCCCTCTGCTGCCCCTTTTTTTTTTCCCATCTTGGGACGAGCCATGGCTGGGATTCGAACCCATGACCCTCTGGACATGCTCACTTTCCACTTAATGACTCGCGCTTTAACCACTGAGCCACAGGGACACCTGATATTTGTAGGGAAATTAAGCCTTATGAAGTTCACTTTTGTTCCTCCTTGACCAGATCCAGCTTATCTTGAGGTTTTTCTTTTGGACCCTGATCTTGTCCATCTTTTCTTGGCGTCTGGATTTCTTTGGAGGTGTTTTCTCTTTGGGTAGTTTTGCTCCATAGGCGTCTCTACATGTGGCATACACAATGTCCCCATATGTGGCTAGTTTGTGTTCCAGGGTGCTTTTCCCTATCAGTGCATCGAGTCTTTGGACGATTTTTGCATCCAGTTTCTCCCAATCTTCAGTTTCGTTTGCTCGTGGCAGGTTGAGTTTCAGGCGCCTGGCATCGAGGGCCTGTGCAAATTCCTCATCCGAACCAACAGCGTGGATGTCCTTGGCACTGTGGTTTAAATCCTGGCCTTGGTCTTCCGACGTCTTATCTGCTGATGCAGTGCGCTGCTGCTCATTCAGATGAGTCTTCACACATCCCATCTTTGTTCTGTGGATCTTCATGCCACGGGTGGTAGCGAAACGCTTTCCACAGACACATGGATATTCCATTTGGTCCATGTTCATAGTCCGTTTGGGATTTGCAGTCATGATTGGTTGAGCACCGATGGATTCATCATTCTCTCCCCCTTTCGGTGAATCCTGGGAGCATCTTTTCCTTTTATTCTTAGTAGCCACATGTTTAAGGCAAAGTGGGGAGCCAGCCCACAGAGCCCTTGGTTCTGGTCTTTCCCAGTGTCCTCCGGTCTTTCCCGGACGTCCTCCGGCCTATTCCCGGAAGTCAATGGTTTACCCATGCATCAGTAGAAAGAAACTCGTGGAGAGCGTGGCAGCAGAGAGTCCTCAGAAGAGAAGCCCCCTTCAAGCAAGTGTTTCGGCCCTTATCTCCTGACACTCTAGGGGGGTTGGGCCACACCCGGTTCATGACTCCGGATGTCCCTCTGCTGCCCCTTTTTTTTTTCCCATCTTGGGACGAGCCATGGCTGGGATTCGAACCCATGACCCTCTGGACATGCTCACTTTCCACTTAATGACTCGCGCTTTAACCACTGAGCCACAGGGACACCTGATATTTGTAGGGAAATTAAGCCTTATGAAGTTCACTTTTGTTCCTCCTTGACCAGATCCAGCTTATCTTGAGGTTTTTCTTTTGGACCCTGATCTTGTCCGAGCTCCCGTCCGAGCTATATCCGAGCTCCCGTCAGTATCGGCTGATTGTGTTTCACCTCCGTTTCCCAACTGTAACCTCTCTTGATGGTACTGCCACTCAATCACATTTTTGCTGACAGAGCAGGTTGAAATTTTCTACTCGTATAGGGATGTCAGAAAAACCGTGTGTGTGTGTGTGTTGTGTGGGGTGTGTGTGTGTGTGTGGTGTGTGTGTGCGTGCGTGCGTGCGTGCGTGTGTGTGTTGTTATTCTGTTTAACGTCTGTTCACTAAATGTGATATTAGACGAAGAGTGTGTGCGTGCGTGCGTGCGTGCGTGTAGGTGTGTATGGGTGTGTGCGGGTGTGGATGTGCGTGTGGGTGGGTGTGGGTGTGTGTGCGCATCTGTGCATGTGTATGGATGTATGTGATTCTTTGTTTTGTTCAGTCAGTTACTGTTTAGCTTCCAAGTCTTTGTTATTAGGAAAACGTAGCTAGGAGAAAGAAAGGGAGGCTTGGATCGGAGAGAGTGAGAGAGAAACTGGAGGAGTGGCAGAGAGAGAGAGAGAGAGAGAGAGAATGACAATGAATACAGTTTAATGTCATCAACAAAACCTGCTATTTGACATGGGGAACACTGCTTGAACAAAATTAAGAAAAATCAAAATTAAAGAGAATCAGAAAGCAAATAGAAATTAGTAAACATCATAAACAGCAAGCGACCAACAGGCCTAGTCAATCAGTTGAGAGGACAATAGGACTTAATAAGAAAGAACATTAATTCTACTTCAGTATTGAAAAGCATATTAGCTTCTGCGATAAATTTAGCAATAGATTTTAAGTTGTTTTCACTATCACTCTGTAACAGAGTGACTAAGTCACGTTCTTCTGCTAACACTGATTTAAAGACATCGCATTTTCCCCGTACCTTTTCATACACCTCACACTGAAAGAAAAAGTGAAATTCATCTTCTATATTATTTTTTTTACAAATTGGACAGATACAATTAGGTTCATTATTAAATATACCGTACCATCTTTCTCTAGCATATAGACCAAGGGTCCTTGTTCGAAAGCGCGCTATGCCATTTTCGCGTTACAACCGATAAATACTTTTCTGGCTGTAAGTCACTATTAAAGCGCAAGAACCAAGAGTATTTCTCACTATTTTCTAATTCAGAGTGCCAGATCTGTTGGTAGGAGGATATCAAACGCTCTTTAAATTCTAGGATAAAAAGTTTGTCGTTCTCAACACCCTGGTTATTCCATACATAACCAAATCCAGTTTCGAAAAGGAGATTTTTTACTCCAGAAACCCAGTTTTGTCTTCCATTTTCATGTTGTCTTAATAACATATAATATGCTTGTTTATTTATTCTGCTTTGAGGAAGTTTTACAAGACGTAGCCAATACTTGACACACTTAGTTTTGGAACGTATTTGCAAGGGGTATCGACCCGTTTCTCCATATGCCATTTTATTAGAACTGTGTAAAGGGATGTTTAGAAAACGTTTAATCGCCAGTGTGTGCACCTTTTCCATGAGGTCATTTTCCAATAAACCCCATATTTCTCCTCCATATGTTATCATAGGTTCCACTTGTGAATCAAAAAGTTTCCAAAATATAGTTGGTTCAATACATTTCAACTTCCTTAAAGATCTTAAAATCTCAATAACTCCTTTCCTTCCTTTTCTATACATTTCCATCCATGCCTTACTCATACTTAGTTTAGTTGTGAAAATTAGACCTAAGTATTTGTAGTTATTTGCAACTTTAACTTCTAAATCACCATACTACCATTTTTCATGCCTAGCCAAATACCCTCCCTTTCTAAAAACCATTATCTTTGTCTTATCCATATTAACCGTTAATTTTAGTCTACCTGCCTCTCCGTTTAGTGCATTTAATTGATTCTGCAGTCCAACTGGCGTATCTGAAACAAGAATCACATCATCTGCAAATAGCAACAGAAAAACTTCTGTCATACCTGGTATTAACTGGATCCCGTGCCTTCCCTTTCTATTAATTTCCAGAGCCAATTCATTTATAAAGAAAGAAAACATTTGTGGGCTCAATAAACATCCTTGCTTTACACCTTGAGGGCATCCAAAATAATCTGAATATAAACCCTTATCCCTAACACAGGCTAGTACTGAATTATAAACCCATCCAAAATAATCTGAATATAAACCCTTATCCCTAACACAGGCTAGTACTGAATTATAAACCCCCTTCAGTGACCTATATAATTTACCTTGAACACCTGCTTTTCTTAGCACATCCCATAATATATTTCTATTCACAGAGTCGAATGCTTTCCGAAAATCGATGAAGGCTACATATAGTTTCTTATTTGTCAATAAATAAGATTGTACTATAGTATATAGCGTAAACATGTGGTCGATGGTGCTATAATCTTTTCTGAATCCTGCCTGTTCTTCTATCATTTTTCCCTCCCGTTCAGCCCATGCGGTCAGTCTCCTGTTTAAAATGTGGGTGTAAACTTTACTCACTGCGCTAGTTAGGGCTACACCTCGGTAGTTATCAGGGTTGTGTGCATCTCCTTTTTTAAGTATTGGGACTATTATAGATTTACACCACTCTTTTGGGAAAGCACCAGTATCATAAAGCCTATTAAACAACATCTGAAGATAGTCTATAACACTGTCACCGGCACATTTCATCATTTCACTAATTATCCTATCTGGTCCAGCACTTTTACCATTCTTTAAGTTTTTTAAACTCTTTTATTTCCTCTTTGGTTATGTGTTCATCAAAAAATTCTTGTGCTTCTTCTTGATTCTCATCTTCAAAATAAGTACCCTCATTTCTATCAATATTGTCCAGGTCGTTAAAGACCTTAAAAAAGTGATCTCTCCATTGTTTGATGTTAATATCATTATATATCACTGATTTTCTATTGGTTTCTCTTACCGTTTTCCAGAGTAGCTTTGGATCTTTGCTAGATCGTTTCAGTTTTTCAAGTCTGATTTCATCATGCACCCTCTTTTTATCTCTTTTAAGATCTGTGTATTTTTTCCTTTCTTTCACATATAATTGCTTCTGATGCTTTCTATATTCTTCAGATCTTGCTCTTTGAAAACTCTTCAGTAACCGTTCCACTATTGTTCTTTGTGCTTTACGGTCGGTCCTCGGAATGCTACTGGTGGGGTGGAAATGGGAGAGGTGGGGGTAACACCGACAGGCACGTGAAACTGGGACTGAACGAAATGAGTCAAGGGGTGGAAAATCACAGGGAAACATGCGGACCTTTCTCAGCGGTGGTGGCGGTGTCAACACAGCCAGTGACAGCCAGCGCAGACTACGGTCCGGCTCCAGCCAGAAATAGGACGAAGCGCGGCCACAGGCACAAGAAATAAAATTCCTGAACTACAATGTAGAAAACTTGTTCTAAAAAATGAATGATGTGTCCTTTGTACAATATATAGATAAGTTTGATGTTGTTTGTTTAACGGAAACCTTTGTTAGTGATAATTTTGACTTTAGTTATATCTTCCCTCAGTTCCTAAAATATAGTGCTCCAGCCAAAAAACTGTCAAATCAAGGTCGAAATTCAGGTGGAGTGTTATTACTTATAAATAATAAATATGAAAAATATGTAGAAAGGATAAGAGTGGATTGTTCTAATGTTGTTATGATAAAAATGAGTAAAGAATTGCCAGGCATTGATAAAGATTTGATTTTAACAGCATATTACGTTGCACCTGAGGGTTCTCCTGCATACATGAACTCAAACTTAAAGGATGGGATTGCGATGTTAGAAGAAGAGTTACTTGGACATTCTGAGATAGAGAAAGAAAAAGAAAATGTGTATATGATGATTTGTGGTGATTTGAATCCTAGAACTGGGCGTGAGCAGTCAAGAATGGAGAGAATGAAAAATTATTTGTTTGGTTTTCATGATCATGATGATGATGGTGGTGGTGATTGTGATGACGCACCTGAACGTCGGTCAAAAGATTGTGTCGTTAACAATTTTGGAAAGTCCTTGTTAGACTTATGTTTTCTTTTTTCTTTAGAAATTATGAATGGATCATGTAAGAATGATTTTGACGGGAAATTCACTTCTGTGGCACCACAAGGTGATAGTGTCATCGATTATTTTATTGTTTCGGAAGGTTTATCATCATTTTGTGATTTGTTTGTTAATAATTGTTTGTTTTCATGGCATTTTCCTGTTGAGCTTACATGGCTACCCAGTCAAAAATGTGTGATGGAACAACCAGAGAAACCGATCATTACAATAGAAGAAAAGATAATATGGTCAGATAATTTTGTAGATTCATTCAAAAATGAAATAAATTCTGAAAACTTTAAAGCACTTATTAATAAGGCCTATGCGGAAGTAAGTAAAGATGTAGATAGCTCATTAGAAATATTCACAAATGCATTGTACGCCGCTGGTGGCTGTTTCATCAGAACACTGGGTAGTAGGAGAACAAAAGATAATGCGTGGTTTTGAGAGAGAGAGAGAGAGAGAGAGAGAGAGAGAGAGAGAGACAGAGACAGAGAGAGACGGACAGACAGACAGACAGACAGAGAAGAGTATATGAGGCATCTTTGACAACTATGTCTCATTAATCAGGAGCATAAAACATAAAAGAAAAATGCAAAAGTATAATGGGTAGCCTGAAAATATCGTCTCTTAACTGCCAGGGCCTTGGGAATTTTGGAAAAAGAAGGGATGTGTTTCAACATTTGAGACAAAAGCAATACTCAGTGTATTTTCTGCAGGATACGCATTTCACGAAGAAATTAGAACGCCAGATACGAGCTGAATGGGGATATGAGTGTGTATTTTCTTCTAATAATAGTAGATGAAGGGGAGTAGGTATTTTATTCAACAATAATTTTGAGTTCAAAATAGAGAAAACAATCAAGGATACAAAAGGAAACTATGTTCTTGTCGTTTTGTATACGTTGGGAAAACAGTTAACATTAGTGAATATTTATGGCCTGAATAGAGACGATCCTGCTTTTTTTTCACGATATACAAAATAAAATAGAGGAACTTGGTAATTCAAATATTATTATTGCTGGTGACTGGAATTTGGTTCTTAACCCAGCTTTAGATTATGATAACTATAAAAAAAAATATTAACAACGCCAAAGCAAGGGAGGAAGTAATTGAAATGATGTCTAAATTTGAGCTAGTAGATATATGGAGGGAGTTTAACCCAGAAGTTCTCAGATACACTTGGCGAAGGTCAAATCCACTCCAGCAAAGCCGCCTAGACTACCTAATTGCTTCTGAAAGATTAATGGGAAACGTAAGTAACTCTGATATTCTTTTTGGATACCGCAGTGACCATTCGCTGGTTACAGTTGAATTTACTTTTAAACAGGTAGAAAAAATAAAAAGTCTTTGGAAATTCAATTCAACATTATTAAAAGATAACACATATGTACAGTCCATAAATGATACAATAGAGAATGTTAAAAGTCAATATGCAGCTGTACCATATGAAAGAGAAAACTTAAAACAGATACCAAAATGATCAAGTTCAGTTTGTAATATCAGATCAGCTATTTCTTGATACGCTGCTGATGGAAATTAGAGCCAAAACAATTACATACAGTATAAGTAAGAATAAAGACCTGAAAAGGGCTGAACAAACCTTAGAACACAAAATACAGTCCCTTAAGAACAATCTGCATCTGAACGAAGCAGACAGAATAGCCCTAAATGAAAAGAAAACCCAGTTGACAGAAATTAGGAAATCTAAAATGGAAGGAATTCTGTTGAGATCTAAAGTAAGGTGGGTATTGCAAGGGGAGAAAATAGATAAGTATTTTTGTTCTCTTGAAAACAGACATTATGTGAGTAAGCAGATGTTAAAACTTGTGAAGGATGACGGCCATGTTTTATCAGAAGCCAATGAAATGTTAGAAGAAACTAAAACTTTTTTTCAAGAACTTTATAAAGAACATGAATCACCACAAGATATTAATATGGATAAGTTTAAAGAAACAATACCAAAATTAAACAAATCTGAATCTGACAACTTAGAGGGATTTACAACAAAAGAAAAAGCAACAGAAGCATTAAGGAATATGCAGAATGATAAAAGTCCCGGCACAGATGGATTTACGGTGAACTTTTTCAAATTTTTCTGGAAACAACTAGGCGATTTTGTTACTCGTTCTTTAAACGAGAGTTTTTGTAAAGGGGAAATGTCAATAACACAAAGGGAGGGCGTAATAGTATGTTTACCCAAGGGAGACAAATCTAGGGAATTAATCAATAATTGGAGGCCAATTTGATTGTTAAATGTAACCTACAAAATAGGATCAACATGTATAGCTAACAGAATCAAAACAGTCTTGCCAAAACTAATACACGAAGATCAGACGGGATTCATATCTGGGAGGTATACTGGGGATAACTTGAGAACATTGTATGATATGATATACTATTTGGATCACAAAAATATACCAGAACTACTAGTTTCCATAGATTTTGAAAAGGCTTTTGATTCAGTTAACTGGAATTACTTGGTAAAAGCCATCAAATGCTTGGTTTTGGTGAGGATATTTGTAAATGGATTTGTACTTTTTATAAAAACATTAAAACACACGTAATTGTTAACGGCAAAATGTCTGAAACTTTTCCAGTAAAAAGAGGGTGTCATCAAGGGGATCCTCTATCACCATATCTATTTGTATTATGTGTAGAGTTATTAGCATGCGAAATCACAAACGATGAAGAAATTAAGGGAATAAAACTATCAGAAACAGAGCTCAAGATAAACCAGTTTGCAGACGATACGTTTTTCACTCTACAAGGAGATAAAAAAAAAAATCTTATGAAAAACTTTTCGAGTCATTATCAGAATTTGAAAATATTTCGGGGTTAAAATTAAATTTCGAAAAAACTTGCAATGTATGGTTAGGACAAAAGAAGGACTCGAAAACAGTTTACCTAGTTGAAAAACACATGATGTAGAATCCAAGAAAATTCAAAATTCTTGGAATATGGTTTACAAATGACCTTTCAAAATTAATAGAGCTTAATATATCAGACAAATTTTTGGAAGTGAAAAGGTTGTTCAAAACTTGGTCCAAACGGACGTGCACACCATTAGGTAAGGTTGCAGTCCTGAAATCTCTTATTTTGTCAAAGCTTGTATACTTGTGGTTGTTGCTTCCAAACCCTCCTGATGACATTATAAAACAATTACAAAGCATGTGTTTTGAGTTTGTCTGGGATGGAAAGCCTGACAAAATTAAACGAAAATACGCAGTACATGATATTGAAAATGGGGGCATAGGAATACCAAATATCTATGCTTTTATGCAAGCACTGAAATTGTCCTGGATAAGAAAATTAGTAAATAATGATTCAAAGTGGAAGACCATTTTAGTAACTCAATGTCCAGAAGTTAACGATATAAAATATTTTGGATCAAAGAGATTTTTGTACAGTAAATGCAACAAGTTTTGGAAAGACGTATTTAAGTCATATGACAGTCTGAGCATTCGTGTAGATTTAGTTAACAATGAAGAAATTATTTCAGAACCTGTCTTTTATAATGATAAATTCAAAATTAACCATTCCCATTTTTTCTACAAACTATGGGCAGAGAAAGGTATATTCTACGTAGGGGATATGATTGACGAAAATGTTAACTTTTTCAGTTATGAAGCTTTTACAACAAAGGTGGGAAGTCATTTAAATCCTCTACACTATTTTGGATGTGTCCGTGCAGTAAAGGAATATGCAAGGAAAAGAAACATAAACTTTGAAAATAATTACAAGAATGAAAATTGCAAGTTATTGAAAATTATAACAAGTGTCAATAAAGGAGCTAAGATTTACTATAATATACTTCTCGATAAATTATGTGTGTTTGATATTAAGTCTTTTGTGAACTGGGAACTCAAGCTACATACCGCAGTAGATTGGGAAATCGTATTGAAAATTGCGAGAAAAATAAAAGAAATAAAATTCAGGTGGTTCCAATTGAAAATTTGTTATAGAATTCTTGTATCCAATATCATACTAAACAGAATGGGTTTGAGGGATAGCGATAGATGCAGTTTTTGTCAAATTGAGAGAGATAGTACACATCACTATTTGTGGAACTTCACAAGAATTCTGGAAAGAATTAGAAAACTACATGAAAACAACGAGTGAAAATAGTATCAGATTGTCATTTAATGTTGAGCTGGTTTTGTTTGGAACCAATGAAAACACAAAAACAGACCAATCATTTGATCTCATTTTATTGTGGGCGAAATATTTTGCTTACACTTGCAGAATTAATAGTGTTAAACCCAGATTGTCAGCTTTTAAAATTGAACTTAAGCTTCGATACAATATAGAAAAGCATGCACATATGACAGAAATGCGTTATCATATCTTTTGAAAAATTGGTTACCCTACATTGCTCTATGCGAAACACTATAACAGTCTTTCATTGTTGACATGACACCCTGTAAAATGTTAAAGACAACAACAACAAAAAACCAACCAAAAAGAACCACCGATGCTCCTGTAATGGATCAACACACAAGCCATGAAATTTGAGCGAACAATACTTTGTGAGCATGAATTTGTTTTTGTTTTGTTTTGCTTCTGTTTTTTTGTTGTTGTTGTTTTTTTCCCCCTATCCCACCATGCCCCAGGTACCAAGCACCCACCCTTTCAGGGTGTGGTGTGGGGGCTATTGGTTCCCTCCCTTGTT
>CM065719.1:84067575-84086470 GCA_033310375.1 Conus canariensis
CAGAATAATCAGCTGTTGGTAGTGACAACGGAAGATTCTTGCCATCACGGGACCAGCCCGAGTTGACAAGCATTCTAACCACACACACAAAAAAATCACTGCAACCACTCCCTACTCAGCTCTTGGTCTCATCTTCCAAACTGTTGTAAAAACACAGGGAATGGGAGGGTTGGGGGGAAGGGAGACTCTCATCTCTCGAATTCTTTAAAAGATGGCGGAGGGGGCAGGGAGGAAGAGTGGAGGACTGTCATCTTCGTTTTTTTTGTTGTTGTTGTTTTTTCTTCTTCTTTTACAAAAAGGGGAAAGGGGTGTTGGAGAACTCTCATCTTCCCTATCAATTCAATGAAGCAATGTGGATTAAACTGAAGTGTGCAGAATTTTTTTTTCTTTGTCTCCTTTTTTTTTTTTTTTTTTTTTTGGGGGGGGGGGGGGGGGGATGCGATATCTCTTTCGCTTTAAAATACTGGGAAGGAGGGGGCAGATGGTAATTTTGCCGCCCACTCACCGCTCCCTCCAATATTTTCACGGGGCAAATGGGAGGAAATACTTATTGTTCCCTTGTTTCTGATGTCACTGGTTGGTAAATAAAAAAAATCACTTCTGAGAAAATCATGAAAGCATTCATATTGACTGTCAACCCCATTAGTTCTCTTTTAAACCGTTTGGAGTCGTGAGGCGTGTTGTTAAAACGGACATTGCCAATCTGGCTATTCCGTGAAGTGCCCGAAGACCAAAAAGGGCAACCGATGGCCACTCCATCAACTTTTTCATGAGACTGAAAGTCCAGGAGGAGACTAGTCCAAGACCCACCTGTTCTCTAAGAACGCATTGCCCCCAGTGGTCTTCGCTCTCATGGTAGACAGACGATCATCCTTGTTCCAGAAAATGTCTCCTGGAGCAAAGCCGACTCCCATGCGTCGGTAGCAGTTGAGGGTGGGGCAGCCCAACGCCGTGAGGGCAGGGGCGTGCTCCAGCAGGCCTGCTATCCAGTGCCGAGCGGTCTTGGACAGTTTCAGGGGGTCTTGGGGGTCGTGGAACAGGTTGACGCCGTCCTGCACAGACAAGAGAGTCAGACCAGCTCTGAGTGAAGTTTGTTTGAAAACCAACTGCTCTGGCGCTGCGGTCAAGATGATCACAGCTGGAGCTGTTGGTGGTTCGAACCTATCAAGACTCATCATCAATATGGAATATTACGGCCTCAATCCCCCCCCCCCCCCCCCCCCCACCTCAGCTTTGACATATCTAAAGGTGGTGTTGGCTGACACTGGAAGAATGCACTACATGATGAAGTTTCATTCTCTGGACGAACGCGCCAGTATGAGTGTTACTCGTATGTTCTGACCAACATCACGGGCGTTTGCTTCTCTTGAGGCCTGTTCCATGCCAGGTTATATCCTTCAGAAAAGCGTGGAGGTACTTTCAGCCGTGTGTGTCTCAGGCCAAAGTGAAGCCCCACAGCATCATTATCAACTCCTCACTGACCTCCCACTGGAGGGGGGGGGGGGGGGGGTCCGGTTGTCGTGAATGGTGGCCGCTGTTCCTCGAGTGGTTGCCGATATTTGTTAAGTTTCCGTACCTGAACCCTTTTTCAGCGATTCCAACCTTTTTCCAGTCCTTCTTTGGTTCCATCTGGATAGTTTCCAACTCATTCCCAACCCTAGTGCGTCGTAATTGTCGCCGAAAGGTCTTTTCTTCGATCGGCTCAACCCTGCCTACCCATCAAAACAACAGCCGATACTACTTCCGGCCGTATGAGTGCAAGCAAATTAGATTGCCGCTGTTTCTTATTCCCTACATTGTGCGGTACCTGTGTTTCTTCACTTCAGTTCGTAGTAAGTGCCATATTTGGAGTACCATACACCAGTGATACTGCTCAGCCAAGTCAGTTGTCCTGTTTTGTTTCGTTTTTGTTTGTTTGTTTGTTTGTTTGTTTTTTTGACCGCTGGTAATCTGCGTCACAAACTAACCGCCGGTCTCGCAGTGAGTACGCTTCTTTTGTCCTACTGATTGTGTATGACGAAATCAGCAACCACACGATCAATGACTGCATGTACTAACTACTGTGGAGATCTTCCAGCATTTTACCTCACCTCGTAGCAAAGCGCCATCTTTGGATCTATGACTGCGCCGACTAGCTACTTTAGAGGACTTCCTGCCACTCGGTACCCGTCCCTGTTTGTCCTCCTCGCCAGAGCTTCTGCCGGCATGTCCAACTCTAATGCCAGCTGTGCCAGTGGCGTTCATGAAGTCCACGCAAACTTGACAGGGAACTCCAGCTACCACTGTGGTGTGTGCTCTATTCCAGTCACCAGTTATGACAGGGGGGTTGCCTGTGAGAAATGTGGACTCTGGTTCCACACTAACTGTCAAAGTATCGGGTCTTCATCCTACATCGAGCTTGGACATGAGGAAGTGGTGTGGCGATGCTTGGTATGCAACGCAGAACATTACAGCGATACGGCTTTTGATCTCTATAATGTAGGGAAAACGACGAGATTCCTCGATGCCTCGATACCTTCCTCTCCTGTAGGAACATCTTTCAAACCCTTGCACACATCAACACCATCCAGAATCAACCAACAGAACAAACAATACTACAGACCACTAAGGATACTAAACTTCAACGCTAGGTCAACTATTAAAAAAACCTTCCAGGTGTCCTAAACCTGGCAGACACAGTCAAACCAGACATCATCATCGCTACAGAGACACGATTGGACAAGAACATCCTAGATGGCGAAATTCTTCCAACATCCCAATATAAGCTACACAGATGCGATAGAAGGAGAGGGGGTGTGTTCATCGCCGTCTCCACGAATCTGGTCAGCTTCAAAGCTACAGAACTTGCCGTGGATGGCTGTGAACTTGTCTGGGCGAGAGTAACACTCAAGGGAAGAAGGCACCTCCTCGTGGCGGCTTATTACAAGCCAGATGACGGAGATGCGACTAGCTAGGACAACTTGAGACGTCTCTCCGATGAGCGGCAGACTCCAATGCTCACCTGATGTTGTGGGGGGGGGGGGGGGGGGGGGGGGGCTTCAACCTGCCAGCCATTGACTGGACAACATGCAGACTGAAGTCTAGGCAGTGCTACCCCAGACTTCACGAAGACTTCCTCGATCTGCAGCATGATCTTGGCCTTGAGCAGATGGTCACCTTCCCAACAAGAGGCGAGAACACCCTGGACCTGCTCTTGACCAACTCTCCATCGCTTGTCCCTAGAGTTGAGGGCGTACCCGGCGTATCGGACCACTCCGCGGTTTTTATGGAATTCCAAATTCACCCTGCCCGCAGTACAAACACGAACAGACCTGTACCCAAGTACAATAGAGCGAACTGGCTGGCCCTCCGGGAGGCGGCGGTGAATCTATCCCACTCCATAGTCAAGACCTATCACTCTTATAGTGACACTGAGGAAATCTGGAGCAGCTTCAGGGAAGGCCTTCAGGCCATCGTCAAAGAGCACATCCCCCATACCACCCTCAGACCTAGGAACAACAAGCCCTGGGTGGACTATTCTACCAAACGGCTCATCAGGAAAAGGGACAGGAAATATATTTGCTGGAAGAAGTCAGGCGATCTGGACATACACGCAGAACTAAAAAAGTACAAGCATCAAGTTCAGCGCCAGCTCAGAAGGAACTACTGGGTCCACACAGCTGAAATGTTAGAGGACAAAGGTGATGGGGACATTAAAGTATCAAAACACTTCTGGACTTACATCAAGTCAAAGCGACACGAACAAGCAAATGTTTCTCCTCTAAAAATCAACGGCAAGCTTATTTTTGACGCAAAAGACCAGGCAGAGACACTTAACCAGCAGTTCCAGTCTGCTTTTAGCAAGAGCTTCCCATGCTCCTCTGATGACTTCACATCAAGAACAGGACTCAGTACAGACGCACCCGGGCCAACCTGCAGCACCATCACTATCACAGAAGGAGGTGTGCGTAAGCTTCTGAGGAATCTGGATCCCCGGAAAGCGCCAGGACCAGACAACATTAGCCCTCGTATCCTGAAGGAATTGGCAGAAGAACTCGCCCCAGCCCTCACCCTGCTCTACCAGTCGTCTACCAGTCGTCTATCAACACGGGCATAGTACCGAAAGATTGGAGGACAGCGCATGTTACGCCCATCTTTAAGAAGGTAGAGCGCTACAGGCCTGAAAATTACCGTCCGATCTCACTGACGAGTGTTCCTGGCAAAGTCCTAGAACACATCCTGGTCCACACTGTGATGGGCTTCGTAGAGAAAAATAACATCATCTGCCGGCAACAACATGGATTCCGTCGAGGGCGTTCTTGTGTGAGTCAACTGCTAGGACTCATGGACGACATCACACTTGATGGAGAGAAGGGAAGACAGCATGACGTCCTGGGCATGGACTTCTCCAAGGCTTTTGACAAGGTATCTCACTCGCTTCTGGTTCACAAGCTCCACCACTATGGAATCCGGGGCCACCTGAACAGGTGGATAAGGAACTTCCTGACCAACAGGCAGCAAGCAGCGGTGGTGGAAGGAGTTACATCGGCATTTGTAGGGGTTGAGTCTGGAGTCCCCCAAGGCTCTGTCTTGGGGCCCTGCCTCTTCCTATTCTACATTAACGACATCCCGATGGGCCTCTCCTCAACCGTACGCCTTTTCGCAGATGACACTGCTTGCCACAAGACCATCAGGAAGGCCAGTGACCAAGCCACGCTACAGAGAGACCTTGACAAACTTGCTAAATGGGAACAAACTTGGCTCATGTCCTTCCATCCGGACAAGTGTCACACTCTACATTTTGGCACAAGACACAAGGCCACTTACCATCTGCATGATCACAACCTCCAGCCCACCAAGGAGGAAAAATACCTAGGGGTTACCCAGTCCACAGATCTAAAATGGGAACCCCGCATTAACAACATCGTCAACAAGGCTTCTAAGACCCTCGGCTTTGTGAAGAGAAACCTGAAATTAGTCTCTATCCAAACCAAAGAGAGAGCCTACAAAGCCCTTGTGCGCCCAACCCTAGAGTACGCCTGCCAGGTGTGGGATCCCCACCAAGAAGGGGACAAGATAGCACTTGAAAAGGTTCAACGAAGGGCGGCACGCTGGGTTGTAAATCACTACTGTCAGACATCCAGCGTAGGTGCTATGTACAAGCAGTTGCACTGGGCTCCTCTAGAACAACGACGTCAGCAAATCAGGCTAGCCACCTTTTACAAGTTTCACCACGGCGACATCAAATCAACTCTGCGCACATCCCTATGCGCTACACCCATCAGTGCAACACCAGAAACTCTCACGAGCTGCAGTATCATGTAGAACCTTGTTGCAGGAACTACAGAAAGAACAGCTTCTTTCCGCGCACTGGGAGGGAGTGGAACAATCTTCCAGCTGAGGCAGTGGCATCGGCCTCGCTGGAGGACTTCAGATCCTGGATATAACCCCCCCCCCTCCCCTCCCCTCTCTCGCTCCCTCTCCTGGCCCCCTCGCCCCTCCCACCCCCCACCCCCACCTATCCCTCCCCATCCTCACCTTAGTCCGTCCCCCCCACTCCAGTGTAAGGCCCACTTATTCGTAAGCTGATGATCCAGGCAGCAGTTTTTGATCTACCGTGATCCGGAAACCCCCTACTATAGTGTCAGAATCTTCAACTTGATGAAGGCGGACAAGGCCAAAGTGAAGCCCCACAGCATCATTATCAACTCCTCACTGACCTCAGGCCAAAGTGAAGCCCCACAGAGTCATTATCAGCTCCTCACTGACTTCAGGCCAAAGTGAAGCCCACAGCATCATTATCAACTCCTCACTGACCTCAGGCCAAAGTGAAGCCCCACAGCATCATTATCAACTCCTCACTGACCTCAGGCCAAAGTGAAGCCCCACAGCATTATTATCAACTCCTCACTGACCAAAGCCCCACAGCATCATTATCAGCTCCTCACTGACCTCAGGCCAAAGTGAAGCCCCACAGCATCATTATCAGCTCCTCACTGACCTCAGGCCAAAGTGAAGCCCCACAGCATCATTATCAGCTCCTCACTGACCTCAGGCCAAAGTGAAGCCCCACAGCATCATTATCAGCTCCTCACTGACCTCAGGCCAAAGTGAAGCCCCACAGCATCATTATCAACTCCTCACTGACCTCAGGCCAAAGTGAAGCCCCACAGCATCATTATCAACTCCTCACTGACCTCAGGCCAAAGTGAAGCCCCACAGCATCATTATCAACTCCTCACTGACCAAAGCCCCACAGCATCATTATCAACTCCTCACTGACCTCAGGCCAAAGTGAAGCCCCACAGCATCATTATCAACTCCTCACTGACCAAAGCCCCACAGCATCATTATCAACTCCTCACTGACCTCAGGCCAAAGTGAAGCCCCACAGCATCATTATCAGCTCCTCACTGACCTCAGGCCAAAGTGAAGCCCCACAGCATCATTATCAACTCCTCACTGACCAAAGCCCCACAGAATCATTATCAGCTCCTCACTGACCTCAGGCCAAAGTGAAGCCCCACAGCATCATTATCAACTCCTCACTGACGTCAGGCCAAAGTGAAGCCCCACAGCATTATTATCAACTCCTCACTGACCTCAGGCCAAAGTGAAGCCCTACAGCATCATTATCAACTCCTCACTGACCTCAGGCCAAAGTGAAGCCCCACAGCATCATTATCAACTCCTCACTGACCAAAGCCCCACAGCATCATTATCAGCTCCTCACTGACCAACACAGCATATCTCACATTCTGTGGCCTCTTCATGCCCTGCTCCTGGCGGTGACCTCAGTTTCGATGTCCCCTTCACGTCTACCGCCTGTGTTGAATTCCTGTCAGAAGTCTTCAGGGTCATCAATGACGTGGGCGCTGTTGTTGGGGGCAGGTGGACGCGGTGTTGACGTAACTGACAGCGTCAGGCACCCCTGAACTCCAGCTAATGATTCCAGCAGTGGTGTAATGTCTTTAGAGGTCATACTGCGCGAGTCATTGTGAAATTTGTGGAACTCAAAATTTAGAAAGAGAGGAGGTCAGTTACAGCCAAGGGGGTCAGTTACAGCCAAGGGGGTCAGTTACAGCCAAGGGGGTCAGTTACAGCCAAGGACACAGACAGAGTACAGGACAGTTGTCCTGTACTCTGTTTGTCTGTGTCCGTGTCCTTGGCGGTAACTAACCTGTCAGTCTGTTTGTCTGTGTCCGTGTCCTTGGCGGTAACTAACCTGTCACTCTCTTTGTCTGTGTCCGTGTCCTTGGCGGTAACTAACCTGTCACTCTCTTTGTCTGTGTCCGTGTCCTTGGCGGTAACTAACCTGTCACTCTCTTTGTCTGTGTCCGTGTCCTTGGCGGTAACTAACCTGTCACTCTCTTTGTCTGTGTCCTTGGCGGTAACTAACCCTCTCTTTTTTCTAAATTTTGCTTCATTTTCCACCCTCAGTCACTCCGTTTTGAAACTTGTGGAACTCAGTTGACATTTACCGAGAATACATACACTCAAATACCTAACTAATACTGCAGGCACTGTATCTTTTATGGCAAAGTATAAATAAACATACAAAAGGTAGCGCAAAATAACGCTTTTTATATATATTTTTTCAATACATAATACGAAATAGGCATAATAAGTCCCGACAAATATGTCTTCTCCATACTTTAGAACAACAGACTCAAAAACAAAACACCAAACAATACTGCCCAAATCGTAGTCCATATGAAATTCAAACAATAGTCCTCCGAAGGGAAGAAAGTGTGTGTGTGTGTGTGTGTGTGTGTGTGTGTGTGTGTGTGTGTGTGTGTGTGTGTGTGTGTGTGAAAGAGAGAGAGAGACTATTTTGGCGGGGTGTATGCGTGTGATTCTGTATTGGTGCGGTGTGTGTGTGTGTGTGTGTCTGGGGTGGTGGGGGGTGGGGGAGGGGTGGTAGGATGTATGCGTGCATGTGTTAATATTTAAATATATGTACAGACTGACACAAGATGGATAAATGAATTGACAAGGAACGACCGAGCACAGTGGAAAGAGTGGAATATTTTTAATGAAGTACATGTTTATAATTTGTTTATAATATGTGAATTTTGATGATGGCACCACAAACAGATTTTCCTTGTATTCTATGAGGACAAATAAAATATCGTGTATCGTGCATCGTGAAAACGGCACAGTTGATTTGATATGAGAATGATAATGTGTGAAAGTGGACTAGGGAAGGGGAGACAACACAGAGCATGAAAGGGGAGACAACCAGAGGAAACGGAATGGATGGGAAGAGAGCAATAGGTGAACGGAATCTCTTCCGCCAAGAGATGAGTAAGTACAGGTCTATGTGTGGGAGAGGGGCGGGGGGGGGGGGGGGCACACAGCAGTAGGGGCAGGAGGGGAGACGAGGAGGAAAGGTCGCACGGTACAGCGCGTCAGGAAGTCAATACAAACAAGGAATTTCACAAACAAACAAGTCATTTAAAAACAAAACCTTCAAGCACAGGTGACGCACAACAAACTGGACGTGTGTGGCAAGCAGGAAAGGGGGTGAGATTAATACAGACCACGACGTGACCACGTGTCGTTGTGACCAAGTGTCGTTGTGACCACATGTCGTTGTGACCAAATATCGTTGTGACCACATGTCGTTGTGACCAAGTATCGTTGTGACCAAGCGTCGTTGTGACCATGATTTTCAGTACTTTACCAAAGAATGGTAGACTTGCCGATGTGACCACATGCCGATGTGACCACATGCCGATGCCGATGTGACCACATGTCGTTGTGACCACATGCCGATGTGACCACATGCTGATGTGGCCACATCGGCATGTGGCCACATCAGCATGTGGTCACATCGGCATGTGGTCACAACGACATGTGGTCACATCGGCATGTGGTCACATCGGCATCGGCATGTGGTCACATCGGCATGTGGTCACATCGACATGTGGTCACATCGGCATGTGGTCTTATCGGCATATGGTCACATCGGCATGTGGTCACATCGGCATGTGGTCACAGCTATCTTGTTCTAGCACCGAGAGATGAGCAAGAAAACACAGGAACTCTACGACAAAAAAAAAGTCAGACGCAGCCTATCTGCAAACAGCTACAACACCACCACCACCACCACCACCACCACCACCACCACCCTTCCCCCCCCCCCCCCAAAAAAAAAAAAAAAAAAAAAAAAACTACAGTAGGTGGGAGAGGACGAGGTGGGGAGAAAGGGAGCAAGCGTGAGTGGCAAAGCAATCTCAGGGGCGGGGAAGAGGGGGGGGGGGGGAAGGCCGGAGGGAAAAGGGGGTGGAGAAGTAAAAGCATAGAAAAAGGTAGCAGGGAACGAAATGCAGAAACGCCGTGTGTGTGTGGGGGGGGAGGAATGGAAGGGGAGGGGCGTTGGGAGAGAGTTGGGGGGGGGTACAAAATGGAAGCGAAATTGGAAGGAAAATAATATGTGGAGAGTTCAAACAATTACGTATAGAATGCAATAAACATATATGTAATAAAGAACAAGATGCAAAGCATATACACGTACTTCCAGTTTATCTTGAATACGCGTGAGATATTCTGGTAAACATCGAACATCACCCGTGACCCATAATGAACATACACATTTTCAGAAAGATCTGCCAAGTACTTTCTGAGATATTCCATAAAGAAGAAAAACCGTTATGGGCCGCTATAGCCGTTAGTAACGGCTACAACGGTAAAACAAAACCTTGGGCATCATCCGTGACCCATCATGAACATACCTACAAATTTTCAGAAAGATCGGCCCAGTAGTTTTGTCTGGAGCGAGTGAAACACATTTTGACCACGGACACACACACACACACACACACACACACACACACACACACACACACACACACAAGAGCATTTCTTCGTTCCCATTCTAAAGTACTCCCTGTTCTGTAAGAACTGGGAGTACAAGAATATAATAATAAGACGGGTCATGAAGGAAAAAAGAGGAGGAGAGGGAACGTGGCAAGGGAGGGGGAGGGGTGAGAAACAAGGCGAACGTCAAAGCCAAATGGCATCCACGACCGCATGGCCGCGTTCTGCAACGCTGAGCACAGGGCAAACCCTATTGTTTGCCTTCGTGCTTCTGCAGGTAAGAACGCACCAGAGCGAGACATTCCACGGAATCTTTAGTAGGGTTGACTTTCAGTGAACCCATTACCTACTTATTTGACCTTGCTTGTTTGGCAAGTGTCGGAGTGGGTAGGGATGAAGGGTGTGTTCGATGTGAGGGCAGCATTAAAGTGGGTGATTTCCCATGTATTATTACCATTAGCACAATGTTATGATTGTTGTCATTGTTGATACTGTCTTGGCCTATCATCACAGGGAGTGGTTCAATGTTCACCATCAGAACTACATTATAAATATTGCCAAACAAGAAGTGACTCAGTCATGATCTTGTATACTATGTTATGATTGTTGTCATTGCTGATACCTGTGACCACAGGGAGTGGTTCAATCATTACCCTCAGTACTATGTTATGATTGCTGTCATTCCTGATACCTGTGACCACAGGGAGTGGTTCAATCATTACCCTCAGTACTATGTTATGATTGCTGTCATTGCTGATACTGTTCTGACCTGTGACCACAGGGAGTGGTTCAACCATTACCATCAGTACTATGTTATGATTGCTGTCATTCCTGATACCTGTGACCACAGGAAGTGGTTCAGTCATTACCATCAGTACTATGTTATGATTGTTGTCATTGCTATCGTGACCTGTGACCACAGGGAGTGATTCAACCATTACCATCAGCACTATGTTATGATTGTTGTCATTGCTATCCTGACCTATGACCACAGGGAGTGGTTCAATGATTACCCTCAGTACTATGTTATAATTGTTGTCATTGCTGATACCACAGGGAGTGGTTCAATCATTACCATCAGTACTATGTTATGATTGTTGTCATTGCTGATACCACAGGGAGTGGTTCAATCATTACCATCAGTACTATGTTATGATTGTTGTCATTGCTGATATCTGTGATCACAGGGAGAGGTTCAATCATTACCCTCAGTACTATGTTATGATTGTTGTCATTGCTGATACTGTTCTGACCTGTGACCACAGGGAGTGGTTCAACCATTACCATCAGTACTATGTTATGATTGTTGTCATGGCTGATACCTGTGACCACAGGGAGTGGTTCGATCATTACCCTCAGTACTATGTTATGATTGTTGTCATTGCTGATACTGTTCTGACCTGTGACCACAGGGAGTGGTTCAATCATTACCCTCAGTACTATGTTACGATTGCTGTCATTGCTGATACTGTTCTTACCTGTGACCACAGGGAGAGGTTCAATCATTACCATCAGTACTATGTTATGATTGCTGCATTGCTGATACCTGTGACGACAGTAAGAGGTTCAATCATTACCCTCAGTACTGTGTTATGATTGTTGTCATTGCTGATACTGTTCTGACCTGTGACCACAGGGAGAGGTTCAATCATTACCATCAGTACTATGTTATGATTGTTGTCATTGCTGATACCTGTGACCACAGGGAGAGATTCAATCATTACCCCCAGTACTATGTTATGATTGTTCTCATTGCTGATACTGTTCTGACCTGTGACCACAGGGAGTGGTTCAATCATTACGATCAGTATTATGTTATGATTGTTGTCATTGCTGATACCTGTGATCACAGGGAGAGGTTCAATCATTACCCTCAGTACTATGTTATGATTGCTGTCATTGCTGATACTGTTCTGACCTGTGACCACAGGGAGAGTTGAATCATTACGATCAGTACTATGTTATGATTGTTGTCATTGCTGATACCTGTGACCACAGGGAGAGGTTCAATCATTACCCTCAGTATTATGTTACGATTGCTGTCATTGCTGATACTGTTCTTACCTGTGACCACAGGGAGAGGTTCAATCATTACCATCAGTACTATGTTATGATTGCTGCATTGCTGATACCTGTGACGACAGTAAGAGGTTCAATCATTACCCTCAGTACTGTGTTATGATTGTTGTCATTGCTGATACTGTTCTGACCTGTGACCACAGGGAGAGGTTCAATCATTACCCTCAGTACTATGTTATGATTGTTGTCATTGCTGATACCTGTGACCACAGGGAGAGATTCAATCATTACCCCCAGTACTATGTTATGATTGTTCTCATTGCTGATACTGTTCTGACCTGTGACCACAGGGAGTGGTTCAATCATTACGATCAGTATTATGTTATGATTGTTGTCATTGCTGATACCTGTGATCACAGGGAGAGGTTCAATCATTACCTTCAGTACTATGTTATGATTGCTGTCATTGCTGATACTGTTCTGACCTGTGACCACAGGGAGAGTTGAATCATTACGATCAGTACTATGTTATGATTGTTGTCATTGCTGATACCTGTGACCACAGGGAGAGGTTCAATCATTACCCTCAGTACTATGTTATGATTGTTGTCATTGCTGATACTGTTCTGACCTGTGACCACAGGGAGTGATTCAATCATTACGATCAGTATTATGTTATGATTGTTGTCATTGCTGATACCTGTGACCACAGGGAAAGTTTCAATCATTACCCTCAGTACTATGTTATGATTGTTGTCATTGCTATCCTGACATGTGACCACAGGGAGTGGTTCAATCATTACCCTCAGTACTATGTTATGATTGTTGTCATTGCTGATACCTGTGACCACAGGGAGAGTTCAATCATTACCATCAGTACTACGTTATGATTGTTGTCATTGCTGATACTGTTCTGACCTGTGACCACAGGGAGAGGTTCAATCATTACCCTCAGTACTATGTTATGATTGCTGTCATTGTTGATACTGTTCTTACCTGTGACCACAGGGAGAGGTTCAATCATTACCCTCAGTACTATGTTATGATTGCTGTCATTGCTATCCTCACCTGTGACCACAGGGAGTGGTTCAATCATTACCCTCAGTACTATGTCATGATTGCTGTCATTGCTATCCTGACCTGTGACCACAGGGAGTGGTTCAATCATTACCCTCAGTACTATGTTATGATTGTTGTCATTCCTGATACCTGTGATCACAGGGAGTGGTTCAATCATTACCCTCAGTACTATGTTATGATTGTTGTCATTGCTGATACCTGTGATCACAGGGAGTGGTTCAATGTTTACCATCAGAACTATATTATAAATATTGCCAAACAAGAAGGGACTCAGTCATGACCTTGAATACTATGTTATGATTGTTGTCATTGCTGATACTGTTCTGACCTGTGACCACATGGAGTGGTTCAATCATTACCCTCAGTACTATGTTATGATTGCTGTCATTCCTGATACCTGTGACCACAGAAGTGGTTCAATCATTACCCTCAGTACTATGTTATGATTGCTGTCATTTCTATCATGACCTGTGACCACAGGGAGAGGTTCAATCATTACGATCAGTACTATGTTATGATTGTTGTCATTGCTATCCTGACCTGTGATCACAGGGAAAGATTCAATCATTACGATCAGTACTATGTTATGATTGTTGTCATTGCTGATACTGTTCTGACCTGTGACCACAGGGAGAGGTTCAATCATTACCCTCAGTACTATGTTATGATTGCTGTCATTGGCGTCCTGACCTGTGACCACAGGGAGTGGTTCAATCATTACCCTCAGTACTACGTCATGACTGCTGTCATTGCTGATACCTGTGACCACAGGGAGTGGTTGAAGTGCAGTCCAGCAGAATGGTAGCCGGCGAAGGGGATGGGCATGAAGGTGGCCAGCAAGTCGTGACGAAAGCAGAAGGACCGGACCCCGTAACGCAGAAGGAAGGCGTCGTCGGCACTGCCCACACCCCACTGGGGCTGCATGGAGGCCTCGTACTGACCTGTATAACGAAGAGAAATCCAATGACAGAACGATATATATCACCACCAGAAAACCCGAAATATCCCAGAACCAGCAAACTCAACACAATGCGACACAACATCGCCCCTTCAACTACTGATCAAGCCAGCCCAAGAAGACTCAGCACAATGCGACACAGCCAGTCCAGCTACGGATCCAGCCAGTCTAGTGCAGAAGAAAACATTACAGTAAGACTCAAAACAACTCAACACAGCTCTCCACATAGCGGTCAAGCCTGCCCAACCCATCACAATACACCACACTACACAACACAGCCTACCAGATACAGATCAAGCCAACCCTACACACCAGCCGCCGTGGCGCATTGGTTAGCTGTCGCGGATCCCCGGCTGGGAGTCGCGGGTTTGAATCCCATCAGAGCTATTGTTATTTGTGTTTTTTTCCCCCGGCTCATGAATGGCTCCTAAATTTCTTTACTAACACTGCAGGTATCAGTATCTCTCAAACCTGGTTGGGGCCGGATATATCACGAGAGTGAGTGTAGAATTCAGCCCTATCACACAGTCTCAGACCAATATGCAACTCCGTAGCATCATCTTCATCGTCCTCATCTTCATCTATCGGCTTGAAAACATCTCAGATTATACGGCCCTCCATGCCCTGCTCTCGTGGTGACCTCAGCTTTGATTTCCTCTCCATGTCTGTGCCCTTGACGAGTTTGTGTCAAGGTCTCCGGTGTCAGCGAGCTCATGGGAACTGTCGTTGGACGGACGGTGTGGCGCCCTCTGGAGGGAGACGCTCACTCACGCTGCCCTCGCGACTACACAGTCATTGTCGTCTGTACGTGTGATCCTGGGTACGTTAGATCAGACCAGGCACCAACGAACACCATCAAACTGACTCAGCAACTGCGTAGTGTCTCCGCTAGAGGGTTGCCTCATGGCGACTTCAACACTGACTTTCCCTGTGGATTACCGCTGACGGGGCTGCAATGGGAAAAGTCGTAGTGCAACAGTGGAAACAGTCAGGGTGGGGGTGATGCCCATCAAATGGCACAAAAGATGAGACAACACACAAAAAAAGCCAACCCAACACAATACAACACACAACACAGCCTTCGGGGCTACAGACCAGCGTTATACTCGGGGAAGAAATATTCAACGTGGACATCACTATCCTTCAGCTCCGTCAGCATGTCTGCAAAGAGGCCCATGTTGCGGTCCATCACGTCCAGGTTGGCGTAGGGCACACACGAGCAGTCTCCCAGGGGCTCCAAGCTGTCCTTCTTCACAACCTGACCAGGAAAAAAAAGGAAAGACGTTCTTCCGAGTCATCCTGCTGTAAAAGATTTTTTCAGCAGGCAGAGCGTCAGAGCTTTTGACAATATCTGCACACACTCACCCTAGGACCCAGCAATGTACAGGTTTCATTTGATGTGAGACAATCTTCAGACATGGAGTGAAAGGACGATTCCGTAGATTTGGTGTGACACACCCTTTAGACATGGAGTGAAAGGATACCACAGATTTCACTGATACAGACTTTGGACATCAAGTGATACGATGACTCTTTAGATTTACTATATAATACAGTATTCAAACACAGGGTAAAATGATGATACTCTAGCTTTGATGTGATACAGTTTTTAGACATGAAGTGACAGGTGGACACCACAAATTTGACGCAATACACTTTTTAGACCTTGAATGACGTGATAATACTGTAGATCAAATGTAACACAGTCTTTAGATTTTGAGTGACGTGATGATACCATAGATCTGATGTGATAGAGTCCTTAGACATGGGATAATATGATGACGTGATGATACCATAGATCTGATGTGATAGAGTCTTTAGACATGGGATAATATGATGCTATCATATAGTTCATTGAAACAGACCTTAAACAGAAAGTGAATCGATAGCTCTGCAGGTTTGATGTGATACTGTCTGTAGGCATAGAGTACATGACGATTATATAGATTTGATGTGATACACTTTTAAAACATGGACTGACACGAAGACGCGATAGATTTGATGTGATAGAGCCTTTTGACATGGACTGACACGAAGACGCGATAGATTTGATGTGATAGAGCCTTTTGACATGGACTGACACGAAGACGCGATAGATTTGATGTGATAGAGCCTTTTGACATGGACTGACACGAAGACACGATAGGTTTGATGTGATAGAGCCTTTTGACAGCGAATGATGTGATGGATCTACGGATTCACTGTGATTTAGGCATGCAGTGACATCATGACACCATCGATTTGATGTTGTACAATATTCAAAAATGTGGCAACATAAAAAAACCCTAAAGATTCAATGCGATACAGTCTTTAGACATGGAGAGTAAAGACAGATTTACAGATTCAATGTGGTTGATCCTTTGGATATGCAGTGACATGATAATACTATATATTCCGTTGATCAGGCCTTAGACATGGTGTCATGCAATGACTCTATAGATTTAGTGTCGAGTAGTCTTTAATTCTAGAGTGATATGATGATACAGTAGATTTAATGTGCAGTAGTCTTTAATTCTAGAGTGATATCATGATTCTACCAATTAAATGTGGAGCAGTCTTTAATGGTGGCGTAATATGATGATACAGTAGATTTAATGTGGAGCATTCTTTAGTCGTGGAGTGATATGATGATACTGCAGGTTTAATGCGGAGCAGTCTTTAGTCATGGAGTAACATGATAATCTGTAGGTTCAATGCAAAACAGTCTTTAGCTGTGAAGTGATATAAAGATCCTACAGATGTAATGTTTTGCCGTCTTTAGTCATGGAGTGATATAATGACACTTGAGGTTTATATGACGCAGTCTTCAGTCTGGAGAGGATATACGTGATGATCTGTAGCTTTGATGCGGTCCAAGCTGCGGTCGTGGAATGGTATGATTTGATTCAGTGCAGTTTTGTCTGTCAGTGTTGAAAAGTCGATTTTGCCAAAAGGATAACTCTGTCATTCTTTTCTCTCTCTTTCTTGTCAAACTTTTTATTTTTCTTATCTGTGTTGTGAACAAGTTTGTTGTTGCAATTACCGCCGCCATTGCTGTCATTGTTATAGCTGTTTTGTTTGTTTCTTTGTTGTTGTTTTCTTTCTTGCTTTTAGGTGGGTTTTTTTGTTTTGTTTTGTCGTTTGTTGTTGTTGTTGTTATCATTGGTATAGCTGTTGTCGTCGCCGTTGTTGTTGTTCTTTCTGTTATTGTTCTTGCCACTGTCATTGCTACTGTTAATATTGCAGCCGCTGTCAATGCTGTTGTTGCTGTTGTTATCGGTGTTGCTGTCATTGCATTCTTGCTGTAAATGTTGTTCTTCTTGCAGTTGCAGTTGTGGTTGTGGTTGTAACTGCTGTTGTTGCGATCGTCATCGTTAGGCCGCTGTTGCTGTCATTGTGTTGCTGTCGTTATTGCTGTTGTTGTTGTTGTTGCTGCTGCTGCTGCTGCTGCTGATGATGATGATGATGATGATGATGATGATGATGATGCGTAGCAACTGCTGCTGCTGACATGTTTGTCGTTGTTTCTTTTGTCATTGCTGTTGTTAATCTTCAAGGAGCGTAGTAGGGATGGGGGGGGGGGGGGGGGGGGGGGGGGGGGGTTAGCCAGCTGTGGCCGCCACCCTTCGCTGCGCCTTTTGTGAGCGTGCATACCGGTACGTTTTGACATGTGGGAAACAGTGAACGTGCACACCGGTACGTTTTGACATGTGGGAAACAGTGAACGTGCATACCGGTACGTTTTGACAGGCATGTGGCAAACTGTGAACGTGCATACCGGTACGTTTTGACATGTGGCAAACTGTGAACGTGCATACTGGTGCGTTTTGACATGTGGCAAACTGTGACCGTGCATACCGGTACGTTTTGACATGTGGGAAACAGTGAACGTGCATACCGGTACGTTCTGACATGTGGGAAACAGTGAACGTGCATACCGGTACGTTTGACAGGCATGTGGCAAACTGTGAACGTGCATACCGGTACGTTTTGACATGTGGCAAACTGTGAACGTGCATACCGGTACGTTTTGACAGGCATGTGGCAAACTGTGAACGTGCATACCGGTACGTTTTGACAGGCATGTGGCAAACTGTGAACGTGCATACCGGTACGATTTGACAGGCATGTGGCAAACTGTGAACGTGCATACCGGTACGTTTTGACAGGCATGTGGCAAACTGTGAACGTGCATACCGGTACGTTTTGACATGTGGCAAACTGTGAACGTGCATACCGGTACGTTTTGACAGGCATGTGGCAAACTGTGAACGTGCATACCGGTACGATTTGACAGGCATGTGGCAAACTGTGAACGTGCATACCGGTACGTTTTGACAGGCATGTGGCAAACTGTGAACGTGCATACCGGTACGTTTTAACAGGCATATGGCAAACTGTGAACGTGCATACCGGTATGTTTTGACAGGCATGTGGCAAACTGTGAACGTGCATACCGGTACGTTTTGACATGTGGCAAACTGTGAACGTGCATACCGGTACGTTTTGACAGGCATGTGGCAAACTGTGAACGTGCATACCGGTACGTTTTGACAGGCATATGGCAAACTGTGAACGTGCATACCGGTATGTTTTGACAGGCATATGGCAAACTGTGAACGTGCATACCAGTACGTTTTGACAGGCATATGGCAAACTGTGAACGTGCATACCGGTACATTTTGACAGGATATGGCAAACTGTGAACGTGCATACCGGTACGTTTTGACAGGCATGTGGCAAACTGTGAACGTGCATACCGGTACGTTTTGACATGTGGCAAACTGTGAACGTGCATACCGGTACGTTTTGACAGGCATGTGGCAAACTGTGAACGTGCATACCGGTACGTTTTGACAGGCATGTGGCAAACTGTGAACGTGCATACCGGTACGTTTTGACATGTGGCAAACATTGAACGTGCATACCGGTACGTTTTGACAGGCATGTGGCAAACTGTGAACGTGCATACCGGTACGTTTTGACAGGCATCTGGGAAACTCACTTCCGCTCTTGAACTTCGCAGAATGGACTTTGTCGATCGTCTCGCTGTGGCGG
>CM065719.1:84086570-84104070 GCA_033310375.1 Conus canariensis
CTTCAACACTGACTTTCCCTGTGGATTACCGCTGACGGGGCTGCAATGGGAAAAGTCGTAGTGCAACAGTGGAAACAGTCAGGGTGGGGTGATGCCCATCAAATGGCACAAAAGATGAGACAACACACAAAAAAAGCCAACCCAACACAATACAACACACAACACAGCCTTCGGGCTACAGACCAGCGTTATACTCGGGAAGAAATATTCAACGTGGACATCACTATCCTTCAGCTCCGTCAGCATGTCTGCAAAGAGGCCCATGTTGCGGTCCATCACGTCCAGGTTGGCGTAGGGCACACACGAGCAGTCTCCCAGGGCTCCAAGCTGTCCTTCTTCACAACCTGACCAGGAAAAAAAAGGAAAGACGTTCTTCCGAGTCATCCTGCTGTAAAAGATTTTTTCAGCAGGCAGAGCGTCAGAGCTTTTGACAATATCTGCACACACTCACCCTAGGACCCAGCAATGTACAGGTTTCATTTGATGTGAGACAATCTTCAGACATGGAGTGAAAGGACGATTCCGTAGATTTGGTGTGACACACCCTTTAGACATGGAGTGAAAGGATACCACAGATTTCACTGATACAGACTTTGGACATCAAGTGATACGATGACTCTTTAGATTTACTATATAATACAGTATTCAAACACAGGGTAAAATGATGATACTCTAGCTTTGATGTGATACAGTTTTTAGACATGAAGTGACAGGTGGACACCACAAATTTGACGCAATACACTTTTTAGACCTTGAATGACGTGATAATACTGTAGATCAAATGTAACACAGTCTTTAGATTTTGAGTGACGTGATGATACCATAGATCTGATGTGATAGAGTCCTTAGACATGGATAATATGATGACGTGATGATACCATAGATCTGATGTGATAGAGTCTTTAGACATGGGATAATATGATGCTATCATATAGTTCATTGAAACAGACCTTAAACAGAAAGTGAATCGATAGCTCTGCAGGTTTGATGTGATACTGTCTGTAGGCATAGAGTACATGACGATTATATAGATTTGATGTGATACACTTTTAAAAACATGGACTGACACGAAGACGCGATAGATTTGATGTGATAGAGCCTTTTGACATGGACTGACACGAAGACGCGATAGATTTGATGTGATAGAGCCTTTTGACATGGACTGACACGAAGACGCGATAGATTTGATGTGATAGAGCCTTTTGACATGGACTGACACGAAGACACGATAGGTTTGATGTGATAGAGCCTTTTGACAGCGAATGATGTGATGGATCTACGGATTCACTGTGATTTAGGCATGCAGTGACATCATGACACCATCGATTTGATGTTGTACAATATTCAAAAATGTGGCAACATAAAAAAACCCTAAAGATTCAATGCGATACAGTCTTTAGACATGGAGAGTAAAGACAGATTTACAGATTCAATGTGGTTGATCCTTTGGATATGCAGTGACATGATAATACTATATATTCCGTTGATCAGGCCTTAGACATGGTGTCATGCAATGACTCTATAGATTTAGTGTCGAGTAGTCTTTAATTCTAGAGTGATATGATGATACAGTAGATTTAATGTGCAGTAGTCTTTAATTCTAGAGTGATATCATGATTCTACCAATTAAATGTGGAGCAGTCTTTAATGGTGGCGTAATATGATGATACAGTAGATTTAATGTGGAGCATTCTTTAGTCGTGGAGTGATATGATGATACTGCAGGTTTAATGCGGAGCAGTCTTTAGTCATGGAGTAACATGATAATCTGTAGGTTCAATGCAAAACAGTCTTTAGCTGTGAAGTGATATAAAGATCCTACAGATGTAATGTTTTGCCGTCTTTAGTCATGGAGTGATATAATGACACTTGAGGTTTATATGACGCAGTCTTCAGTCTGGAGAGGATATACGTGATGATCTGTAGCTTTGATGCGGTCCAAGCTGCGGTCGTGGAATGGTATGATTTGATTCAGTGCAGTTTTGTCTGTCAGTGTTGAAAAGTCGATTTTGCCAAAAGGATAACTCTGTCATTCTTTTCTCTCTCTTTCTTGTCAAACTTTTTATTTTTCTTATCTGTGTTGTGAACAAGTTTGTTGTTGCAATTACCGCCGCCATTGCTGTCATTGTTATAGCTGTTTTTGTTTGTTTCTTTGTTGTTGTTTTCTTTCTTGCTTTTAGGTGGGTTTTTTTGTTTTGTTTTGTCGTTGTTGTTGTTGTTGTTGTTATCATTGGTATAGCTGTTGTCGTCGCCGTTGTTGTTGTTCTTTCTGTTATTGTTCTTGCCACTGTCATTGCTACTGTTAATATTGCAGCCGCTGTCAATGCTGTTGTTGCTGTTGTTATCGGTGTTGCTGTCATTGCATTCTTGCTGTAAATGTTGTTCTTCTTGCAGTTGCAGTTGTGGTTGTGGTTGTAACTGCTGTTGTTGCGATCGTCATCGTTAGGCCGCTGTTGCTGTCATTGTGTTGCTGTCGTTATTGCTGTTGTTGTTGTTGTTGCTGCTGCTGCTGCTGCTGCTGCTGATGATGATGATGATGATGATGAGATGATGATGATGCGTAGCAACTGCTGCTGCTGACATGTTTGTCGTTGTTTCTTTTGTCATTGCGTTGTTGTAATCTTCAAGGAGCGGGAGTGGGGGGGTGGGGGGGGGGGGGGGGGGGGGGTTAGCCAGCTGTGGCCGCCACCCTTCGCTGCGCCTTTTGTGAGCGTGCATACCGGTACGTTTTGACATGTGGGAAACAGTGAACGTGCACACCGGTACGTTTTGACATGTGGGAAACAGTGAACGTGCATACCGGTACGTTTTGACAGGCATGTGGCAAACTGTGAACGTGCATACCGGTACGTTTTGACATGTGGCAAACTGTGAACGTGCATACTGGTGCGTTTTGACATGTGGCAAACTGTGACCGTGCATACCGGTACGTTTTGACATGTGGGAAACAGTGAACGTGCATACCGGTACGTTCTGACATGTGGGAAACAGTGAACGTGCATACCGGTACGATTTGACAGGCATGTGGCAAACTGTGAACGTGCATACCGGTACGTTTTGACATGTGGCAAACTGTGAACGTGCATACCGGTACGTTTTGACAGGCATGTGGCAAACTGTGAACGTGCATACCGGTACGTTTTGACAGGCATGTGGCAAACTGTGAACGTGCATACCGGTACGATTTGACAGGCATGTGGCAAACTGTGAACGTGCATACCGGTACGTTTTGACAGGCATGTGGCAAACTGTGAACGTGCATACCGGTACGTTTTGACATGTGGCAAACTGTGAACGTGCATACCGGTACGTTTTGACAGGCATGTGGCAAACTGTGAACGTGCATACCGGTACGATTTGACAGGCATGTGGCAAACTGTGAACGTGCATACCGGTACGTTTTGACAGGCATGTGGCAAACTGTGAACGTGCATACCGGTACGTTTTAACAGGCATATGGCAAACTGTGAACGTGCATACCGGTATGTTTTGACAGGCATGTGGCAAACTGTGAACGTGCATACCGGTACGTTTTGACATGTGGCAAACTGTGAACGTGCATACCGGTACGTTTTGACAGGCATGTGGCAAACTGTGAACGTGCATACCGGTACGTTTTGACAGGCATATGGCAAACTGTGAACGTGCATACCGGTATGTTTTGACAGGCATATGGCAAACTGTGAACGTGCATACCAGTACGTTTTGACAGGCATATGGCAAACTGTGAACGTGCATACCGGTACATTTTGACAGGATATGGCAAACTGTGAACGTGCATACCGGTACGTTTTGACAGGCATGTGGCAAACTGTGAACGTGCATACCGGTACGTTTTGACATGTGGCAAACTGTGAACGTGCATACCGGTACGTTTTGACAGGCATGTGGCAAACTGTGAACGTGCATACCGGTACGTTTTGACAGGCATGTGGCAAACTGTGAACGTGCATACCGGTACGTTTTGACATGTGGCAAACATTGAACGTGCATACCGGTACGTTTTGACAGGCATGTGGCAAACTGTGAACGTGCATACCGGTACGTTTTGACAGGCATCTGGGAAACTCACTTCCGCTCTTGAACTTCGCAGAATGGACTTTGTCGATCGTCTCGCTGTGGCGGTAAATTAAAAGACGAAAAAAAAGTTTGTTGTCAAAAGAGGCCTACTCCTGAAATATTAACAGATGGTGTATCATTTTGGTGCAATTTTTAGCAAAAAGTCAGCAAATGTACAAGAAGACAAAAAGACAGCAGCATTGCTGAAACGACCAACACACACACACACACACACACACACACACACACACACACACACACACACACACACACAACACAGTACAGAGCAACGCCTTTTTCTAACACACAATATATGCATACTTAATTGTTCAGCATTATATTGTTTGGTCAATTAGTGGGCGATTGCACCTCTTAGGAGATCCAAGTAAAGGTTGTTCTACTCAATTCTTAGCCGCTGACAATGCTTGGGTTATTGAACAGCAGAGCTGACCACTCAGACTGTTCCATATTTTTTTATCTCCCTTGCATCCTTAAATGGATCCTCAAGCATAGGCTCAAAGATTATCCCCTATATTTTATACTGTTTGCATAATGTTTTTAATTTTTCAGCAACTTTTTACCTCTCCACACTTTCGTTTTATTTTATTCTACTACTTTTCGCTGGCTGCTTTGGGGGTGCTGTTGAATTCTTCTCTAAACCCTTGGTGGTGAGAACACCACAGAATTACGGACTGTGGTGTGTGTCTCTATTTGACGCCAAGAGCACAAACACAATCAGCCGTATCTCCCTGATGAGTTCCGATCCAGCGGACGAAAGGCCTAGGAGCAGGCAGTACATATAGATCTGCCTTCGAGAGGGATTGCGATGGTTCCCTCATGCAGCTAGCGAAGGGTTTTCATTTTTATAATATACATCCCCCCCCCCCCCCCCCCCCCCCCTTTTTTTTTTTTTAAATTTCAAATCTCTGCCAAATCATTACTATAATGATGGAAGAATTGTTAACCTACACTTGTTTTCCCCCACTACTTAATTGTTCAACACAATATATGCATTTTGGACAAAACATTTTTCTTCACACGTCACAAGCAAGAAGCATAAACAATCCAAAGAATAATACTACGCCTCCCCCCACCCCCATCCCCACCTCTCTGTAAATAATTCATTCACTAGTGCGTGGTTCTTTAGAGATCTGTTCATCGCTGATACTCACATCGAACTCACACTCGAAGGCAGACTTGATCTGGAAGCCTTTCTTGGCCAGACGGTCCACCTGGCGTTGGGCGACCAGTCGAGGACACTCCTGGAAGAGTTCACGTTCCTTGAGTTCCATCTGGCACAGCACGAGACCTACACGCCGCTTGGGGCGCTGCTCCACTCCAGAGGGTGCACCGTGCCCGCCAGGGGGCGCATGGTTCCGTTTGGGAAGTTCCTGAAGTCGTCGATGGCGCTCGGCACTTCCGACTGACATCCCATGTACTGACTTCCTGGAAAGAGAACCAGAGAAAAATCTTTTTTACGGTTGTTCCTTTTTTTCTAATTCTGTCATTCCATGGCAAGGAATTGCGGAAACTGTGTAAATTAGTGACAATGTTGAAACCACCACCACGCGCACATACACGCGCGCGCGCGCACCACACACACACACACACACACACACACACACACACACATACAAACACACGTTCTCCCCCACACTCCTACCTCCCTCTCTCACTAAAAGTTTCACCAGATGCGTGAGATCGAATTTTTAGACCTACAGTGTGAACCGTATGGTCCATGATCTAAATATCAGTTACATTCACTGTCTTTTGTTTGTTTGTTTATGTTCATCTCAGCTCAAGGGACATGCTGAAGGACATTGTTGAGCTTCTGGGCTTGTTTCTGAACAACAGTGGATTGAGTTGCAAAGTGAGACGACTGCAGGCGGAAATCTAAACAAATCTTAGATAAATGTTAGCGAACCGCCCAGAGAAACGTGGACAAACGAGTCACAAGACAAAACACGACGCGTTTCGATCTCTTAGGTCTTCTTCAGGCAAGGCACAAACAAATAGGACAACGAAAATTCACTTAGCTTTGATCGCTTCAGAGTTCAGCGCAAGGAAGGCGTTGAATGAGGCAAAGGTAACGTGGACCGGCCTCTCTCTCTCTCTCTCTCTCTCTCTCTCTCTCTCCTTCCTCTCTCTCTCTCTCTCTCTCTCTCTCTCCTTCATTCAACGCCTTCCTTGCGCTGAACTCTGAAGCGATCAAAGCTAAGTGAATTTTCGTTGTCCTATTTGTTTGTATCTTGCCTGAAGAAGACCTAAGAGGTCGAAACGCGTCGTGTTTTGTCTCGTGACTCGTTTGTCCACGTTTCTCTGGGCGGTTCGCTAACATTTATTTAAGATTTGAACAGTGGATTGATTCTGATTACCCCGCGCATGCTGGCGCGTAATAAAGAGTTTGTAACAGTTCAACTTTTCAATCACCTTGACTGCAGTGACCTGCTACAACTCGAATGCTGTACACTATCTGCACGAACAGTGGTTTGGAAGTCTGTGTATATTACAAGTGATGTTGACATTTGCCATATATGAATATAAAACTTTTTTTCAAAACTATACGTTCTGCGTATACTTGGAACCAGTTCGGGTATTGTTTGCAATAATGTGAACAGCATCAAACTCTACCACAACTGATCGTCATGGATGGTCTTGGTACTAAGTAGCTTGGTCCAACGATGGAGTGTATGTTAAGATAGATAGATAGATAGACAGACAGACAGACAGACACAGACAGACAGACAGACAGAGAGATCGATAGATGGATGGATAGACAGACAGATAGATAGATATAGACAGACAACAGATAGATAAATAGATTGATTGACAGACAGACAGACAGATAGATAGATAGATAGATAGATAGATGCGTACATACGTACGTAGGAGCATACACACATACTATACGTTTTGACAGACTTCCAACATTCAAAATGAGCAGACTGATGCATGTCCTAAAAGTTATCAGAAAGATCGGCCGTTTCCCCAGTGGTCTTTTTCAACTCTGCAGAACACGTTTCATTGATGATCTGCGTGCAGATGACAGGGACTCTTACAGCACCAACAACTCACTCACCTTCCGGAACTTCTGTGCTAGAGACTTCCTCTTTCATCTCAGTCTCTTTGACTCAGCCGATTTTTTTTCCGTTTAGTCTGGTCTTTCTTCTCTGTTTTGTTCTGCCTTTGAGAACCATTGTCCTGTCTTTGTGGTGTAAATTCTTATGCATTTTTTTTTCTGATATCAATTTATGATATGCTAGCTTATAGGTTGGGATCTGGAGGTAAGGTAGTGAAACGTGCACACTGTGTAGACTGGACTTTAGCTGTCCTTTCTCTAGTGTCTTTTTGCCCATATGGCTTTTTGAAAAAGAACTTTTTGTGACATTAGTATGTTCATTATATTTTTCACGATTTTGTTTTCAATCTGTGGGCGATAAACAGTCATATGCTCTCAGCTCAGCCTGTTTTTATGTACGCTTTAAGATATCAACAGTTCTGCTACCATGTTTGTTTGTTCTACAGGATTTCTTCTTCTTCTTCTTCTTCTTCTTCTTCTTCTTTCTTCTTCTTCTTTTTTCTTCTTCTTCTTCTATTTTTGATGGTCTGGCGAGATTAGCGACGTGCCGTTTTTTTGTTTATTTGTTTTTTGTTTGTTTTTTTTTTGTTCTGTTTTTTTTTTTCTGTCTTAGTTTGACAACCCTGAAAAAGCCCTAAAACTGTTCATCGCTCCGACAGTTTCTCTATATTTTTTTCATAATTCCTTTCCATGCAGGTTATACTGTAAGATACATTTTCTTCATGTTTTGGACGAGACTGTTTGCATCTTTAAACCGGGTAAAAAACACAAAATTCCAGATGACAGCTGGGGTAATTTAACTGACCTTTGCGGTGATAATATGCATGCAGTGGACAGACTCCAAAGTTAGAATTAAGAAGGTGTGGAATATCTGGGAGACCGACTCCCAGGTCAGGTACAATCAGGAGGTGGTGAATGTCATTGAGACCGATTTCCAGTGTAGGATTAGAGGGTGTGGAATGCCACAGAGAACGCCTCCCAGGTTGGGAGTAGATGGTGTGGAAGAATAATAAATGGCTGAACTTTGCGAGGAGGGTTTCAGCGTCCAGAAATCCGGAAGAATGGAACATGCAGTCGAATATTCACTTCAGCTGCTCGAGCATGGAATTTTTCTAGTTTTTTTTTTTGTTTGTTTGTTTTTTTGTTTTTTTTTATGGCCGTCACAGTCTACAACTCTCATTCTTAAAAAATAAAAAAAAAAGTTAAAACCTCTGTTTTCAAAGTCTTTGACAGAAAGTAACCCATTCTACATTTCTGGCTTGTTTCTCAAACCTACTTTTGTCTGCACGTGAATATATCTGCATTGGGTTGCGTGAGTGCCCGTGCACGCTCACGTCTGTGTGTGTGGTGTGTGTGTGTGTGTGTGTGTGTGTGTGTGTGTGTGTGTGTGTGTGTGTGTGTTTATCTGTCTGTCTGTCTGTGTCTATGTCTGTGTGTGTGCGCGCGTAAGTGTGTATGCATATCTGTGTGTGTGCGTGCGTGCGTGCGCGCGCGTGTGTGCGTGCATGTGTGTATGTGTGTTGTGTGTGTGCGCCCGTGTGTGTGTGTGTGTGTGTGTGTGTGTGTGTGTGTGTGTGTGTGTGTGTGTGTGTGTGTGTGTGACGTGACGGATAAAAGAGTATTGAGAGAAGTGTATATATTATTGTATCTGAGCGTGTTTGTGAAGGGGTGGAGGGCAAGACGGACGGCGAAAATGGCGCGGAGGAGAGGGAGAGAAGGCGTAAGAAAGTCGGGGGGATAAAAAGGGGCTTGCAATCCGGTTTGTCTGAACACAGATGTATGAGCGCACATTCACTCGACGTTATTATGTAGCGTGTCACACTCGTGAAAAGCGTTATTAAAAACACGCCATCGTGTTGCCCTTGTGCCCCGACTTGTCATGTTCTCAAACCAAACGTCAGTGGGACAATACGTCTGCCCACGCAAACGATCTCGAAACATGTAGACGGAAATTTGATCTCATAACAGCGAGAATATTAACGTTGGTATTAATCACGCAGCGAAGACTCGTGTTACAACGTTTTAGCAACCAAAGCACATAACGCAGAGGATATGCATGGACAAGAAGAAACAGCTCCGAAAGAAGTGAGAACACAACGAAGATATCTGACTGTCTGTCTGTCTGTCTGTCTGTCTCTGTCTCTTCTCTCTCTCTCTCTCTCTCTCTCTCTCTGTTGTGTGTGTGTGTGTGTGTGTGTGTGTGTGTGTGTGTGTGTGTGTGTGTGTGACATGGTGTGTGTTTTTCTTCACCCCCATCATCATCCTCACCCCCACCCCACCCCCACCCCCCTCCACCCACCCCGTTCTCTACGTCATAGTTTGCAAATGGGTGTAGGCTGAGGCTTATGGTTTTACTCTGTGACACGGTTCTCGGGTCTTTTCAGTGTTGGAATAGATTGAAATGGACCTGCAGACGATTAATACGAAGCAAATGATATGTCCATGTATTCACGCTTGGCTAAGTTTACATCAAAAGTTAGGTCTTGGAGCGACAAACAGGCTTTGGTTGACATTGAAGGCCTCCTGCAGTGCATCTGTCTATTGTTGAGCCTGAACAGGTTTTGATTCAAAGCCTGCTGTTTCTCTGCCTGTTCGTGAGCCAGGCTTTTCTGTCCATGTCAAACCTCCGACTTGAGAGCGAGAAATGAAAGATTTGACTTGAAACACTTCCGGATCAGCTCTGTAGACATATGGGTCCTCTATTTATACATTTGTTAGAATTCGGTTTGACCTGTCCGATCTAAAAGCCTGTAACTAGGCGTAGAAAACTTGGTGTCATTTTACAATGATTTGTGTCTGTTTCAAGAGTTTGAATGTTCGTTTTCCTAGGGTCAGTGTACGATGTTTCGTTGAATCAGATTAGGTTTATGTAAGTAGTTTTCTTTCTGTCACCAAAATATGGGAAAATCTTGTATGCCTTCGTATCAAAGGCGTGGGGCTCTGTGAATAAATCCCTCTCATATTTGACGTTGAGGTCCTGCATACGCCCGCCATGTATGTGTGAATGTTTGTGGGGTAGGGGATTAGGGGTGTGTGGTGGGGAGGCATGAGTAGTGTGTAATGTACTGTGTGCGTGCGTGCATGTGTGTGCGCGTGCGTGCGTGCGTGCGTGTGTGTCTGTCTGTCTGTGTCTGTGTGTATCTCTGTGTGTGTCTGTGTGTCTGAGGGAGAGAGAGAGAGCGAGTTGTCATCAAGAAACTTCTGGCTTCCATATCGCGCGCGCGTGCGCGCGCGTGTGTGTGTGTGTGTGCGCGCGCGCGCGCGCGCGCGCGTGTGTGTGTGTGTGTGTGTGTGTGTGTGTGTGTGATGTAGTGTGTGCGCATGCGTGTGTGTGTGTGTGGTGTGTGTGTGTGTGTGTGTGTGTGTGTGTGTCTGTCTGTCTGTCTCTGTCGTCTGTCTGTCTGTCTGTCTGTCTGTGTGTTCCTACGTGTGGGTGTGGATGTGCGTCGTGCGTATCTAACGTAGGGTGGGCGTGCATGGGGTGGTGGATGGAGCATGGCATGTATACTCTTGTAATGTAGGGTGAGTGTGTGTGTGTTTGTGTGTGTGTTGTATGTGTGTGTTGTGTGTGTTGTGTGTGTGTGTGTGTGTGTGTGTGTGTGTGTGGTTGTGTGTGTGTGTGTGTGTGTTTGTGTGTGTGTGTGTGTGTGTGTGTGTGTGTTTGTGTGTGTGTGTGTGGTGTGTAGGACAGAGAGAGAGAAAGAGAGAGCACTGTGTTCAAGATCCCTCTAAGCATCATATTCATTCATTTATTTTGTGTGTGTGTGTGTCTGCGTGTCTGTGTGTGTGGGGGGGGGGGGAGAGATGGAGAGAGAGTGAGTGACAGACAGACAGAAAGACAGGCAGACAAGCAGACGGACAAGCAGACAGACAAGACACAGACAGAGATAGAGACAAAGAAAGACAGACAGAGACAGAGACACAAAGAGACAGAGACAGAGAGAGAGCATTATGTTTATGACACCTCAAGGTATCAGATTTATTTATTTCATTCATCAGACACAACAGAGGAAAAGAAATGGCATGCTTCCCATTACGCTTCTCAGTAATGTATTATAATAAGCTGAATCCGACAGCCTAGCGCAAGAAAACAAGCACGAATATGATATTCTTCTCTCACTTAAACAGGACGGTGAGAAACGTTCGCTTTAAAAACTGGCAATCAAAATGTTAATAATTGACAAGGTGTGCTGCTAGCTGTCCTCTCAGATGACAGGAAGATGTTAATTTCTAGGTCAGAGAGAAGATTGATGCGGTGTTTATGGACTGTCTGCTTCTGTGTGTGTTAGGGTGCTCTTTTTCCTTGTACCTCCCTTATTTGTACCCACGGGCAAATCTGTGGGCTTTAAAGAAAAATTTCACCGAAAGTTTCACTGCCCCGTTTTAGTGGTTTTGAATCTGTTCACACAAATAGGTGATTTTTAGCGTCGATATGAAGTAGGCACAATGCCAGTCATATTGACATTATTTTTAATCTATCGATAATGGGTTAAAAAAATAGAAATGGAAAATGAATAAAATGAAGTAACAAATCTCACGTTCCAGAGTGAAACTGGTTTCAAGCAGAGTGGCAATAAGTTGGATCCCCCCCTTTTTTTTAAGAAAAAAAAGGAAAGAGAAAAAAAAAGAAATTTGCAAGAAAAGATCAGTGGTGAAAATGAGCAAAAGACATGATGGAAATACACGAAACTTGCCTTTATATTTGTAACAGGATGTTTTCAATGAAAAAAAAAAGAAAGAAACATGGTTGAATGAGCATAACACAAAAAGGAAATAAAATACAAACCGATTAAACCTATGTTTTTAAAAAAAGAAAAGCGGTGAGACTGTTGTGAAGCAAAAAGAAGGCGATTAACATGCAACATGAAACAGGGCAAAATTAAGGATCTGGGAAAGAACCTCTGAGAATGATGTGTTCAGAATGGCGGGTGGAGGGCACTCTCTAGCTGGTCATCTCCTGTGTTCTGTTAACATACACAGTCACATCTAGAATGCGGTGGTCACTCTCTAGTTGGTCATCTCCTGTGGTCTGTTAACATACACAGTCACATCTAGAATGGCGGGTGGTCACTCTCTAGTTGGTCATCTCCTGTGGTCTGTTAACATACACAGTCACATCTAGAATGGCATGTGGTCACTCTCTAGTTGGTCATCTCCTGTGTTCTGTTAACATACACAGACACATCTAGAATGGCGGGTGGTCACTCTCTAGTTGGTCATCTCCTGTGGTCTGTTAACATACACAGACACATATAGAATGGCGGGTGGTCACTCTCTAGTTGGTCATCTCCTGCGTTCTGTTAGCATACACAGACACATCTAGAATGGCGGGTGGAGGTCTCTCTCTAGTTGGTCATCTCCTGTGTTCTGTTAGCATACACAGACACATCTAGAATGGCGGGTGGAGGTCTCTCTCTAGTTGGTCATCTCCTGTGTTCTGTTAGCATACACAGACACATATAGAATGGCGGGTGGAGGTCTCTCTCTAGTTGGTCATCTCCTGTGTTAACATGCACAGACACATCTAGAATGGCGGGTGGAGGGCTCTCTCTAGTTGGTCATCTCCTGTGTTAGCATACACAGACACATCTAGAATGGCGGGTGGTCACTCTCTAATTGATCATCTCCTGTGTTAGCATACACAGACACATATAGAATGGCGGGTGGTCACTCTCTAGTTGGTCATCTCCTGTGTTATGTTAGCATACACAGACACATATAGAATGGCGGGTGGTCACTCTCTAGTTGGTCATCTCCTGTGTTATGTTAGCATACACAGACACATCTAGAATGGCGGGTGGTCACTCTCTAGTTGGTCATCTCCTGTGTTATGTTAGCATACACAGACACATCTAGAATGGCGGGTAGAGGTCTCTCTCTAGTCATCTCCTGTGTTTTGTTAGCATACACAGACACATCTAGAATGGCGGATGGAGGGCACTCTCTAGTTGGTCATCTCCTGTGTTAACATACACAGACACATCTAGAATGGCGGGTGGTGGTCACTCTCTAGTTGGTCATCTCCTGTGTTCTGTTAGCATACACAGACACATCTAGAATGGCGGATAGAGGGCACTCTCTAGTTGGTCATCTCCTGTGTTAACATACACATACACATCTAGAATGGCGGGTGGAGGTCTCTCTCTAGTTGGTCATCTCCTGTGTTAGCATACACAGACACATCTAGAATGGCGTGTAGAGGGCACTCTCTAGTTGGTCATCTCCTGTGTTAACATACACAGACACATCTAGAATGGCGGGTGGAGGTCTCTCTCTAGTTAGTCATCTCCTGTGTTAGCATACACAGACACATCTAGAATGGCGTGTAGAGGGCACTCTCTAGTTGGTCATCTCCTGTGTTAGCATACACAGTCACATCTAGAATGGCGGATGGAGGTCACTCTCTAGTTGGTCATCTCCTGTGTTATGTTAGCATACACAGACACATCTACAATGGCGGGTGGAGGTCTCTCTCTAGTTGGTCATCTCCAGTGCTAGCATACACAAACACATCTAGAATGGCGGGTGGAGGGCACTCTCTAGTTGGTCATCTCCTGTGTTAACATACACAGACACATCTAGAATGGCGGGTGGAGGGCACTCTCTAGTTGGTCATCTCCTGTGTTAACATACACAGACACATCTAGAATGGCGGGTGGAGTCTCTCTCTAGCTGGTCATCTCCTGTGTTCTGTGTGCATACACAGACACATCTAGAATGGCGGGTGGAGGGTACTCTCTAGCTGGTCATCTCCTGTGTTCTGTTAGCATACACAGAAACATCTACAGACATCACGCAGTCCCCGTTCTACAGTTCACAGAGAGCTGTCAACGGTAGACAGTTCACAGAGAGCTGTCAACGGTAGACTGTTCACAGACAGCTGTCAACGGTAGACTGTTCACAGAGAGCTGTCAACGGTAGACTGTTCACAGAGAGCGGTCAACGGTAGACTGTTCACAGAGAGCGGTCAACGGTAGACAGTTCACAGAGAGCGGTCAACGGTAGACAGTTCACAGAGAGCGGTCAACGGTAGACAGTTCACAGAGAGCTGTCAACGGCAGACTGTTCACAGAGAGCTGTCAACGGCGGACTGTTCACAGACAGCTGTCAACGGTAGACTGTTCACAGAGAGCTGTCAACGGCAGACAGTTCACAGAGAGCTGTCAACGGTAGACGGTTCACAGAGAGCTGTCAACGGCAGACGGTTCACAGAGAGCTGTCAACGGTAGACAGTTCACAGAGAGCTGTCAACGGCAGACTGCCTGACGGTCAGTCGCAAGAGAAGACACCGCACAGCTGCTGAGTGACATCAGTGCTGATCAGTGTTGCCTGACGTCACCTAACATATGAAGCCAGTGCATCACCTCCAAAGCTCCCAACTGATGACAATCATCGCAAAGTCAAGAAGTCAAGTCAAGAAGGGAGACCACCGCCTCGTCCCTCTAACAACCATTTCTGTCAATCCGGTGTAACGCGGTGAAACTGCGCCCCCCCCCCCCCCCTCCCAATTTAACTCCCGGGAGTCAGTCTGGGTTTGCGCCAAATCAGCCCCCCCCCCCCCCCCCCCCCAACAGGACTAGAACAGCCCCCAGGGGAGTTAATCTGGCATCGGCCCAAAACAGCCCCTCCCCTTGGGAAGTTAAACTGGATCTGGCACAGAACAGCCCCCTAAGACATCTGGGGAGTTAATCTGGCACCGGACTGGAACAGCCACCCACTGGAGAGTCAAACTAAACCTGGCCCAGAACAGCCCCCTCCCCTTCCTGGGAAGTTAATCTGGCACCGGCCCAAAACAGCCCCCTAGAGAGTTAAACTGGATCTGGCCTAGCCCCCCCCCCCCCCCCCCTCTCCTGGGGAGTTAATCTGGCTCCAGCCTGGTACAGGCCTCCCTGGAGAGTTAAACTGGCCCTGGCACAAAACAGCCCTCCCGCCCCCTCCCCTCTCCTGGGGAGTTAATCTGGCACCAGCCCAGAACAGCCCCTCTGGAGAGTTAAACTGGACCTGTCCCAGAACGGCCCCACTCCAGGAGAGTTAATCTGGCACCGTCATAGAACAGCCCCCTGGAGAGTTAAACTAGACAAGGCCCAGAACAGCCCCCCATCTTGGGGAGTTAATCTGGCACTGGACCAGAACAGTCCCACTGGAGCGTTAAACTGAAGCTAATCTAGAACATCCCATCCCCCATCCTGTAGAGTAAATCTGGCACCAGCCCAGAACAGCCCTGCTGGTGAGTTAAACTGGATCTGGCCCAGAACAGACCCCATACTGGGGAGATTATCTGGCACCGGCCCAGGACAGCCTCCTGGAGAGTAAAACTGGACCTGGCACAGAACAAACCCCCTCCTGGGGAGTTAATGTTGCGCCCTGAAGAGTTAAACTGGATCTGGCTCAGAATAGCCCCCCCCCCCCCCCCCCCTTCTCTTGAAGAGATAATCTGGCACCAGCCCAAAACAGCCCCCCTAGAGAGTTAAACTGGACCTGCACCAAACAGCCCCCCCCCCCCCCCCCCCTCCAGAGAGTTAAACTGTACCTGGCCAAAAATAGCGACCTTTCACCCCGAGACACACAAAATGGGGAGTTAATCTGGTACTAGCCTAGAACAGGCCCCTTAGAGAGGTAAACTGGACCTGCCCCAAAACAGCAACCACACCCGGGGAGTTAATCTGGCACCAGCCCAGAACGACCCCTAGAGAGGTAAACTGGACCTGCCCCAAAACAGCCTCCCCACCTGGGGAGTTAATCTGGTAATAGCCTAGAACAGCCCCCTAGAGAGTGAAACTGGACCTGCCCCAAAACAGCCCCCCACCTGGGGAGTTGATCTCGCACCAGCCCAGAACAGCCCCCTAAAGATTTAAACTGGACCTGCCCCAAAACAGCCCCAACCTGGGAGTTAATCTGGCACCAGCCCAGAACAGCACCCTAGCCCTCTTGTATTCAGATTCTCTGAAGCCAAATTCCCCCTAGTTTTCAGATTTTTTTGGTGAATTTAGCCTTAAAATGGGTATGTATGGTTCATGCTTCACCACAACCAAGAATAAACCTCTAGAGCTACGAAATTCCGCATGTATGGTCACAAGGCTTTGTTCTATACTGTGAGCAAGATTTTGTGTGTCTCGGGGTGAAAGGTCGTGTCACTGTCACCAAAATGTCACCCAGTGTGTCACATGCGATGGTGACAATTCTAATACAGCACACCAACATGCAGTTATCCCATGCACATGCATGTTAGTGTTGTAAAATGAAAGCTGCGGCCTAAGTGAGATGATCTGTCTTCTGTCCGCCTGTTGAGTCCCCACAGGTAATCCACAGAATGTCACACACAACTAGTGTCAATTGTCACTACTGAACAGTTACTGTAGATTCAAGCACAGTTCCTCGTTGTTTTTCTGTCACTGTTCTAAGCACCTTATACATGTCCATATGTATTTACACACTGTATAGCTGTGAGGAAATTGAGTAGAGTGTCACTGCCAAGTGTCATCAAAGCACTGTCACCATAAACTACAGGTAAGCATATATACACGTACACACAAACACAGAGACTAGCAAACTGCCCTACTGTTGAGCCACATTCTGTGCATGGTAGTCACGGAAACAGTCTTTCTTATGAAAGCAGAGAGGCACCTGGCAGAAAGAACACATATATGACATTTCTACGCGTCGTCCCTTAGTTGTCATACTGAATAATCAGTACAGAGACATAGCCCCGCATTTCCTCAGGTGTTGTGTCGAACCATAGGGAGTCAGGTGTGCCCTTAGCTGTTTGTTTTTGTTGAGCGTATCTGTTAGTTTCTTCTGCTACTAGTTGAAAAAATGTAAGAGGTAGAAAAAAGAAATAGTCTAGTGCAGTGGCAATGTTCGGCAGTGAGTGCGCAGGGCCTGTCGGCTGTTGGAATGCGGCCACGTTGGCAGGATGTGTAGCCGGTCGCCATTGTTTTGCAGAGCGGCGAGTAGCACGTGGTTCTCGGGGTCGCTTTCACCATTTTCCTCCTTCATTGGTGCCGATTTCAACATCATTCTCTTCTCCTAACTCTCCATTTTCATACTTCTCTAATTCTTGCATAATTTGATCCCACTCCTCCGCTGAATACTCAGAATATCATCAAACTCGCGGTTGTTAGCAGACGACGCCATTGTGAAAATCGGTCAGTCTCACGCACAACTCTTCGCTTGCAGTTTCTCCTCTTTCTTAGTGAATGGAAGTGGTGCCAGCATCCAAAAATAGTGGTGCCACATTACTGGGCTATAGTGGGAAATCCCCAACAACTTTTAGTGGCTCTCCGAGTATTTTCACGGAGTCAGCACGTGATGGAAAAGTACCGTACACATGCGGCGGGCAGCTCCCGTCTGCGGCCGTTACGA
>CM065719.1:84109070-84113769 GCA_033310375.1 Conus canariensis
GGGAATAAGCGACAAGCCTACCCTAGTAGACTTCCAGTCTACATCTACACTCTATACTCGAGTGAACTTGCCACGCCAGGCATATTACACCCACCAAGGGTTAAGCACACCCAAACCAGGGTTGCATCGGACAAACCAGTCCAATCATATAGCACACCCAACCCAGGGTTGCATAGGACAATCCTAGTCCTAACTATGTTAAACCCAAAGAGGGTTACAATCAGACATCCTATGTCTGTGTCCAGAGCTCCTCTGAAGTAACAATAATCTTCCACCCTTCCTCACATTGGGTGAACACACTTCACAATCCACTCAGCGTCCTCCTCTTCCGCATCACTGGCGGTTGCACTCCATGAATACAAAAAAGCATCAAACCCGTAGGTTCCATTCCACAATTGCAAAAATTACAAAATCTCTTAATTGATATGAAACTTTTCCATTCACATCACTTTTTCCTCATTCACATGACACCCCCCAACCTCCGTTAAAAAAATTTGATTCAAATTTTTTCAAAGAAGAGTATAGGAGTTCACAAAAAAAATACACCATTGACAGTATTCTGAAAAAATACTTTCCCAAAATACATGAGTACATGCGAACAGAAAAATGTATACTTATAAAAACATTGTTTCCAAAAAAAATTATCCAAAGCCAACATCAATGCATCAACTATCACTACCGCAAGTAATCAATATTGCACACAACAACATTCCATTACTCAAATACAAACATATAAATTCAACTTTCAACAGCAAACTTGAAAACACACACTGCTTATTACTGTCGAGACAAAATGTCAGCAATCACATTGCTGGACCCTGAAATTGGATCAACCCTAAAACTGAATTGCTGGATCGCCAAAGACCACCGTAATAGACGGTTATTCTTTGTTCTTGATGTCTTCAAAAACGTCAGAGGTCTGTGATCCGTCTGCAGGACAAAAAACCTGCCTGTCAAGAAACGCTCAAATTTTGCAAGTGCCCACACAATCGCTAAGCATTCCCGTTCAATAGTAGAATACTTCGACTGTGCATCAGTGAACTCTTACTTGCAAACTGTACTGGATGCAATAAATCTTGATGTTCTTGCAAAAGAACAGCACCCATTCCTGTTGAACTTGCATCAGTCCGGAGGACAAAATCTTTCTCCAAGTTGGGCAGAAGTAAAACAGAAAGAATTCAAAACCTTTTGAACTGCTTCCAAAGCATTCTGACAATCTACAGTCCAATCAATAGATGAATGCTTGGAACCCTTTGTCAACTCAGTTAATGGAGCTGTAAGAGTTGCAAAGTGAGGGACATAACGCCTGTAATAAGATAAGAGTCCAAGAAGTGAACGAACCTGTTTCTTTGAACATGGGGTTTTGATTGCCAAAATCTTTTCCATTTTCTTCTTTTCTGGCTGCATCGAACCCACAGCAATTGTATGCCCCAAAAACTCCAGTTTTTGAAAACCCGCCATGATTTTCGATGGCCTTGCTGTCAAACCAAAAGAACGGAGTCTTTCAAAAACACTTTTCAAACATCTCAGCAGATTACTCCATGTTTGTGAAGCCAGCAAAATATCATCAAAAAAACTTACAGCAGACATTTCATGTAACCTGAGTTGTCTCATCATTCTCGCGAAAGTTGCCATTGCATTCTGCAAACCAAAAGGCATTCGCAAAAAATGAAAAAGTCCAAATGGTGTTTGAAAAGCTGTTTTTTCTTTATCATCAACACACATCGGTATCTGCCAATAACCTTTCGTGAGATCAATTTTCACAAAATACTTGGCTTGACTCAGTTGACAAAACAAATCTTCCACATCAGGAATTGGTTCAGAATCAAAAACAGTCAATTTATTCAAAGCCCTGTAATCAATACAAAATCTGACTGAACCATCTGGTTTTGAAACCAGCACCACAGGAGCCACATATGGAGAACTTGACTTTTCAATGACCCCAAGATCCAACATGACCTGTACCTCTCAATAATTTGCTTTTTTGCAAAAGGTAAAGGATACGACTTCATTCGTACAGGAACATCTGTTGTCAACCGTATTCTATGAGGTTCAACACCAACTGCAGATCCTGGTTTGTCTGTAAGTACATCTGTATAATCCTGTAGTAAACACTTTAGTTGAGTCACCTGAGATGGTTTCAAGTCCTCATTGATCTTGACATCCTCGTATGTTTCACCTTTTAAGGATAATGTAGGCAGTTGAATATCATCATCACCAGTGTCCTGAACTACACCAACAGCAGTTTCATGAATTACAGGCACCTTGTGAAACACAGGTTTGTCAAGACGTTGCAAATGTTCTGTCACACAATCCATTGGTAACAGACATGAAATGTCACATGCCAATGCTGAAATCTTATCAGGGACAGCAACCTTGTTGATCATAACATCAGACCTGTGAAAGTACTTTTTCAACATGTTAACATGGAAAATTTTCTTCACACCATTCATATCAATTCTGTAATTAACAGGAGAACATTTTTCAATGACGACGAATGATCCTTTCCACATCACATGCATCTTGCTCTTGCCATCTGTTAAAAGCACCAACACATTGTCACCCACAGAAAACACACGCATCTTTGCCCCACGATCAGCATACTTTTTATGCGTAGTTGCACTGTTATAAGCATTTTCTTGGGCAATACGATATGCATCTGCTATACGATTTTGTAAAGTAAAAACATAATCAAAAACATTTTTTTCTTCTTGAGACACATTGTCCCCAGACCATGACTTTGACAGGATGCTAATAGGTCCTTTTGGTGAACGACCAAAAAGCAACTCAAAAGGAGAAACCTGTGCTCTCATTTGGCAATTCCCTGTAGGCAAAAAGTATGGCTGGAATGTATCGATCCCAGTCTGATGGTCTTTCCTTAGAAACTTTCTTCAACATCATCTTGAAAGTACCATTAAATCTTTCCACGAGGCCATTCGACTGTGGATGGTATGGAGATGTAGTACATGCAGAAATTGAAAGTAAACGAAATATTTCTTTCATGAGATCTGACACAAACTGAGTACCCAAGTCAGATAATATTTCATCAGGAAGTCCCATTCTGGAAAAAATAGAAAATAATGCTTCTGCCACAGAAATGGTATCAATCTTTTTCAAAGGTACAGCTTCAGGATACCTGGTAGCAACACCAGACAGTGAGCAAATAACGAAAACCAAAATTTGGGAAACTTTAAATGGCCCAACCAAATCAATACAAACACACTAAAAGGTTCAGAAATGACTGCATTTTTTGAAAAGGGTGCAAATGTATACGCCCTTTTTGGGAATGTTTTCTGACAGACATCAAAAATGATTGACAATTTTTTGAAACTTGCACACAACACCGGGAAAAAAAAATAAAAGACAACACACGTTGAAGAGTACTTTTTTACTCCACAATGACCCCGAAAACAGGAACATGTGCAGTAAAAAACAGTACACGTAAAGACATGGGGAACGACAATCTCTCCACCACCTTTCATCTTTGGGAAAAAGACTGTATAAAAGATTATTCTTTTTTATGTACATGATATCAGTCACTTTGCGGGGACCTCGGGAAACCCAACTTTCTGAAACAAATATCAATTTTGTATCTGTCTTTTGTAAAACACTCAAAGTTCAGGAGTCACATCCAATTTTTGGGGCATAGGGAACAAACCAGGGGGGTTTTTACCTTGCCTTTTTTTTTTTTTTCTCTTGTGAACGGGTGCCACCATAGAAAGGCAAAAAGAACCCCCCATTCCCCAAAAGACGTGAAACACCCTTGGGTTTCCAAAAATGAGGGGCGTCACAGGATCATTTAAAGACATCTGTTATTTCACCTTTTAAAAAAAGGGAGTACAAAAAATAAACACAGCCAAGAAAAGATTCAATTTTTTCCACCAAAAGGACGACAATTGCTGAAGTTCCCCCTGTATGTTCTTTCTGACTAAATCTTTGCTACACCAGCAGTATACCCCTATCCCTCAAAGTGTAGCAAACCAACCCATTGACAGACAAAGATTTAATGTGTAGACCTTAAAACCCGTGTCAACACTAAAACATGCGAGTATCTTTTTGTAGTTTTTCTTTGGGACGGTTGCTAAGCACACATTACCCGTGCTAGAAAAGGACAGTCTTTCTCTTGTGAAATATACAGAACAGTGCCAACAACCTTGTCCGCACCAATACTTTTTGGTACTGACTATGACAATACCACCACGGTTTAAAAAAAAAATTGTCCACGGCCACGAATACTCTAAACTGACCAGTCCGCGAGAAATTGGTTTAATCCCTTGGATTTGGATTACCCTGTGAAAAAAGTTTGTCCAAATTATTCCTTGCCATTATTATAGGAATGTACATTATTCCCGTTTTTTTTCTGTCTTTAGAAAAACCTGGGCCCCCTCTATGACCATACTCCTTTGGTTGAGAAAAGCCCGGGCCCAAAAGGGGCCCGTTGAAGCAACTTTGCCCAAACACATCAGGTCAATTTTCCCGGAAAAATGCTTTTCCGATGAGCATCCATACGATCTGCCAGCTTTCACTATCCCTGCATTTTACAAATCCTTTTTGAAAAATAGCAGTCCCTTTTGGTACGCTTGTAAAAACGCTCACGTAAAAAACAAGTCACCAAATCACATTTCTTTCTGTTTTGGGACAATTTAACCCAACGTCAAATAAATGACTTGTCCAAAAAAAAAAAAACTGCAAATGATTT
>CM065719.1:84113869-84148250 GCA_033310375.1 Conus canariensis
GCGCGTGTGTGTGTGTGTGTGTATGTGTGTGTGGGAGGGGGTGGGAGGTGGGGAGCGGGGGGGGGGGGGGGGGGGGGTGCAGTCTAAGAATTCTTCTGTCATAAAACAATTAGTTTGCAAAGATCAGTTTAAAAAAAAAAGAAGGTCAAATCCTTCATTGGAATATCAGAGCAGAGAAAAACCAACCAACCAACAAACAAAAACATACAAAGTTAGGACCCTGTTATCCTTCCACATCTGGTTTTTAGTGGAACGGCAATGAAATACTGGAGAAGGCACTGCAGCCTGGATTAGTGAACCTCACTTTTTTATGTTCAATTTCTTTTTTTTTTTTCACTTACACTATACAAAGAGTTCTAAATTTTGATAATCCTGTCGTAAAAGAAACTACGTAAAGATAAGTTTTAAAAATGGTTTATTTGATTTCAGATAGATGATCTTTTTCACATATTCGCTCCTCCTTTCTCTCCATACAAGTCTGCTACCTCTCCTCTCTCCCCGTCCTCCCCAATTTACCTCCTCCTAACACCCCCCCCCCCTCCTGCCCAGCCAGTTGCCTATCTACCTACTTACCTATATATATATATCCCATAAACACACACACACACACACAACACACACACACACACACACACACACACACACAGAAAGAGAGTACCACAAAATGCATGCCGCGTATTTTAAAGAGAGAACAGACACTGAAGATAAAGCTGTGTGAGTATGTGCGAGTGCTCGCGTGGCGTGTGTGAGTGTGTGGATGGGTCTGTGCCTTCATGCACATGAGCAGCAAAAGAAAAACAAGATACAAAGCATATAAACGCACTCCCAGTTTACTTGAATATGCGTGAGTATTCCATAAAGAGGAAAAACCGTTTTAGGCCGTTATAGCCGTTAGTAACGGCTATTCTGGTAAACATCGGCCATCATCTGTGACCCATAATGAACATACCTACAAATTTTCAGAAAGATCGGCCAAGTACTTTCTGAGATTTTCCATAAAGAAGAAAACTGTTATGGGCCGTCATAGCCGTTAGTAACGGCTATAACGGTTAAATATCACATCGGGCATCATCCGTGACCCATAATGAATATGCCTACAAATTTTTAGAAAGATCGGCCAAGTACTTTCTGAGATTTTCCATAAAGAAGAAAACCGTTATGGGCCGTTATAGCCGTTAGTAACGGCTATAACGGTTAAATAACACATCAGGCATGATCCATGACCCATAATGAACATACCTACAAATTTTCAGAAAGATCATATTGCTACCTGGAGTTAGACCTAGTCTCCCAACAAACGAAAATGCACTACTCACTCGTAGCTTTCAGAAAGTTCGGCCAAGTACTGTCTGAGATATTCCATATGGAAGAAAAATGTTATGGGCCATTATAGCCGTTAGTAACGGCTATAACAGTAAAATAAAACATCGGGCATCATCTGTTACCCATAATGAACATGCCTAAAATTTTTCAGAAAGATCAGCGTAGTACTTTCTGAGATATTCCATATAGAAGAAAAACCGTTATGGGCCGTTATAGCCGTTAGTAACGGCTATAACGGTTAAATAACACATCGGGCATCATCCGTGCCCATAATGAACATACCTACAAATTTTCAGAAAGATCAGCCAAGTACTTTCTAAGATTTTCCATAAAGAAGAAAAACCATTATGGGCCATTATAGCCGTTAGTAACGGCTATAACGGTAAAATAAAACATCGGGCATCATCTATTACCCATAATGAACATATCTACAAATTCTCAGAAAGATCGGCCACGTACTTTCTGAGATTTTCCATAAAGAAGAAAAACCGTTATGAGCTGTTATAACCGTTAGTAACAGCTATAACGGTAAAATAAAACATCGGGCATCATCCGTGACCCATAACGAACATACCTACAAATTTTCAGAAAAATCGGCTGAGTACTTTCTGAGATATTTCATAAAGAAGAAAAACCCGTTAGTGGTCGTTATAGCCGTGAGTAACGGCTATAACGGTAAAATAAAACATCAGGCATCATCCGTTACCCATAATGAACATACCTACAAATTTTCAGAAAGATCGGCCTAGTACTTTCTGAGACATTCCATAAAGAAGTAAAATCGTTATGGGCCGTTATAGCCGTTAGTAACGGCTATAACGGTAAAATAACACATCGGGTATCATTCGTGACCCATAATGAACATACCTACAAATTTTCAGAAAGATCGGCCCAGTAGTTTTGTCTGGAGCGAGTGGAACACATTTTGACTATGGACGGACAGACAGACAGACAGACAGACAGACAGACAGACAGACAGACAGACACAGAGACAGCATTTCTTCGTTCCCATTGTAAAGTGCTCCCTGTTCTATAAGAACGAAGAGAGAGAGAGAGAGAGAGAGAGAGAGAGAGAGAGAGAGAGAGGAGAGAGAGTACTCAAATTACAGAATCCTTCAGGGAAAAACTAATTACACATTTCACAGCAGACCATTGCTGTTAGGGACAAAATACATATACCAGGGCACACGCTCTGTTTTGCTGCATATTAAACTGATACGCCGTTTCCTTTCCACTGATGTTTTTAAAACCAGAAAATGATAAATGAGAGATAAGGTTACTATCGGTTTTATTAATGATTATAATTATATCATGATGAATGACTGTTGTGGTCGCTGGTTTTATTGGTGCATTGTCACTAATTGATTGATGTCTTAATACTTTGATTTCTTGGAGCACTGTAACTACAAGGTGATAAATGTGTGTCCGGATTACTGTTGATCATATTGATGTATTGCTCTTTATTCAAATTTATAGTAATGTGTAGCATGTGATATTTTGGATAGAAAAAGGGAATTATAATCTCTCTCTCTCTTTCTCTCTCTCTCTCTCTCTTCTCTCTCTCTCTCTCTCTCTCTCTCTCTCCTCTCTCTCTCTCTCTCTGTCTGTCTCTCTCTCTCTCTCTCGTTAATTACGGCTGTTTCGATGGATTGTCACTTAATTAATAATTATAGTTTTGGGTAGTGTATGAATGGTCAAGAAAAAAACAAAAAAGATGGAGAGGGAAGGTAAATTATAATGGCATCTCTCTCTCTCTCTCTCTCTCTCTCTCTCTCTCTCTCTCTCTCTCTCTCACACACACACACACACACACACTACACACACACACACACACACACACACGCACATGCACACGCACACGCACACGCACACGCACACACATCATGAAAAATAAGTGTTATGATTATTGATGCCAGGAATTCATTGCTGCTTACTGATAACTGATTGTAGTACCGATCGTTCTCATTTTGCCTTGTCACCACATCATGTAAATGTAAAAGAAAGTAAAAATGTTGATAGTATTGATGCATTGTAGTTGTCTAATTATCATCCTTAGCAATTTGTTGTATGTTATTTTTTTTTTACAAAAGGAATGTAACTCTCTCTCTCTCTCTCTCTCTCTCTCTCTCTCTCTCCTCTCTCTCTCTCCCCCCCCCCACCCCTTCGATAGGAGGATCGCTTATTCCATATCTGTGTGTGCTGATTCTTTTCTTCTTTGTAATCAATTTCTTTATTCTTGTTTGTTGTTTCAATCGTTTCTTTTTTTCCCCTTTAAAGTCATCTACGCCTTAAATGTTAATGGATGATGTTTTTAATGTTGTGAAGATATGTGTGTTTGTTAAAAGTTTTGTAAGTCTTAGTCGCTAGTCATACTTAGTCCCTTAACGGGGCAAGGGCCGGATGAAAAAAGCATGTGTTTGCTTATCTGTTACCCTTGGAAATAAAGATTATCATCATCATCATCATCATAAGAACTGGGAGTACAAAAAGGGTAACCGGCAGAGTTATAATACAGTATTCGTTGGCGCAGGAATCGCATTTTCTCCAGCTCTTTCCCGTCATCAGTTCCGTTCATTTCTTTTCTCTCCCCCCCCCCTCCTCACACACACACACACACACACACACACACACACACACACACACACACACACACACACACACACACACTTTTGATAAGGTGATATAAAAGCTTACACATGCACAGAAGGAAGACATTGCGCGGGGATTTTCACACATATAATTATTATTAAATGAATTTGGAAAGTTATTGATAAAGCACCGCCAAAAAGCCGTAGACAAACGAATCACAAAACAAAACACGACGCGTTTTGACCTCTTGCCAGAAGAAGACCTACGTGGTCGAAACGCGTCGTGTTTTGTCTTGTGATTCGTTTGTCTACATTTTTTTTTCGGTGTTTTTTTCAGTGACTTTTCAAAGTTGTTTAGATTTCCGCCTGCAGTCGCCTCACTTTGCAAGTAGATCTAACATATAATGGGCACATCCGTGCATGACACATAAATGTTCTTTTTTTTTCTTCTATAGTCCAAATGAGCAATGCAACTATGTTAACCGGCATACATAAATCCATACATTAATACACGGTAACAGATTTAAAGCGAACAGATGTACATACATTATTGATAATACACATATACATACTCCCTCAGACATACATACATGCATACATACATACATGTATACATCTGTAGATATGTTTTACATATATGCTTTTTTTGTTTTGGACAATGCCTTTTTTAAGTTTGAAAGAAAAGAAATCCACTTTGCGTAAAAATCAGTATTCACGTAGTTCCGTTTGTTTCAGTGTGGGACAGAATCCGTACATTCCGTCCGTGAAAGTGATAACGGGCACGCCTGGAGCGTCAAGTTAGTTTCTTCAGAAGCAGAATATCCCTTCCAATGCTTTCAGCTGTTTTTGTACTTCCAGTTCTTATAGAACAGGGAGTACTTTACAGTGGGAACGAAGAAATGCTCTGTGTGTGTGTGTGTGTGTGTGTGTGTGTGTGTGTGTGTGTGTGTGTGTGTCCGTCCGTCCGTGGTCAAAATGTGTTTAACTCGCTCCAGACAAACCTACTGGGCCGATCTTTCTGAAAATTTGTAGGTATGTTCATTATGGATCGTGGATGATGCCCGATGTTTTATTTTATCGTTATAGCCGCTACTAACGGCTATAACGGCCCATAACGGTTTTTCTTTTTTATGGAATATCTCAGAAAGTACTTGGCCGATCTATCTGAAAATTTGTAGGTATGTTCATTATGTGTCACGAAGCATGCCCGATGTTTTTTTTTTTTTTTTTTTTTTTTTTTTAACGGTTATAGCTGTTACTAACGGCTATAACGGCCCATAACGATTTTTTATGGAATATCTCAGAAAGTACTTGGCCGATCTATCTGAAAATTTGTAGGTATGTTCATTACGGGGCACGGATGATGCCCGACGTGTTATTTTACCGTTATAACCGTTACTAACCGCTATAACGGCCCATAACAGTTTTCTTCTTTATGGAAAATCTCAGAAAGTAGGTTACTTGGCCGATCTTGCTGAAAATTTGTAGGTATGTTCATTATGGGTCACAGATGATGGCCGATGTTTACCAGAATAGCCGTTACTAACGGCTATAACTGCCCAAAACGGTTTTTCCTCTTTATGGAATATCTCACGCGTATTCAAGATGTACTGGGAGTACGTTTATATGCTTTGCATCTTGTTATTCACAAGTCTGACATTTCCACATTCAGACTTATCGGACTGATCAGTACCTTAGTCATGGTTTCTTTGTATCATTTGTTTATCATTACCCGGGGACGCCTTTGTTTGCCAAGAAAACAATCAAAAGATGGAAGTGAGTAATCGCCCATGACCTACGTGAACTCTCCCTTCTGAGGTCAAAGGTGAACAGGGGAGGTGTGATTGCGTTCGCAGTGGGCGTGGCGACGCGAGCCAATACTGTGGTGTCTGTTGTAATGAGGCCGGGTCACTTGATCTCTGCAGTGGGTGAGCCTAGCACCGCGTAGGACGACGACTGACTGAGTGATGTGTTAACCGGTGGGGGCACCGAAAGTTCTCCCCTTTCACTTTCTCCCCTGCGGTAAAGTTTGGGACATGACAAGTCTGAAGTCGCCGCAGTGTATGCCATACACACACACACACACACACGCGCGCGCGCGCATGCACGCACACACGCACGCATGCACGCAAGTACACACACACACACACGCACGCACGCACGCATATATATAATATATATATATATATATATATACACACTTCTTCAGGAGGTACAGACTGTGACAGTAACAAGCTCTCATTCGCATATATATATATATATATATATATATATATATATATATTATGTGTGTGTGTGTGTGTGTGTGTGTGTGTGCGTGCGTGTGTGTGTCAGTGAGTGTGTGAGCGCGCGCGTGTGTGTGTGTGAGCGAGCGCGCATGTGCGTGCGTGGGTGGGTGCGTGTGCGAGTTTATGAGAGGTGATAGGAGTAATCTTTCCATAATTCGTCGAAAGACATGACCACACTTACACACACACACACACACACACACACACACACACACACACACACTAAAGTCAGTGATTTTCCTGCCAGCAGATGATATCGTGACCGAGCAGATGGTGCACGTTATCGTATCCCAGTTGTTATCGGCCTCCAGCAATGTCTATTCTTTGTCCTCCTATTGGTAGACAGCCTGTTTAGCTCCATTCATCTGGATTTTCATGCTGGATGCTTTTGCATCAGCTGTGGGTTTGCCTTCATGCGCCTTATGGGGGGAAAATACTGTACGTTTCAGAGACCGTAAGTTAAAGCATGTTCGTTTACGACCTGCTCTCAAGTTGTCTGACCGAATCGGAGTCTAGACTTAACATTTGTCACATACGCACGCACACACGAACGCATGAACGAACGCATGCTCGAACGCACGCACTCACACACACACACACACACACACACACACACACACACACACACACACACACACACAGAGGCAGAGAGAGAGAGAGAGAGAGAGAGAGAGAGAGAGAGAGAGAGAGAGAGAGTCGCGTACAAGAAGCTACCAGGAACTGTTGATCACATTTTCCCACAGCATGATCCATTTTCTAATGTTCCTTTTTTCTCTTTCCACGGACCTACTACTATTGTACATAGTTTATCAATAGTTTGAACAGTGTAAATAACGAAACAAAAGAAGTCATGCTGATCGTCTCTAATTCTATTATTAGGTCCAACGTTTCACCAAGAACTGATCAACATTCACTCAATAGTTTGGTTTGCCTACAGTGATTTTACGTGATCACGCATTTTACATTTTGAACAGCCATGTTGACGCTTTTTGATCTTTGAAAGTTCGTGCTTCTCTTTTATGTCTATCGTTCACGTTTTTCGACATTAGAGAACTATAAAATAGGCATTCTGGCTCACCCACCTCCGCCAGCTCCAACCGGCTAAAGCCGGTTTCGCTGTTGCTCCGCCGGCTTACCCAGAATGCCTATTTTATAGTTCTCTAATAGTAAACACTTTACAAACATACATAATGTTAGGATTATCTGTTTTATAGTTCTCTGTCACTGGACCGTTAAGAAGTAAACAAACAAAACAATGGGGACTTGGTTAACCATGCCTTTATTCTTAGGAGGGCTATTTGTCAACCAAGTTGGGATTTCATTCTATTGTGAGGAATGACTGGCTATTGAAAGCTATCTGAATAGGGAGTGTCTGAAAAGGGGTGGGATGTGTGTTCACACAAGCGTAGAATCGTGGCACGTTGTTGAAGATTATTCTAAGCAGCCACCAAGTGCACTTATTCTCAAGAATTCTAGGATTCTAAAAATAGTACTGTTCACGCGTGAACGGTAGGTCTTCCAGACAAGCCAGCTCCGACAGATAGGATTCTAAAAATAGTACCGTTCACGCGTGAACGGTCTCAGCAATCGAGATATCACCCTCAGTTTACGGGAATAGGAAGGTGAGATTCCAATATGTTGTCTCAACCAATCTTCCCATTTTTGTCTTGAGTAATCTAGCAATTCTTGATGAACGGTTTGTGATTCAAGAAGTTCTATCTCTAATTCAGAAGAGATACTGTCTTGCGACATAACACAACACTTTCTAACTGAAAACACGACTGCACTGCACACCCGCAAATGACAAGACAGCTAGGTTCAGTTGCTAACAACACAAGTGCTGGGCGGAAATGTCGTCAGCTGATTCTATCTAGTCTTGTGATTGGGGGAAGGTAAGAAACATGTTTTGATATGTTTGGAAATTTAGCCGCCTAAATTTATACAATGACGTCTAACGCCTGTACTAAACGACGCCGTCTAAATTTATACAATGCCGCGTGGCGGCCCGACGCCCTTATGTGTAACTTGACACGAACCAGCAAACAGTGCGACGCTTCGACTCGGCAATTATGCAGTTGAGTAAGCCGGGGCCAGACATGTCCGGCCTAGAGTACTACATAAAGGCAGAAGGGAGTTGTCTCCCCGGAAAAGAATGTAACAATTAATTGTGAAAAAAAATCGTCATTAAGTCGTTCTAGGTTCTTATTCAAGTCGGCATCACGTTCTTATTCAAGTTCTTAACAAGTTTTTATTCAAGTTCTTAACAAGTCAACATCAAGTTTTTAACAAGTCATCATCAAGTTCTTAACAAGTTCTTATTCAAGTACTTATTCAAGTACTTATTCAAGTTCTTAACAAGTCGTCATCAAGTCGTCATTAAGTTCTTATCAAGTCGTCATTAAGTTCTTATCAAGTTCTTATCAAGTTCTTATTTAAGATTTTATCAAGTCGTCATCAAGTCGTTATCAAGTTCTTATTCAAGTCAATTTATAATTATTTATTAAGTTCTTGAAATATTATTCCATCTGAAATGGATCAAAATGATCTTTTGTTGTTGGCGGTTCTGGCATGCTTTTTTGTTCGGCTTCTGTATTTAGTGGCTGAGATTTTTTGGACTGCTTTGGTTTTTGCTGGCGTTGTTTATATATTTTATAACCGTAATAACCACCCCCAGCAGCAATGGCGCCAAAAATGCCAACTCTTTTAATCCAAATAATCCATGACGACTTTGGTGTTGTAGGTCTTGAATCAACTTGTGTATTTACAGCTGGCATTGAAACAACTGTTGGCATTGGCGGTGTTATGTTTTCATTATGAGTTACATTCTGTGATTGCAACATTAATTTTTTTTGTTTGTTCCACTCTGCTAATTTTTTTCCTGCTGCAACACGCCCAGGATGAGGAGGCTTTTTACTGGTCACTTTCTCCATCAATGTTTTCTGCTGATTTTCTGGCTCGGTCATTTTGAAGGGAAACAAAATCTATATGATTAAAAGTAATTAATCCCATGATTAATGGCGATAACAATGTTCCAAATCTGTAATATAGATCACATCCTAGAGACTCTAATGACTTTGTTAAAACGGGATCCTGCGTTAAATCATACATAAAATCTTGTTCAGAATCAATGGGAGCAAATCTACTGACTAGTTTAGTGTACAAACTAAGAACCGTTTGCCCAACACTTTTTACCATTCTTGACCCCAGTTGCGCTTCATACCTGTTGTGATACTTTACAATGTCTTGTGGCGACATCTGTTGAATCTGTTCTATGCTGAATTCATTTCCAAGGTACTGTTTTGTTTTTCCACACGCCGCCAAAGAATACAGCCTTTCCTTTTGGCGCATAATAGCTTGGTCATCAACTTGATCATTTGTAAGTTCAGGAAGTAAATCATCGCAGTTCATGTTTTATTAATAAATAAATATTATTTTATTTTTTAAAAATGAGCGCCGAAAAAACTATTACTAACCTTGTATACCATTCTGCTGTTATTGGAGGCCTAAGTGTTGGATACACAATGCTTGGTAAAAGCCTGTTAAAAATAAAACCAGCAGATCTTGGCAAACTAGACTTTGAAGACTCAGCAAAGCTGATTGCTGTTATTACAGCTTCATTTGCTACGAAAGATTTTCTAGTTAAGCAAGGAATAATTCCAGACAGTATCAATATGTAAAATTAAAAAAAAATACATTTATAAAAATGGCTTCACTCGTAATGATGATTGGTGGCGCTGTGGTTAATGCGCTTGCTTTTAGCGGAAGTAATTACGCATTTAGTAAACTACGGGATGACGGCGGGAGAAAAAGACATAACAGAGCTATGGAGCAACTAGCTGCTGCACAAGACACCTATGAAAAGCAGAGAATTGAGCAGTTAGATTTTATTAACGATGAACTGAAAAAACAGGGACATGCAGCTTACACATTTAAAGATGTTGATCAAGCAATAAAAGAATATTATCTTGTAACAGGCAAGCCAATCGAGACATTGCCTCCACCAAAATTCAGCGATTTTTATCAACCATCAGAAAAACAAAAGATGCAAGAAATATTGTTTATTGCCTTTGGCATGACCGTTGTGTATTTTGTTGCACATAATATTGGCTGAATAAAAAATGAACAAGATCTATTATTCACCAAAAGGATATTGGAAGGGAATAACAGCAATTAAAAAGCTTAGCCAAGCAGCGGGAGTCAGTGAACAAACAGCAAAGGAATGGTTATCTAAACAAGCGATTTGGCAAATTTATCTACCAGCGCCTAAACAAATACAAAGACCACACTTTGTCAACACAATACCGAACGACACCCATCAAATGGATCTTCTATATTTACCCATGATACGATTAGACGAAAAAGATTTAAGTACGCACTTACAGTCATTGATATAGCTTCAAGATACAAAGATGCGGAACCATTAACACAAAAGAGTGCTTCTGCTGTTGCTGTCGCTATACAACTGATATATCAACGAGGACCCTTAACTTATCCTCGCATGATTCAAGTCGATGATGGAAAAGAATTTAAAGGACAAGTGAATCAATTATTGTTAAAACATAGAGTTACCATTAAAAGAGGCATTCCAGGAGTTCACAGATCACAGGCTTTGGTTGAAAACTTTAACAAACAGTTATCTGAAAGGCTTTTTTCCTACCAGTATCACAGAGAGCTGATTGACAATTCTCGCAACACAGAATGGGTTAGAAGACTGCCCTCAGTTCTACGTGCAATGAATAATGAAGAATTTAAAGGTCTAAAACCAGTACAAGCAATCAGAAAACAAACAATAAATGTTGTTGAAGGAGAGTCTTCATCAAGCAAACTATTACCATTTGGTTTGAAAGTGAGATACCTTTATTCGCCGGGAGAAGCGGAAGGGGACACTCGCATCAGGGCAACAGATCCAGTTTGGAGTGTTGATCCATATGAGATAAAAAAAAATTGTGAAAATGAATCCGCCCGTGTATTATTTACGAGAAACTGACACAACAAAACGACCAGCCCCCCGAAGATCTTTTGTGAAGGAAGAACTGCAGATAATCCCTCCAGACACAGTTCCAGTCGCTTAATTATTTTTTAATTTAAATTAAAATGGCGGCAAGAATGGAAAAGGAAGAATCCTTACGTAAAATGGCACTGGAAGCAAGAATGGTGAAGGAAGAGTCCTTAGAAATAATGCGAGAAATATTTGATTATAATCTTGCTATTAGACTAATATTTAAGAAGATTGATCATGCTATGCTAGACAAAACCTCAAATTTTGATTGGGAGCAAGAATATATTAAAAAGATAAAAAAAATTCGAACACATTTAGCAGTAATGGATAATAATTTGGTTGAATTGGTTGGTGATATATTTAAGCTTAAAGAACTGTTTTAATCTACGCAAATACATTTGGGTTTAAAATGGAAGCTCAAAGGGAAATGGCAGAAATGGCAAAGGAAAAGTCTTTAAAATTAATGCAAGATTTATTTGAGTATCAGTATATCATTAAAGAAGTATTTGAGAAGATTGACAATCCCTGGCTAGAACAATCGCCAGACAATCGCTTTAAACCCCAAAGCTTTTATTTTGATTTATGGGTATGGGAACATGAATATTGCGAAATGACAAAAAAAATTAAAGCACATCTAGCATTAATAAATAATATTAATTTTGCTAAATTAGATGATGATATAATTGAACGTGCGATTGCTGAAAAATATAAGCCCATATGATTATACTATTCTCCAATGACCAATTGCATATGAAAACTCTGGATTAACAAATACTCTTTTTGTGTTAGTGCGGTCAAGAGACCGTTTTGTTACAACTGTTGTGTTAATCTCATGTAGATTAGATCGCAGCTTGTAATTGTCATGATGAAAAGTCTTATTGCCAAACAATGCTTCTTTGTAATTGTCATGTGATATGCTTGACTGCACAACACTACGAGATATTCCCTTTGCTTTTTTAACAACTTTTTTTTGGCTTGAAAGACTGTACATTTTCGACCTCAAACCAACAAACTCCTTGATCACACCTCCAGATAATTCATCCTTCATCTTACCTAAAACCTTTTTGTTAACAGTTGAATGCAAAGGCGAATCTTTAGGGTAATCAGATGTGTCGTACCATCCCGCATGCCCTTTAGCTACTTCTAATTCCATGTCTTTGTAAAAATCTTCAGTAGGGATGTCGATTACAAAGGAATCTGTATCTGTGTACAGAACTCTGGACTCTGGATACAAGGGTTTAAAGTAGTCGTAAAGAAATTCTAACATCAAAAGCTTTGACAGCTCTAAAACAGTAAACCCAATAAAAACGGGCTTATCCAATTTGACTTTCTTTTTTTTCATCATTATTCCAAAAAGCTGATCATGAAATCTTCTGAAGTCCTGATAATTAGGTTTAGAAGTTAGCTTAATTGCATCGTTCTCTCTGGTGACCAATCTAACATCTTTACGCTTGTGCGGATTTTCCATAGTCTTTCCAAAACAGCTGTTGTTCATCAACTTGAAAAAGTCTTTTTCTGAAGCATCTGCGGATTTAGTTCTGAGATCAGTGTTCTTCATGATGTATGGTTTCATGAACTGTTCTTGATCAAAAGCAATTATACGATGAACAGCTGTCAACTTTAAACCATGTCTTAAATAAAATTGAAGAAGTCTGTAATGACAGACATAATTTTTTTTTGTCACGAAGATTAGGCACAAGTTTAGGTGGTTCTGTCATTGCCATCTTTAGACTTTCTGCCGCTAATGGATAGTCATTATGGTAATCATGAAGTTCATGAGGATATTCTAAATCAACTTCTAGAATGAGACCTCTTTTACGATCAGCTTCTAGACTCTGAAGCCATTTTAAAAACTTTTGAATGTCTTTGAGTCCTGTGTACATTTTAAAGTTGCGTAATGGAAGTGATTGCGCCATTGCCCATCCATACAGATTGTTTGCATCTAAATACATGAGATAGTTAGACCTTTTACTTGGATCATAGTCGTCCAAGTATTTGTTGTTTGCTTTACAGTAATGGTGCGACGCCATACTGATTCCCCCACGCAATCCGTTTTCAATCATCTGAAGCATTGGCAGGTCAGACAATAAATCAATTTGTACTCCAGTAAATTTTAAGAAAGCGTCCCAGCTCATCCCGGGCGCAGAAATGTAATGCGCAGGATCCAGGCTGTAATGTTTCATGCAGGTCTTCCTATAATTTTCAAAGATATCCGCCAACAAACAGGTATCCGCCATTAAATAGGAATCATGATAGTCTCCCATTGTTTTACACTCTAACTTCTGCCACGCATCTTGAGCATGCTGGTAATCAGAATCACTGATGTCCTTTCCTCTGAGACTAGAAAAGAACGCGCCTTTAGGCGGAAGGGCTGGGTTATCAAACCTTTCCCAACTGTTCATGTACTCATAAGGATAAACGCCCTTTCTAACGAGCGTTGGGTCAAAATATTCTTCCGTTATTGGGCAGGACTTTAAGGATCCTGCTAGTGACTCTAAACTCCCCATCAGGTGTTGCATAGAGTCATAAAAAGATAAATTATTTAAAGTGAAACACATGTACTTTTCTGATGACTGCGCAATGCATGACACCCTAAAGGCGCTAGTTACTGCTTGCAATATAAGATGAGAGTCGTAACCTCGCAAGTTATGAAAGAATATAGGAAGTCTCCAAGTCCTAGGATCAAACTTTAGTTGAAGATTGCAATTGTTATGCGCTGCTCCTCTAAACTTTCCGCTAATGTGATCATGGTCTCTTACTGTTGGGTTTTCTTTACTTGTTAGCTCTAAACCACAAATCCAACAGTGAGTGGCTGAGTCATATTTTTGTTGGTCTTCAGGAGTCATCTTGAGATCGGATAGGGTCAGATTATTAGAACAGACATTTCGCACTTCCTGCATGCATTTTAAGAAATGTTTTGCTGCATGTGGTCCTCTGTATAATTCTGGCTTTGAATGTTCACCATCTGACCTGACAACAATGAAGGCAAATGAACAAATCTGGTGGTTATTCATTATAACTGTTTTTGGTAAATGTTTTGGAGCAGGTCCTTCATAAGGAACAATAAGCGATTCGAAGTCTGCGTAAACAACGTATGGAGACCTCTGGAGTTTTTTGTAATTCTTAAAACTAACCTTACTGCCTTCTCTTGGCATAATTAGTTCTGTATTGCAGTCAACTGGACTAAGACAATGTTTTACATGTTCGCTCGCAGCTTGAACGGACGGAATTCTTGTTAAACATTTTCTACAAAATTCTTGTTTGCTATGTTGTTTTGTAGTATGCACTAGTAATCTACTCATTGTGCGTATTAGAGTGTAGTGCAACCCATTAAGGCTTTGCATTAGGAGTAAGTCTACATGACTCCTGGTTGGTTCGCCTATTGTTGGACTGTTCTTTGACACTCTAATTGGCAGAAGGTTGGTTTCTTCAGACCATGCGTATACGTTAACAGTTATTGGCGGATTCTGTTTTTCAAACTGATCAATTTTGTCTACAGCCATAGGAAATTCAAGGCCGTTAAAGTTAAGATCATTGGCCCACTGTAAATAGTTAGATACTCTCTCTGCATTTTTGGCAACGTGATGCAGCCTAGCAAGAACGCACCACATAAAACATTTGTCGTCTGAATTCTTTATGTTCAGAACTGCTCTCTTTGCAACTAATGTTGGAGGCAGTGGAATGTAAGACTTGCCTACAATTGGCTCATACTTAGCTTGTCTTAATCTGATGTCTAGGACTTCACCCTCTGACCAACCAGAGCCTCTCATTTTAGCTGCTTCAGAGGCTTCATTAAACTGTGTAAGAAGTTGATCTGCCCAACCAGGTGTTAAGTCATTATGAGAAAGAATAGTCTGCTGTTTAGTTGAGACCCAGACTTCTAGATTTTCTTCGTTTATTGTTATATAGTCGATTAAAACAACTAACCTTACTTTAACTGGAGGGTTTATTGTTAGTTTACTTGGAACTTGAGAAATAGCATGTACAACGCTTGCCTGTACCTTTGTTGGATCAATAACTTCTAAAACGACCTCATTTAAAGCTTTTGACAAACGCTCTTCCTCGAGCATTGCTTCAAACAATTCATCTGAACCTTCATATATCTTATCCATGCTGAGTTTCTTTTCTAACTCAAAATATTTATTTAAATTAAAAAAAATACTTAATCAGAATCAACAGTCTTTTTGTGCTTGGACTCATAAACTAAAGTATAAACGCCCTTTGGGGTTGTTAATGTGAGCTGTTTAGAACAGAGTTTAATGTTTCGTTTACTTTTTTTAAACATTCCTTTTTTATCTGGTCGGTGTCTGGTTGTTGAGAAAAAGTTGCCCTTGCCTTTCTTTGAAGATCAAACTTTTGTCTTTTGTAGTCCTCAAAATCAGCCTGTAGGCGACTAAATTCTTCATCCGTGATGTTCGAGTCGGCAAGTGCTTTATTTATTGTCAGTTTGAAGGAACTAAGTTTAGCTGTTATTAGTTGAACCATAGCTGTGTGCTTTTGGAGTTTAGCTTTTATTTTTTTGCTGACAGCACTTACAGCCAATGAACACAGGCCAAGAGTTAAAGACAAACCGCCTAGAGGTAAAGCTGCCGGTGCACCTACGCCTGTTGCTAAGAGACCTACACTTGTTCCTGCTGATAGAGCACTAGTGATCGATGCTCCAGTATTAACATATGTAACAGCATTAAAGACAGCAGAATACCTTCGTTTGGTTTTGCTGTATTTTGAAAGGTCCTGCTCTAGTTGGGTTTGCATTTGTGTAATGTTGGTTAATCTGAAAGTTTTTATGTCTACAGCAACAGAGTTCTCTTCTTTGGGCACTTTTGGATAAACCTGAACAGACATGCTTTTTAAAAATAAAAATAATTTAGTATTGGATATCTTTTAATCTGTTATCTTGAATATTCAGCTGCGCATCATTATATTAAAAAACAAATGTACATTAAGTGGTTTATCACTCTCTTTTTCTTTATCAATTTGAATGTTTATTACGTCTTTAACTGTTCTCCCACTCCCATGCAACTGATTATCCTCTGTTGACCTTAGGTCAATCCATAAACCGTATTTCGTTGTTAAATATTCATCAAGTCTAACACTGTGAAGGTGTAGATCTTTAGACACAAGGTCTACTGTTGGATTTCTACACCTCCCGCCTCCAAACAATTTTCTTATTTCATCAAAATGATGATAAGGTTTAAGCCCGCTACCGTAGACTTGGTTAGGACTACCCTCAATTGAACATTGTACTTTCGTTATTTTAGGATTGATAAACTTTTCACTTTGTCTTTTGAATGGTTCTTCATCTTCACACAGCAATAAAATACCTTTAAGGGATCGTGCTGCGGCGCTAAAACTAAAGTTCCATATTGTGTCTGCCCTGCTTTTAGGATATTTAGTATGATGAATCACTCTTTCGTAATATATTGCTAATTTTGACTGATATTGTTGCTCAATCAGCCTTGCTAAGTTAGGGTTGCTAACAATGTCAAACTCTAACGAGATGTCGAAAATGCTGTACTTGGAATCAGTGTCTGTAGATTTAATGACACGTTTGTATTCATTAAAAGTTAGTTCATATGACAATCTGTCTTTTAATGCTCCTTGAAAGTATGGCGCATGCGCTTTTAACAACTCAAAATCTAAGGGTATGGAAAAGCGATTTCCATAAGCAAAACTTACAGCTTCATACTTGTTACCGTCTTTAGCATCTTCGGCGTCTATTCTGTGTTTTAGTGCTTCGTTATTTTCGATTCCTTGAAACGCAAGATCGGCCCTTTCATTATCGGTTAGCCATAGATCACAATAGATTAAAAATATGTCTGCATTGTGTAAAGAAAATATTTCTTGCCCCTCAAGTTTTATAGAAATTTTCTTAACGATTGCCCGTCCCAAATTCTGTACAACTGTCCTGTTTTCGTCTGTTGCTGAATCAAGTTCTATTTTGAAAGTAAGCCGTGCAGATCCCGGCACAATCACTTCATCTGCTCCTAGGTCTGGAAATTTAACAGTAAGAATTTGATCTGAATCAATAGTAGATGGATTATTTGGAACAATAATATTCTGTTTATTTCCCTTCACGCCAAAGGGCTCTTTCAGTCTTCTATGCGGGTCAAGAATCGAACCATATGCTTGTGACATTTTTTTTTTATAAAACAAAATAAAAAGTTAATTATTTTAAAAACATGGCAGAAGAAGATTATGATGTTTTTGATCCTGGAGACGACATGAGTGAAATGACGCCTTTGACACATCCATTACAATCATTGCGGCGTGAATTAACAGAAAGTAAGGTCAAATCATTTTATCAAAGTTTAGGCCAAGAACCTCCTGATTTTATAGACCCTAATGATTTTGAAACAAAAGATGGCCATTTGATTTTTAAAAACGAGCAAGGACAACCTGTACAGCTTACATCTAAACCAGACCCATCAAAGTTTTTAGCAAAGACTACAATTAGACAAAGGCTCAGTGTGAGCGATCAAAATCGCCTTGGCATTGCTAAACCGCGAAGATTAGACCAGTGAGGCAGTTGCTAAACTTCAAAACACACTACAAGAACTCCCAACAGATAACCAAATACAAAACATACCCCTTAAAGATTTAAGCCCAACAGCAGACGAAATAATAGAAACCAGTTTTTCAGAAGAAACAGTATTAAAAACTATGCACGATCCGCCGCTACCTATGAGAGAAATAACAGCCCTTGATCATGCTTTAAGAAGCATCAGAGGCGAATTAACAAACAATTTAGCAAAACTGGGTGAACTAGATGAGCATATAAAAAGAGAAAAAGAAAAACTAGTTGAGGCTGATGACCACAACTTAGGACCTGGTGTTAAAGAAAGAATAACACAAAGACTAAAAGATCTTGAGCAAGAGAGATCAGCAAGACTAGAAGTGTTGTCTAATAACCGAGAACAATTACGAACTCAAGTGAGCAGAATAAGAGAAACTATCCAAAGAATTTTATATGAAGACACAACGTTAGCAGAACGAATAAGAACACTGTTTAGAGAGCAAGGTGTCACATTAGCAAGTTTTTATAACAGCCTTAGGATTTGCAATAAGTACACTGGTGTTGGCTATTACAGGCGGTGGTGGTGGGGGAGCAGTGCCACCAGGCCCGCCAACTCCGTCGTCAGATAAATCATGGGTAAAAAAAACAACTCGATCACCTTGCAAACTTACTAAAAAAAATTAGCCAGTAAAGCAATAGATTCTTTGCCTGGTATAATAGGAGGGATCGTTAGCTGGCTTTTGTCTGCCGCAAGTAAAGTAGTTGGCTTTATGGCCGAGCACTTATGGGCATTAGTTGTCTTAATAGTTGGGTTACTTTATAGTAAGATAAAGACCAAGTAATCCTAGGGCAGTTAATCCAATAACAAGTGCTGTCTTTTTCATATTCATGGGGGTCGCTTTTATTCACCATGGGGATTGGTTGGGGGTGGGGTTTTGAGGGGAGTATTGGATGGGGTTTTGGGGCCTTGGGGATTGGTGGGATTCTTTTTTTATTGCTATTGCTGGCTTAGAATTTATGTCGTTTTTTCCAACCTTCTCTTCTTTACCAGCCACAAGGATTTCATTATTATAGTTTATTATTGTTCCTATCTGGAGTCTGAGGTCAGAAGGCAGCATGTATAAACCAGTGCCAACAGCAAAGTCTACTTTCGATCTTGCGTATTGCAAAACATTTTGGTACCTTTTAATACTTGAAGGCAAATCAATTGCAGAATTAATAGAATCCTCTAAATTTGCTAAATACTGTTTTTGTGCGTCAAAGCCAGTAGAAGGATCAATTATGTTTGATCTCGTTTGTGCTTGCGAACCTAGCAAACACCAAACATAAGTACGAATAGAGTCGTTTATTCGTTCTATTCCTGCTCTAGTTAGGCCCTTAGAAGTATCCAAAATAAATGTTGTCCATGCTGTTTTATGCTCTTGCTCTATGGACCCGAGGTGAACAGTTGTGCCTGAAGAGAAAGATGTGTAAGGAGGATTCCAATCATAGTTATACTTTCTGTGCACGCCCCAAAAATAAAGGGTGCCTAAACCATGATTAAGATCCAACTTTTGTCTAAAGTCTGTCTTTGGGTCAATATCAAATTCGTTACAGATCCTTTCAAAAGCCTTGTAATCTATTCTGTTGCTGAATGGATTAAACGTTTTGTCATTTGGTAATGGCGCTTGCAGTTCAGATAAAATACGTCTGAAGGTGTAATAAAAATGAAATCTATACACTGACCTCACCAAAGGATCAGGATGATTTAAATGATCAGCATACGACACTCCACACCCAGTTGATGCACAAAACACAGCAAAGTTTTAACTGGTTCTGATAAAACTGCATCGGATGACTGAACCACACTTTCGGGATGTAGTCGTTTTTAATAGGAGGGTTAAGATATCTGTTCAATGGAGTACTAACCTTTACTTGAAAGGCGTCAGACTGAGTCACAGAAATGTCAAGGGTGTCAGTTGTTATAATTTTTAAGATTGTAGTGCGGCCCAACAGAATATTTTGCGTTAGTATATTTGAATGCACTCATTTTTAAATTGTTTTAAAAAATGTTTGTAACAATAACAACTCAAGACAGTCCTTCGTTTTTAGAATATGCTATTGATAATGAATGCAGAACCCGAAGGGTTGCACTCCATGAAATTTTTTACAAAGTCGTTATGGTTTAATATAAGTGAATCCAAGAAGAATAAATACGATTGCAAAATTTAGTGATAGTGCCATAGCTAGCCGGTTAATCATACCTGATGGTTATTACGGGTTTTGCTCGCTGAAAGAAGCAATGAGTAACTTCGACATTACTCTCAAACTTAACAATGCAAATTTGAAAATAATGTTGACATTCAAACCTGGAAAAGAAGTAGACCAATACTTTTTTGATGTAGAGCTAGCTAAAATGTTAGGCTTTGCAACTGGCGATGAAGCCAGTCATAAATTTATAGTTACACCAGACGAAACTACTTATGAGGGAGAATATCCGCTCGATCTTGCATTACATTCATTACTCTATGTTCATTTGGACGAGCTGAGCACTGATGAAAACTTATATGATGGAAGGCCCTCAACTGTTTTAAGAGCTCTTCCATCAGGGAAAGCTGCATATTGCGATTATGAAATTATACAATTCCCTAATTTCCAGTTTAAAAGATTAGCTTGTGGGAGGGTCAGATCATTTTAATATAAAAATCACAGATAAAACAGGGAAAGTCGTAAAATGTGATAACCTGCACATTGTTTTAGAAATAAAATAATACGTTGTTTTAAAAAATGTCACGTGGACCAGAAGAATCAGGAGTTACATTAGCGCCTGAGAGGTGTGTAACTTTAGAATTAAAAGACCTTGCAGACGTTGAGGACTTTGAACAAAACGGTGAGATAGGCACTTTGTATGGTTTTGAGTACACTAAAGATGGTTATTATAAGCGCAAAGAGGGTTGACGACAACAAAAGGTTTCCTAAACTAGAACAACTACGCAATCTAGAAGCAAATAATACAGGTCAGTATGAATATAAAATAGTTCGAAAAACTGACAACAAATGGCACTTAGAACCATATTTAGAATGGGACATAAAATTTGAATTCGTAAGCCCATTTACATTTTTTCGACCGTCAAAAAAGTTTCAGAAAAGCATTGAACTCTGGCCCTTTACATGTAAGTCTTATGCCAGAAGACAACAGTCGGAAAGAGATCGAAATAAAGAAGTTTGGGAGCAAACAGTACATCCTCCACAGAAGAGAATCAGTTTTGAAGGAAGCTACTACAAAAGTACAGTTCTTTCCACGCACGTTATTAGGAGACACGTTCACAATAATATTTGAAATTTCTGTCTTAAAAGATGTGGGGAGGAATGGAGCTGTGGGTGTCAGTGACAACCTTATGGAAGGAATTCTTATTAGCTGGCAAAACTTAGACGTTGACAATCTTAAAGTTACTGTTGTGGTTCGTCACGATGGTGAAAATTTTAAGGTCGTAACAACAAGCAACAAAATCAATGTTAGTCTTAATAGAAACAATCTGACAAAACTGAGTTGGATTAATCTGACACATTTAGACCTTATAAGATTTTATTGTACTGATCAAATTTTGACGGATAGTATGATAACAACACTAACTGGTGTAAATTAAATTCTGTTATAAAACTATGGAGCAAACGACTTTGGTGTCAATGCCAATGTTAAACTTTATGATAAAAACCCCTCATTGTTCATTGATTTGTGGACAGACTGGTTGTGGAAAAACAATATTTGTCCTCGACCTATTACAAACAGTTTATCGTTATAATTTTGATCATATAGTAATTTTCTGCCCAACACTTAAATGGAACAAAGCATATCACGACAGAAGGTTTATATGGACGGATGATGAAATCTATTTAGTTGATCCTAGCAATAAACTTAGCGAGTGCTTAGAACACTTTTATAGACAGTTTGAAGGAACTCAGACACTATTTATTATAGATGACTGTTCAGCAGAAAGAGACATAGTCAAAAAAAGAAACGCTTTATCAAAACTGGCTTTCAGTGGAAGACATGCTGGGATAAGTGTGTGGATTTTATGTCAAAAATATAACTCAGTTTTAAAAGACTTTAGAGAAACAATTAAAGACAGTGGTTTTATTCCACATGAAAGATAGAGACGCATTTGATGAATGTATGAAAGAAAATGATGTTATTGAAGACGATCAAGAAAAACGAAGGATTAAGCAAAAACTTAAGTCTCAAAAGTTTTCTAAATTAGTGTTAAAAACAGATAATCCTACACATTATGTATGTTTGTAAAGTGTTTACTATTAGAGAACTATAAAATAGGCATTCTGGGTAAGCCGGCGGAGCAACAGCGAAACCGGTTTTAGCCGGTTGGAGCTGGCGGAGGTGGGTGAGCCAGAATGCCTATTTTATAGTTCTCTACATTCAAAATTGCATTTGAGGGCTCGCTATTTGCGCTCTGCGGCGTTGCTGAATTTGTCTTCTCTTGAACTACCTTCTCTTTTGCAGGCAAAGAATGCGTCAAGTTACATACACTACCCTTTTGGGATGCGCTATCCATAGTAGTCAGTATTGAAACATCCCACAGTTCATCTGTCTCTCCGAAAGGCGCAAAAAAGAGTATTTTCTTGCCAAAATTGGCCGTGCTTGACAAAACGATACTTGTGGTAAAAAAAAAAAGAAAAACGAAAAGGGCCAATGTCGATTGAATGCACTTTGTATGTACAGGGCTAAAAACGCTTTGGGGGATGGGGAAGGGGCAGATTTTTTTCTGGGGGCAACGCTAGTGCGCTTCACCGAGGTTGGATATTTAGTGCACGCCGTCTAAGTGACAACAGTCAACGAAACAGTACGACTTACTGGTCCGAGGAACCGCTTGCGAGCGGTTTGGGAGATAATGAATAACTTTCCGCTCCGTCATGTTGAAAGAGAGGTTTGACCCGGCAAGTTAACGATCATAGAACTCACCGCGTTCAGTTGACTGTCTAGGAGTGTCTTTTGGCGGCCAAGGATCGAAGTTACATAGGTTTAAACATAAGGGCTTTACCGGGAAGCGAAATGTTGGGCAAAGAGGCAGAGAAAAGGACGTCGTCTTACGACGTTTACGTCGTTGGAGAATACATACGGTTGGTTGCTTGGTTTAATTTGTTCACTTTTTCTTCTTCTTCTTCTTCTTTTTTTTTTTTTTTTTTTTTTTTTTTTTTTTTGGGGGGGTGGGGGTGGGGGGGGGGGGGGGGGGGGGGGTCTTTTTTCAGACAGTTTGATGGTCTTTGTCCAAGCTGTGTTTATTTCCTGGAATTGACCAGTTGCCTTTTGCTTTTTTATTTTGCTTTTTTTGCCTTCTTCTGTTAGAGTTCATTTGTTTACTGACAGGTCTGGAGTTAGGGGCTCCCTATATTGATACTCATTCACCTTGAGTTCATTTGTTTATTGACGGGTCTGTAGTTAGGGGCTCCCTATATTGATACTCATTCACCTTGAGTTCATTTGTTTATTGACGGGTCTGTAGTTAGGGGCTCCCTATATTGATACTCATTCACCTTGAGTTCATTTGTTTATTGACGGGTCTGTAGTTAGGGGCTCCCTATATTGATACTCATTCACCTTGAGTTCATTTGTTTATTGACGGGTCTGTAGTTAGGGGCTCCCTATATTGATACTCGTTCACCTTCAAAACATGTCGTCTTTCGTTCATGTCTTCTTTACGTCGTGTCTTCTTTATTGTCTTGACCTTTTGTGTCACCTCTGCTGTATTGTCATGTCTTCTGTCTGTCATCATCTTCTCTGTTGTCATCTGGCATCTCTTTGTTGTCATAACTTCTTTGTGCCATGTCTTCTTTATTGTCATGCCATCTTTCTGTCACCTCTTCTGTGTTGTCATCTGGCATCTCTTTGTTGTCATAATGTCTTCTTTATTGTCATGTCTTCTTTCTGTCATCTCTTCTCTGTTGTCATCTGGCATCTCTTTGTTGTCATAACTTCTTTGTGCCATGTCTTCTTTATTGTCATGTCTTCTTTATTGTCATGCCATCTTTCTGTCATCTCTTCTGTGTTGTCATCTGGCATCTCTTTGTTGTCATAATGTCTTCTTTATTGTCATGTCTTCTTTCTGTCATCTCTTCTCTGTTGTCATCTGCCATCTCCTTGTTGTCATAACTTCTTTTTGCTATGTCTTCTTTTTGTCATCGGTTCTTTCTCACGTTTTGGTAAACCTCAAAACTTCTCTGTTGTCATCACTTCATTCTGTCATGTCTGTTCTCATCTTTTTTTTTTCTGGCATGTCTTCTTTATATCACCTCTCCTTTATTGTCTTGACTTTTTTGTTTGCTGTCATGTCTCCTCTGTTGCCATATACGTTTCGACTAATTCGGTCCATGTATCTGACGGAAAGAAGCTGTCTTTCAAATGGAAGGCTGTGTGTGTGTGTGTGTGTGTTGTGTGTGTGTGTGTGTGTTTGTGTGTGTGTGTGTGTGTGTGTGTGTGTGTGTGTGTGTGTGTGTGTGTGTGTGTGTGTGTGTGTTTGGTGTATGTATACGTGGGTGCGTGCGTGCGTCAGTGCGTGCATTGTGTGTGTGGTGTGTGTGTGTGTGTGTGGGGTGTGTGTGTGTGTGTGTGTGGTGCGTGCGTGCGTGCGCGCGTGTGTAAGTGTGTGTGTGTGTGTGTGTGTGTGTGTGTGTGTGTGTGTGTGTGTGTGTCTTTTAAGTGGGTTTGGAACACGGATGCCGGGTTTGCTTGTGTATACAGTTCATCAACATACGCGTCGTGCATGTGCAATGTCTCATCCACAATATCGAGCAGTTGTGTCCATTGATGTAACTGTGTGAGTTTCCGGGGTCAAGACGTGGTTTTCACGTATGTTGAGTGCGATGGAAGTGACGGGGCAATGATGGAAATGTGACCACATCCACATGTCCACAACCAAAGACCGTGAAGTGCCTGTGGTCCAGTTTGCAAACCTCCCTGTCTCAGCACATTTCTCTGCTCACCTTTCGGGCCGCTTTTCCGTGAGAAAGGGCTGTGCCATAGTCTGGCGCCACTGACGTCATTAAAAAAAAATGTTTGTTTACTATTAAAAGTGGTCCCCGCCTTCTGAAAATGAAATCTTCTCGACCCCCCCCCCCCCCTCCTCTCACTCCCATTCCTCTTTTATAACCATCCTCTACTCCCCCCCCCCCCCCCATCATCCCCAAATTCCGACTTGCTCTAAAAGCGAATTCCATCCCATCTCCTGCCTCTGCCTACAATCCCCCCCTCCCCCCCTTAAAGAACAAAAAAGCCATGAAAGCTGAGTATAAAATCTTGAGCTGTATATTGACAGGTTTTTTTTTTTATGAATGGAAACGATCGCTTGTCAGGTTTTCGCTCATTGAGAACAAATTCTGTAGCATCTCATTTCTCTCTCTCTCTCTCTTCTCTCTCTCTCTCTCTCCTCTCTCTCTCTCTCTCTCTCTCCTCCCCCCCCCCCCCCAGTCAGTTAGCCAGGTGTACATACATCATAGTGTCTTCCTGGTGCACCACTGAGCTGGAATAAGAGCAAGGACTGATCCCATACTTTGGGTGAAAGGTTGAAAGTCCCAGAGCCTGCTGGCCGTGGGAGCAGTGATCTGTTAAAGGTTCATCGTGACTAGTGCACAGTATTGTGAATGACGGAGCCCACCCTCAACTTCTGCTGCCATACTCTTCCTTGAAGTGAATAAGGTACCCATTGATTGGTTGGGTGGACAGAGGAGGTTTTCTAAGCCGTAAAACTCTGACACCCTCCTCCCTCTCCCGGTCCCCTTCCGAGTTGTTCCAATTCCCGACCGTACCACCATAGCCGAACGCTGTAAACCATCCGACTACGGGCCTTTCTTGTAGTAACAACAATATGGCATAATCAAATTGGAGCGTTCGTTTTCGATCCGTTTGAATTCCAGTGCCAGAAACTTAAATTTGATTTTTGGCGCTCTTGGTTTTATAATTGAGGATCGCTTAGCTTCTTTTCATATTTACGGTACTTTTCCCCCTTGCTTCTCCTTCCGATAGAGATAAAAAAAATGTTTCCAGAAATCTGAAAAGAAAATCATTGCTTTAAAACCCTGCCCGTTAGAAACCTGGAAGATATCAGAAAAGGCCCTGAAGCTCAGATACGGCTTATTGTTCACCTTTTGCAATACCAACTCACGTACGTTATTTTTACCAATATGGGTAGATAAGGTGATTTGTCTTGATCTGTTTGCATGTGCACTCTATATCAAATGCAGCAAATGACTTGTTGATAGACTGACCCATTTAGTGTGTTTTTTCCCACTCCGTGGGTTTGTGTGATTCATTCTCTGATATACGTATAGGGCTGAGACAATGGCAAGGACCAAAGTGCCGAACGCTAAACAAAATCAATATGTTGAATCATGCTTTCAGGTCGAAGTGACTCACCTAAACAGTAACTGTTTTCATCAGAAGCCTCCCAGTCATAACCACTGCTGGAGATGACCTTTAGCCCGTCTGACTAATGCTTATCAGCATACAAGCCTTCTGTTGTCTGATCACCTATTGTTGTCATTTTCTTCTTATCAAAGTGTTTATTTTATCTCCGAGGGTATGATTAAGGTAATGAATGTCGATCGATCGAGAACGCTTTCTTTGCGTTATAAAAATAATGGTTATGTATATGAATAACTTGTTAGGCTCATTTGTTTGGATAATCTGCTGTGAACGCTTTACAAAACAAACAGAGCACGAATCAATTTTTATTCCCTCGTTCCCATCCGTTATCTCATTCACACTTTCGCCTCTTCCTACTCCCCTCCTGCTGCCATGCACGCTTCCTCTCTCTCTCTCTCTCTCTCTCTCTCTCTCTCTCTCTCTCTCTCTCTCTCTCTCTCTCTCTCTCTCTCTCTCTCCATTACGAACTGAAAACTACTTCCAGTCCTTAAGTTCCTTCTGTCATGGGGAAATTGACTTCAGGACATGAAGTTCTGTCCAGTGTATTGACCATCTTGCAGAGGCGAGTCGAATATTTGCAAACTAAAAACAAAACAAGCAAACGCTTTGTCTTCAAAATAGACCCAATGGTAATTATTAGTAGACTGCATCGATCCCAATATGCCATGTGTGTGTGTGTGTGTGTGTGTGTGTGTGTGTGTGTGTGTGTGTGTGTGTGTGTTGGCAATGGCAATTCAAACAGAGACAAACAGACTGAAATCCACTTTGAAAGTGTTAAGACCTTAGCGGCAGATGTGAAAGTCCCCAGAAATCTACACAAGGCTGCGTTCCGCCCAGTCAGAATAAAGAATCTCTTCCGCCTGGATAATACTGTTCACTCTACAATGACTGAGACTTCATGAGCAGATGACACAGTTCTCTACAAATCTTCCGCAACAGTTCATCATTTCTTCAATATTTTTTGCATTTCGTGAACGAAAGTTTGTTTTGTTTTTTTTTTTTTTTTGTCATCTGCGTCAAGCAGCCAAGAATGGCACAGCTCAAACCTTCAGGAATGTTGAAATATAAGCACGAGTAATTTTCGACTTGACTTGCGAAAAGTTGGTCTTTTGAGAACCGGAAGTAAATTTCCCCAGTATACTGGATGCGCAAAGGAGCCTCCGTGTCCCTCCTACTACGGTCCGTGGCATGTGATATGTATTCTACGCTGCATCATTAATGAAAGACGTGGTGGTACAGTCGACACCTTCAAACAGAAAAGAAGGAACGGGCACGTGGATTGCTGGCACAGGAAACGTGCGTCTAGGTGTGTGCACGTGACGTGATAACCTGAGATGGAGATAATCGGGACAACAAGACGACACTTCACTACGATTATCGTTTTGACTCGCTGGTGTCTCATAATAATTCGCTGGACCACAGGGTCATATTCCAACTGTGTTTATTTCTTGTTACACCTGTCTGTATCTGTTTCTGTCTCTGTCTGTATCTGTTTCTGTCTGTCGGCCTCTCTGTCTGACTATCATTTTTTGTTTGTTCGATTTTTGTCTATTGTATTAATATAATCTTGTATTCTAATCTCACTTGTTCGGGGCAAGGGCAAAATATGAAAAAGCATGTAGTGTTGATCTACCAACCCTGGGAACAAAGACAGGCCAGTATGGTTTCACAGCGAGGTGGCTGCAGGCAGAAACTGAAACAAAAGCGAAAAAGAAAATCACTGCGCCGCCAAGTGAAGGAACGAGCAGTGTAATTGGTCTTTTCCTTCGTTTAGCGGCGCAGTAATTCTACTTCTACTCACAGGCCAATATGTTATCCTCTCTCTCTCTCTCTCTCTCTCTCTCTCTCTCTCTCTCTCTCTCTCTCTCTCTCTCTCTCCACATAAACAACGAATGTATAGCCTATCACACATGGGCTCGTGCAAAATTTCTGGTCCAAAACTGATAAATGGAATCATGTGTTTTTCACAATTAATTAAATTGACAGAGAGAGAGAGAGAGAGAGAGAGAGAGAGAGAGAGAGAGAGAGAGAGGAGAGAGAGAGAGAGAACGAGAACATGTGCGCGAGTGCGTGTGCACACACCAGAACAGGATTTTTCTTTACGAGATAACCGTTGCATTCTTGATTTTCTCCAGAAACCAGCTGTTCAAAGCCAGTCTCATCAAGGACAGACGCTACCATTTAAGGAAATACCGGAAGTGCTTTGTGGGTAGAGACACCATCGATTGGCTAGTGAAAATGTGTCATGCGCAGTCGAGAGGAGAGGCCATCTTGGCCATGCGTTGTCTGGAAGAACATGGCGTACTTCACCATGGTAAGGATTTCTTGCTCTTGTTTATCTTAAAAGATTACTTCATCCTTTCCCTATATCTGTTAAATTTTGTGCCACAATCAAAATGATCCCACTGACTCGCTTTCACACTGCTTATCTCATTCACTTAAACATGACTGTTTTCAGACTTGCTTTGTAGCTTAATTTTTAGTGTCAGCATTTCACATGGACCACTCTGTTCTCATTCGCTATGGGACCACCAACCAGAGAAAAGTCCGCCGTTTTGCTGACTTGCTTTTGACAAAAGCAGGACGCCGCTTACAAGACCCACGCCTATCGCAATAACTGCTTAGTTACGGAGCAAATCTAAGTAAAGGTTTTCATTTGAAGTGGAGATCATCACCATTATCTGCTGATATTAAAGGCTTTGAAACGAACTGATGAAGAGCGTGGGTGTGCAGGGAAAATCAGCTTAGAAGACATCACGAATACATGGTATAGAGGGGCAGAGAAACATCCATTTTCTTGTTTACGCTTTGATCGGGGTGATGAGAACCATGATCGTATAAAATTCTGTTGTGTATTGATTTCCACGTGACAGCTAAGCTGTACTCACGTGCTTGATTTCATGATGTTGTTTGTCCGTCGAGACGACGAAGACCACCTAGTCATCCTGGGATCGGGGGTGAGTGCGTAGATGGCTGGTCAGGCCGATCTGCGCCCGGAAAGACCTATCACAGTATGGACAGGGGATGGTGGCGGCAGTTGGAGATCTGTTGACACTGGTCTTCCTGATCATCCTGCGCTGCTCAGCTGCAGCAATTCTGTTATTTCACAGGTTTCTGCACCTTTTTCTGCATTTCATGATACATTCTGGCCCGTGGCCGGATGGACGCATTAGCTCCTTCCAGAGTGGAAGCTGACGCTATCTCCGCGCCTAAGCAGTTGTTGTGTCAACTACGTAGTCTGCATCAAAACAGGCACCATGAAACACCATCGAAGAGACTCAGTACCAGTGCAGTGTGTCTTCTGTTGCGTTGCCTCATGACGATTTGCATTACTTGCTCCCAATAAACTGCTGGTGCTGAGGCAGCGACAGGTCCTACCTGGGTGTGGCTGTGTGAGTAGGATCAGAATGAGCGAGGTGGGAGCGATGCCACTCAGAGGGAATGGAAGAGGAGTCGAAAAAAAAGAAAGAAAGAAAGAAGAAAAAGAAAAAAAGACCTCGGGCTCGACCACATTTGAGAGACACAGGCACTGGAAGTATTTATCAGTATTTATCATCATGTTCTTTGTTTGATAATGATTATGATATTATGCGTTTCCTGAAGTCTAGATTTTAGTCACAGGATTTCTTTCATGATGCTTCTTCATGTGTGTGTGTGTGTGTGTGTGTGTGTGTGTGTGTGTGTGTGTGTGTGTGTGCGTGCGTGCGCGTGCGCGTGTGTGCGTGTGTACGTGCGCGAGCGTGCGTGCGTGTATGTATGTATGTTGTTGGTGTGTGTGTGTGTGTGTTGTGTGTGTGTGTGTGTGCGCACGCGCGCGCGCACTGTTGGGTCTATAAACCAGTCACATTCGGTCATTAGTAGTTTCTGAAAATTATGGGTTTACAATTTCTGAACCCATTTTTTTTTGGTTTTACAGCAGGAAGCAGTACAAAATTGATGGATGATGCCTTAAAACTGTTCCTTGTATAATGCTTCTTTAGTCCATCTTTTCCAGTTGAGTGTGGTTCCTCACTAGATAACCTGTCTCAGCAGACATGCCTCACTGCCATATTTTCTTACGGTCAACAGTACTGGATAGCTTGGCTTAGACTAAGGGGATAGGGTTAGTGTGAGGGAGCTAACCTTGTACGAGAACAAATTTAAAAAAAAACCCTTAAGTGTACGTGCGTGTGTAAAACATGATGAATTTTGAAGATGTATAAATGATCAATGTGTGAATCGATTACCTGTATCTTATTACTGAAAGACAGATATCTTTGTCTGTTTTTTTTTTCCAGTGGTGGACGATCATGTGTTCAAAGACCAGAGCCTGTTTTACCGCTTCACCCGCGACGACGACCGCTACCTGCTCCGCAAAGACCTCGCGGCTTTCTACCGGGGTCTACAAGTCTTCCTGAGGTCAGCGAGTCTTTCAGTCCTTCTGTGTCCTTCTTGGTCCCCCCCCCACCCTCCTTTACTTGGACTGCAAGTCTTCTGAGGTCAGCGAGTCTTTCAGTCCTTCTGTGTCCTTCTTGTTCCCCCCCCCCCTCCTTTACTTGGACTGCAAGTCTTCTGAGGTCAGCGAGTCTTTCAGTCCTTCTGTGTCCTTGTTTCTCCCCCCCCCCTCCTTTACTTGGACTGCAAGTCTTCCTGAGGTCAGCGAGTCTTTCAGTCCTTCTGTGTCCTTGTTGTTTCTCCCCCCTCCTTTACTTAGTCTTCCTGAGGTCAGCGAGTCTTTCAGTCCTTCTGTGTCCTTGTTTCCCTCGTCCTTTACTTGGTCTACAAGTGTTTCTGTGGTCACAAGCCTTTCAGTCTTTCTATGTCCTTTCTGTCTTTTTTTTTTTGCTTGTTCCCCTCCTTTACCGGAGAGAATGTAAATATGTTTATTTAAGGCCGCCCCTCTTATTTTGCACGAAAACCCCCCTTTTTCACATACAAATCACGTCCTTCACATACTAGTTTTGGCCAAAATTAACACCTGTTTTCTAAACAAAATTAACACCCCAAAACCTCTAAAATTGACGCAATCAGTACATTAAAATGGGGGGTTGCGTGCTAGATAAGATGGGCGGCCTTGAATAAAACATATTTACATTCTCTCTCAGCTATCAACGTCCGCAAGACTTAGCCCTTACTACTTTTTTACTATGCTCTTCTACTTCCAACACCATTAATAAGTCAGAGCAAACAACTAGCCTTCCATCTTGATTAGTTATTTTTACATCTAATGAATTTATAGCTCCCTCAATTAATTCTTTAAATTGGCGGTTTCCATCAAACGTATATAGCTGATAATCGCAAAACCCCGCCTTAATTGACGGCAAAACCTTTAGAACCGTAGATGGACGGCCATTAAACAAATTAGTATTTGTTTTTAACTGCTGTAACTGGACATACAGCATTGGATTCACAGAAAAATCAGAAGGTTTATTACCTTCAAATTGATAGATGCTTTCTCTTGTGCTAAATCTATAATCTCTGTAGCCCAAGATTTTAGCTAGGCCTTTAGGGAAAGTGTACTCCCTTCTTTCCTCTAGTGGAAAATTCATAGTAATTCTAAGGTTTGCCTCGTTAATTGTTAACAATATGCCAAAATCGTTAAGTACTTCTTTTAAAGAACAAAAGTTGTAATAACCATCAGGTATTTGTATATGGCTTATTTGATTGCCTGCCTCGTCATCAACATTAATCCAGTTATTTTGAGCTCCTTCGGATATATTAGCCCACATAACTTTAAAACCAATTTCTCTAAGGGCAATCCTACAACCCGCTCCAATTGGTAATTGGGTACGTTAAGAACACACGTTCGTTTTGTTTGGTTATATAGATGTACATCTTTTTTATAACTATTTAAAAAACTATTTAAAATGGAGCCTTTTAAATATAATGAAAGTGCTACTTACAATGTAGGAGCGTTTTATAACCCCAAATCTTTGGACTTCAGCAATTTAACCATCGCAGTAGATGGATCATACGGCTTCCAAGTTAGACTTGTAAACCCACTAACTAGATATTTAAATCCTCCAATAAAGAGTGACAGAGTGCCGTCAGCATGGTCATCCAATCCTATGGCTTTTTTCCAGAATCAGTTAAATTTTGCCATTTACTGCGCAACCACAGGCTGCGGGTGTTTCATATGCAAACCATTTAAACCACCCCAATCTTTTAGTAAGGTCAGTATATAACTTTCATGTTTATTATCAGTACAGACGCATACTAACTGAACTACAAGTACGCCTCCCCAATGACAACGCGTTTAATCCATTTCTCAGCCCATGGACAATAATACATATGAAAGAATCTGCAACGAATTTAACATTAATCCTTCAACTGACTTTAGACAAAAGTTAGATCGCAATCATGGGCTAGGCACATTGTATTTGTGGGGTACAAAAAGAGAATATACTTATGACTACTGGCCAGGCCACACCTCTTTTCAACCAAACAAACAAGTTCGATTAGGATCCATAGAACAAAAAAAATCCTAATGCTTGGGCAACATTTATCTTAGATGAAAGTAAAGGCCTAACAATGCCAGGAGTGCAAAGGCTTAATGACTCCATAAGAACATACGTTTGGTGTCTATTAGGAGCACAAGCACAGACCAAGTCTAGCATAGTAGATCAATCTACAGGCTTTGACGCCAGAAAACAATTTTAGCCAATTTAGAAGATGCTATTAACTCTGCCGTTGATTTGCCTGCCAGCATACAAAGGTATCAAAACGTTCTTTCAATGCTAGGTCAAAGGTTGACTTTGTTGTTGGTCATGGATTATACATGCTGCCTTCTGACCTTAGACTACAGATTGGCATGATACAGAATTATAACAATGAAATCCTTATAGCTGGAGACGATCAAAAACTTAGGGCACAATCAAGGCTTAAACACAAGGCCCGCTCCATCCATTTTAAAAAAAGTACCTATCCTTGAAGAAAGCGATCCAGTTATAAGCGCCCCACAGCCAGAAAAGCGATCCAGTTATAAGCGCCCCACAGCCAGAAAGCACGCCACCTGTTGATCTGCCTTACCCCGACAGTCACACTAGTGAAAAGACAGCCCTCGTTGTGTTTTTAACTTTTACTGGATTAGCCATACTTTATTTCACTAAAAATTAAACCGGCAGCCAGCACCCCCAAAGTCCACAGATGGTCAGCCATATAACAGCCACTTTGCCTATGGTAGACAAAACCCAACTAACACACTGCCTATTATGCCAGGCAGAGCATCAAGGGCTTTAGCTGCTAACTTCTTTAATAAGTTTGCTAGATGATGCAATTGTTTTCTAATCCAACTTTTACCGGGCTGAGGCGTTGGAGGCGCTACTGGCCCTGTTGGCGCACTGCCAGTTAATGCATAAACCAGCGTAGAGATAGCAAACCCAACAGCCGTTAATATGCTAACTACTGTAATCCCCTCTTCTCTGAACAGAATCCTTTATTCTTTCTGCTAACGTAGTGTTTTCATGAAGTATTTTGTTTATAACTTCTCTGATTCTGGTTATTTGTGATTCTAGATGACCCCTGTTAATAGAAATCGCGCCTAACAGTTCTGTCTTTTTGTTCATTAACTCCTGTAATTTTTGTTGTATTCTAGCCTTTTCTTCTAGTCCTAGATTGTTATCGTCTGCATCAGCCAGTTTTAATTTTTTCTTCTTCTATATCTCTTTCTACCTCACCAAGTTTTGCTGTGTTGTACATTAGTTCACCCTTATTGTCTGTAGAGCTTTATCAAGGGCCTTGCGCTCTCGATCAGAATATTGAGAATTGACAAGTTCTTTTACACCTTCTCCCCACTTAAACTCGTTTCAATTTCTGTTATTAGTTCATCTGTTGTTCGATTTAATTCTTGAAGAGGAATGTTTTTTTATTTCAGATTGTGTTGGCAACTCCCTTTCCCCCGTTCTGTAAACGACTAACAACTTCGTCTCTAGGCTCTAAAATGTTTAATTGTTCTGCCTTAGCCAATAGGGAGTTTTCGCCTAATTGTGCTTAGTTTTAAAAACCTGTTTGGGTTTTGCGCTGAAGTAGCATTTACACGGCCTCCGGCACCAGTTTTTATATACAAATGCCCATCAACTTCCTCAAAATCGTTAGGATTAGTACGCCTGGTAGCTTTCGCCCTATGCTTTTTAGAATGATTGAATTCTTTCTCGCAATAGTTCTTGACGTTGTCTAGGAGTAAAAGAACCCGCCTCTTCAAGTTCTTCTTGCAATGAAGGGCTCAGTTCTGTTTCATCTTCTTCTTCAATAGGATCAATCGGGTCATAATCTTCATCC
>CM065719.1:84148350-84155850 GCA_033310375.1 Conus canariensis
AAAATCCCTCTGGTAAATGCCTGTGACGGGACTCGACCCCACCATCCCCAGCCTGCATTCTGTGACGTACACCACTGCACCACGGTGACGCGCTGTTGTTTGTTTCTCTGTGCTTGGAGCAATTTATCAAGCATTGCTCGGAAAGAGGGCCAGAGAGAGGTGTTGAGAGATCCGTCATCAATGACGTGAGGTGTGACGCACCGGGTCCGCTTCCCAGACATTGTCACATTACTCCGAGGGAAAACCAGCAGTCCGGCATCACTCACCGTTCCTGTCAGGTGTGTGTGTGTGTGTGGGGGGGGGGGGGGGGGGGGGGGGGGCAGGAGTGTTGAAAAACCTGTGTGACACACCGGGTCCGCTTCCCAGACATTGTCACATTACTCCGAGGGAAAAACCAGCAGTCCCGGCATCACTCACCCGTTCCTGTCAGGTGGAGGGGGGGGGGGGGGTAGAGGGGGGTGGGTGGGGGTGGGAGAGGGGGGGGGGGGGGGCGAGCAGAGTGTTGAAACCGAACCTTGAACGGAAGCGTGCATCGTGCTGTGTTCATCCGCCCTCACAGGTCGGACACTGGCTGGACTAGCAGCAGCGGGGTTCTCTTCGACAGAATACTGCTCTTGGAATTGTGAAGTCAAACACCCCATGAACATGTGACTCTGGAAGTCGTCCTGTCAATGGAACATTGCTCTGGAAAAGGTGAAGTCGGACACACCCGAACACGTAACACCCGTGTTCCTATCAACGGACCATGGCTGAAGTGAAACCAAACACCACCCAAATATGTAACATTAGTGTTCCTATCAATGGACCATTGCTTTAAGTGAAACCGAAACACCACCCGAATATGTAACACTGGTCTTCCTAACAACGGACCACTGCGCTGGGAAGAGTGAAGCAAACTCCACCTGAATACGTAACAGGAGTGGTCGTAACAGTGGAACTCTTCTCTGGGTGGTATGAGGCCAAGGCAACCTGATCGTTGATGACAGCTTTTGCTGAACAGCGAGGTAGTCAGCGACATTTCCAGCCGACCCCGTAATGCAAAAGGTGAAGCACAGTAAACTTAGTCATCATGGAAAGTTGGGAGGACCACAAAAACTAAGGAGGGAGAGCAAAGAAGGATGCGGGGAGGGGGTATTCTTCAGTTGCTGTTGTTCATTGGCTGGCCCACCTATGATGACCATGACCTCCGTCCTGTCCAGCACCACCACCATCAACAATTCTACCTCCACCGTCATGATCGTCATGATAATCAACATTTTTTTTTGTCTTCGTGTTACAGTAACAGTTGTGTTATGAAAGGCGGGAGAGGGGGGCGGAGAGTGGTTGGAGAGGTTTGGAGGGGGGGGGGGGGGGGAGTGTAGGAGGGAGGTGGATAGTGTGAGTAAACAGTGAGAGTGGTGGAGCTGCTAATGAGGTGTGAAAACGACACCTAGCGTGGTCAGGGAGAGAACTGTACACACTGGACTGAATTTTATGGAACTTTCCACTGCCGAGCGAGGAGGAATATCAAACACATTGATGGAGAAGGAAAACAAGGGTGGAGGTGGATAAATGAATATTTCCTGCCATCTTTCGTAAGATTACCCAGCGATCGAGAGAGAGAGAGAGAGAGACAGAAGACAGACAGACAGACAGACAGACAGACAGACAGACAGACAGACAGACAGACGAGAAAGAGAGGCTGAGAGAGACAGAGAGACGGGGAACTGCTGTGAGACAAGTCTTTCAATTCAATCCGTCATTTTAAACCCAAAACGCTAAACCAGGTCGGTCACCGAAGACACTGGGGAGAAGGGGAACAGGAGGAGAGGAGGGGGAGGGGGAGGCAAGGGACAGGTAGGGGCGAAAGGGGGAGCAGTGAGAGGAGAAAGGGGTGGAGGCAGAGAAAGGGGGCAGACTGGAGTGAGGAAGAGAAAGGGAGTGATGTGAGTGGGGGTTAGGGGCAGGGGGTTAGGGCAGGGGTTAGGGGCAGGCCAGAAGCAGACCGACCTGGGGAGCAGAGGAACGGGTTGTGTGTTGATCCCTGCCCGTGTGAGGAGCGGGTTCACCAGCATCAGCAGGACGAAGGAACGGTTGGGATTGAACAACAAGAAAAATCCAAATGAGAAACAGTATTCGTTGTCTGTCTGTGTTACCACCACGAGGGAGCGAGGGAGCAAGAGAGAGAGAGAGAGAGAGAGAGAGAGAGAGAGAGAGAGAGAGAGAGAGAGAGAGAGACTGGTGACAGGGTCAATCCAACGTGATACCTAATGTTCGTCTGTTTCATGTGTTTCACCTTCATCTTCATCCTCATCACACCCCCCCCCCCCCCCACCTGTCCTCCTCGACCTCTGTTCCCACCCAACCCCTCTTTTTCCTTTCTCCCTCTCTCCTCTCTTCCTGTTTAGTCAGATGCTTTTGTGAGAATACCGTGTGGAAGTCTGTTGTGTCTTGATGATCCTTTCACTGGACCACTGTTAGTCTCATTCACTGAAGCAAAGGAAACAGCCCTTCCTGGTTTTATTCGTCTGACTGGACCACTGTTAGTCTCATTCACTGAAGCAAAGGAAACAGCCCTTCCTGGTTTTATTCGTCATGGGAGGATCTGTGTGACCAAAGACACGGGGCAGGCAAGAAGGATGTTTATAACGCTGTCTCTCTTGGGTATTTCCACGTCGCCTGTTGTGCCTCCATATACAATACAATCACCCTGCCCAGCCATGGCAGTCCTTGCTCTGCCTTCATATACAATACAATCACCTGACCAGCCATGCAGTCCTTGCTCTGCCTTCATTACAATACAATCACCTGACCCAGCCATGGCGTCCTTGCTCTGCCTTCATATACAATACAATCACCTGACCCAGCCATGGCAGTCCTTGCTCTGCCTTCATATACAATACAATCACCCTGACCCAGCCATGGCAGTCCTTGCTCTGCCTTCATATACAATACAATCACCCTGACCAGCGTCCTGCTCTGCTTTACTACATCCCTGACCCATGGCAGTCCTTGCTCTGCTTCATTACATACAATCACCTGACCCGCATGGAGTCTTGCTTGCCTTATATACAATCAATCACCCTGACCCAGCCATGGCAGTCCTTGCTCTGCCTTCATATACAATACAATCACCTGACCCAGCCATGGCAGTCCTTGCTCTGCCTTCATATACAATACAATCATCTGACCAGGCATGGTAGTCCAAGAAGGGGACGGGGGGGGGGGGGGGAAGCAGTGTCAGGTCGCCCGAGGCAGCCCTCAAGAGAAGACACTGCCGTGCCGTGGGGACACTTCGGTACTGTTCACTGCTCTGAACCCAACTCGCTCGGGTCCTTACTTAATAAGCACCCATCTCCACCCCTCCTCCCTGCTCGCTGCCATATACTGTGGACAGTAACTGTGCAGCCGAAAAGCCAGCGTGGCCATCAGCGTGGTCAGAGAGAGACTGGTGGTACACAGTGGACTGAATTATGAAACACCCCACTGCCGAGAGGATGGGATATTTATAACACACTGATGGAGAAGGAAAACGAAGGCGGAGGCAGATGAATAAATAATCATATCCTGCCGTCATTCTCCAAATTGCTTGGCAAAAGATGGGAAGGAGGGGGGGGGGGGAGGGAAGAGGAAGAGAAAGGCAGGCAGACAGAGAGAGAGGGTGGGGGAACGGATTAATTGCTGTCTCCGAAGTTCCTGCCTGATCGATTTTTGTGGAAAAATTGTAAAACGGGACTGGAATGGGAAGGAAACAAACTGCACAAAACACACACACACACACACACACACACACCACACACACACACACACACACACACATGCACTCATAAACACATATATACACATGCACGCGCACATGCGCGCACAACTAGGCAAGGTGTATGAGACTATTCTTAAAATTCAGTCTGACACTTTTATCGCATCATGCCAAACCAAGCTGCTGAAGACGGTGGGGAGGAGGAAGGGGGGGGAGGAGGATTAGGAGTGAGGAGGAGGCAAGAGAAAGGTAGGGTTGGAGGGGGGGGGGACTATTTGGAGGAAAAGGAGTGGGGATAGAGAGAAGGGGAGGACTGGATACAGGAAAAGAAGGGGAGTGTGGAGATAAGGGGCAGGCTTGAAGCAGACTGAGCTGAAGAGAAGAACGGGCTGTGTATTGATCCCCGCCTCTATGAGCAGCGGGTTCACCAGCATCAGCAGCACGAAGGAAGCAACGGGTTGGGATTGAACAAAAACCAAATCAAAATGAGAAACAGAATTCGGTCACTGTCTGTGTTTCCAGCGGCTGAGAGAGAGAGAGAGAGAGAGAGAGAGAGAGAGAGAGAGGGGAGAGAACTCAAACTCAAATAGCTTGATTGCAAAGGCGACCGATCTATCTGCAATGAGGTCAAGAACAAAAGTAGAACGCACCCGCGCCCGGCGCATTACTGAAAATTATGAAAGAAAATAATTTGCATAACAAAATGTTCTTCCAGAGAGAGAGAGAGAGGAGAGAGGAGAGAGAGAGAGAGAGTTAAAAAGAATGACAGCATTGATTTTTTTTTTAACGTGATACCTAATGGTCGTCGATTTGATGAATGTTATCACCATCCTCACCACCATCTCCATCGTTACTTCCCCCCTTCCGCTTCATGCCCCCTTCTCTCCCCATCTCCCCATCCAGCCCTTCTTCCCCCACCCCCTCTCTTCCTGTTGGAGATCACATGCTGTTGTGATAATGCCTTGTGCAAATCTGTTACGTCTAATGACCCTGCACGGGGGCCGGAATAGCTCAGTTGGTAGAGCACCGGACTCGTGATCCTGGGGTTGCGGGTTCGAATCTCGGTACAGGGGGATTTTTCCCTCGGAGTTAACATTGGTTCTGACTCTATTCCACATACAGTCCTTCGAATGAGACTATAAACCGAGGTTCCGTGTGTGAACGCACGCACAACATCTAGCACACACGTAAAATCCCATCACCAACTTTCGGAAGAGAAGGCCAGTTTGGCCGTTGGTATGGATGACACGTTACACGTAGCATGCACCTTCCCGAAGCTGGAGTATGGCTGCCTTAATGGCGGGATAAAAAAAACGGCCATACACACAAAACTCCACTGCCTGTCTATACAGGCAGTGTCCGCAGGAGTATCAGCCTGCGTACACAGAAAGAAAGAAAGAAAGATGACCCAGTAACTGGACCACCACTACTCCCATTGACCGAAGGAAAGGAAACACCTCTTCCTGGTGTCATCTTCGACATGGGAGGAACTGTGTGGCGAAAGACACATTACAGGCAAGAGGGAGGATCTAAAAGCTGTCTCCTCTGTGTGCTGTCTCCACGCCGCTTATTTTGCTACCACACACAGCCACACCCAGAGCCTAGGCCTCGGTTCAGAGCCAGCAGTCCAGAAGGAGCAGTTGGTGTCGGGTCGTCCCGAAGCAGCCCACCAGAGGACACGCTGCACTGCTGTGGAGAGAGATTTTCGGTGCTGTTCAGTGGCGTCTGTTCTGAACCCAACTTGGTCGGGACCGCACTTATTAAGCCTTTTGTCCCCCCACCCCCCACCCCCCACCCCGACCTCCCCGTTCCTCTCTCTGTTTCCCTGCGCGTCTCCTGTGAACAATCATTGTGTAGCTGAGAAGCCAGCGCGACCACCAGCGTGGTCAGTGAGTGAATGGTACAGACTGGACTGAGTTATGAAACATCCCACTGCCGAAATGGAGGATACATACAACACACTGATGAAGAAAAGCGAAGGCGGAGGCGGATGAATAAACATATCCCGTGATCATTCGCCAAATTACCTGGCAAAGGATTGGGGGGGGGGGGGGGGAGAGAGAGAGAGAGGGAGGGAGGCAGGTGAGAGAGAGGGAAATGAACGGACGGGAAGAGGTGGAGAAGAGGGGATGGAGAGAGAGAGAGAGAGAGAGAGAGAGAGAGAGAGAGAGAGAGAGAGAGTAATCACTCTTCTCGAAGGTTCCTATCTGCCTGATTTTTGTTGCAAATTGCAGAACGGAGCGAGAAGGGTGGGGTAAACTGTAAATTTACGGGAGAGAGAGAGAGAGAGACAGAGACAGACAGACAGACAGACAGAGAGATACAGAGAGACAGAGAGATTTATAAGATACCGACAGCGTTGAATGTTTTTTGAAAGTGATACCTTTACGTGATACCTAATGTTCGTCGGTTTAATGTATTTCACCACCATCCTCATCACCACCTCCATGGCTCCCCTCCCCCTACCTCCTGCTTGACCCCTCTCCACAGCCCACCCCTTCTTCCCCACCTACCCAACCTCACTTCCTCTCTTCCTGTCGTAGATCCTGTTGTGAGAATACCTTGTTGAAATCTGTGACGTCTTGATGACGATGTCATTGGACCACCACTCCTCCCATTGACCGAAGGAGAGGAAACACCTCTTCCTGGTGTCAACTAAGGAGGATCACAACGTTGACTCCTCTGTGCTCTTCCACGCCGCTCATTCTGCCTGCTTACACAGCCACACCCAGGCCCGGTCCAGGCCTTGGCCCAGCGCCGGCAGTCCAAAGGGAGCGATCAGTATCTGGTCGCCTTCGGGCACCCCAGCAGAGGAGTCACCGCACGGCTGTGGAAACGTTTGAATGGTGTTCAGTGGTTGCCTGTTCTGAACTCAGCATGGCCGGGAACGCACTTGCTAAGCCTTACACCATTACCACCACCACCACCTCCTCCACCCCTTCAACCCCCCCCCCCCTCTCCCAGTTTCTGCCCGCTGCCTTCTGCTATAGACAATTACGGCAAAGCGGAGAAGCCAGTGTGGTCAGAGAGAGAGAGAGAGAGAGAGAGAGAGAGAGAGAGAGAGAGAGTTATTAACTGCTCTCTCCGAAGTTCCTACCTCATTGATTTTTGTGGCCAAATTCTAAAACACGACTGGAAGGGAAGGAGGGAATTGTAGAAAACACACACACACACACACACACACACACACACACACACACACACACACACACACACACACACACGGCCACACACACACACACACACACACACACACACGGCCACACACACACACACACGGCCACACACACACACACACACACACACACACACAGCCACACACACACACACACACACACACACACACACACACACACACACACACACACACACACACACGTACGCACGCACACGACTCGTATGTGACGATTCTTTAAATTCAGTCTGACATTTTAATCCTATAATGTTAAACTAGGTCGCCGAAGAGGCTGGGGAGGAGGGGGGGAGGGGGTAGAAATAGGGGGAAAGCAAGGAAAAGACAGGGGTGTACGGGGGGACTATTAGGAAAAGAAAAAAAGGAATTGGGATAGAGAAAAAGGGGAAGACTGAAGACGGGAAGGGGAGGGGGGGGGGGGGGAGGGTTAGGGTCAGACCAGATTCACACTGACTTGAGCAGAAGAGGAACGGCTTGTGTGCTGATCCCCGCGCATATGGGGAGTTGGTGCGGCAGCACCAGAAGGACGGAGGGACGGGTTGAGCTTGAACAAAACAAGAAAAAAAAAAAT
>CM065719.1:84160850-84175850 GCA_033310375.1 Conus canariensis
TGTGACACAACGTCTCCAGTTCCCAGACATTGCCACATCACAAGACGGCGCTCTGGCATTAAACGTTTGTAACAATAGAAGTGAAACCAAATCAGGAGGCGAAAGCCGAACCTTGTAGTGGAAGCGCGCACCACACACCGTCAGCATGAACCTGCCTTTCAATCAGGTGAAGTGTGGACGATAAAGCCATCAGTGTTGGAGTGGGACGGATGACAGTTTTGTTTTGTTTTTCGTGCAAGTTCTGTTAATTGACCACCCAAAAAAGGTCTGATGGTCGTTGTTTTATGGAGAATGTTAATTTAGTGTGTCTGTGCTTCTGCGCAGTTTTTTGTTTTGTTTTGGGGGAGGGTGGTGGTGGTGTGAAAATTATGAAAAAGGGTCACGTGTATTTGATTATTAGACACCATTCAACATTGATGTGTGTGTGTCTCCGTCTGTGTGTGGTGTGGTGTGGTGTGTGTGTGTGTCGCGACGCGCGCGCGCGCATGTGTGTGTGTGTGTGTGTGTGTGCGCGCGCGCGCGTCTCACTCACTTCTTCCTCTCGCTCCTCCCTCTCTTCTCTCTCTGTTGCCTGTCTGTCTGTCTGTCTGTGTGTTTCGCCCCCCTCTCACCCCTCCTCCACTCCCCCCCCCTCTCCCCCTTCTTCTCCTCCTCCCCCCCCCCCCCCCCCCTCCCACTTATCTTCTGCAATGAAAACAACCATCAATCAATACACAGCATGGACAGTAGTACTTTTCTTTTTCGTACAAAGGAGGAAAAAATAAGGGCAGCGGAGTGAAAAATCATCTTCGTGTTACAATGACGGGGGGGGGGGGGGGGGGGGGGATAGGTGAGGTGGAAGAGATTCGCCGGTCTCGGAGCCTGCCACGGCCGAGGGGGCACGGCAAGTAGGAACTGTGCGCAAGGCGTCTTCATCTCCGACGACTGTCGGATGGAGGCAGAGTATCTGGGTTTCGGCTGAGTTCTTCACGGTACACTGCGCTACGTCATCCGTTCACCTTTTCCTCTGTACGGGTAAGGTAAAGTAACACTGCTTATAGCCCAGCCGACCGCAAAGGGCCATATCAGGGCTGTCACCGCGTTGAAGTCAACTCACCAGTCATTATTTAAAACAAACAAACAAGAAAAACTCTCATTCACACAATCCTGCAAAACACACCTTCTAAAAAAAAACCCACCGGAAGTTTTGTTACAAATGTTTTCTCCGTAAAATCGTAGAGCAGATGAAAAATGTGATATCTTCTCTGTCTGCCCTTTCTTCTTCCCTTGTGCTGTTTCTGTCAGGACGGTCTCGGGAGAGCTCATTTTGGCTTCTCACATGGCCGTACGGCTTTAGCATTCTTTATCTTTTCTCACTGGCCAGCTGGTTTCCATAGTGACTCGCATGCTGACCTGTGATTCATTGCGCTGCGGACATACAGGGAGATAACCCGGGAACTCTTCGAAGCATCTCATCTTCACTGCTTGGAGCTTGAAAAGGAGGGAATAGCATGAACAGGTACGTGACAGAGAAAATGGAGGGAATAGCATGAACAGATACGTGACAGAGGGAATAGCATGAACAGGTACGTGACAGAGAAAATGGAGGGAATAGCATGAACAGGTACGTGACAGAGGGAATAGCATGAACAGGTACGTGACAGAGAAAATGGAGGGAATAGCATGAAGAGATACGTGACAGAGGGAATAGCATGAACAGGTACGTGACAGAGGGAATAGCATGAACAGATACGTGACAGAGGGAATAGCATGAACAGGTACGTGACAGAGGGAATAGCATGAACAGATACGTGACAGAGGGAATAGCATGAACAGGTACGTGACAGAGGGAATAGCATGAACAGGTACGTGATAGAGGGAATAGCATGAACAGGTACGTGACAGAGGGAATAGCATGAACAGGTACGTGACAGAGGGAATAGCATGAACAGGTACGTGACAGAGGGAATAGCATGAACAGGTACGTGACAGAGAAAATGGAGGGAATAGCATGAACAGATACGTGACAGAGGGAATAGCATGAACAGGTACGTGACAGAGGGAATAGCATGAACAGGTACGTGACAGAGGGAATAGCATGAACAGGTACGTGACAGAGAAAATGGAGGGAATAGCATGAACAGGTACGTGACAGAGGGAATAGCATGAACAGGTACGTGACAGAGGGAATAGCATGAACAGGTACGTGACAGAGGGAATAGCATGAACAGATACGTGACAGAGGGAATAGCATGAACAGATACGTGACAGAGGGAATAGCATGAACAGATACGTGACAGAGAAAATGGAGGGAATAGCGTGAACAGGTACGTGACAGAGGGAATAGCATGAACAGGTACGTCACAGAGGGAATAGCATGAACAGGTACGTGACAGAGGGAATAGCATGAACAGGTACGTCACAGAGGGAATAGCATGAACAGGTACGTGACAGAGAAAATGGAGGGAATAGCATGAACAGGTACGTGATAGAGGGAATAGCATGAACAGGTACGTGACAGAGGGAATAGCATGAACAGGTACGTGGCAGAGAAAATGGAAGGAATAGCATGAACAGGTACGTGACAGAGAAAATGGAGGGAATAGCATGAACAGGTACGTGACAGAGGGAATAGCATGAACAGGTACGTGACAGAGAAAATGGAGGGAATAGCATGAACAGGTACGTGACAGAGGGAATAGCATGAACAGGTACGTGACAGAAAATGGAGGGAATAGCATGAACAGGTACGTGACAGAGGGAATAGCATGAACAGGTACGTGACAGAGAAAATGGAGGGAATAGCATGAACAGGTACGTGACAGAGGGAATAGCATGAACAGGTACGTGACAGAGGGAATAGCATGAACAGATACGTGACGGAGGGAATAGCATGAACAGATACGTGACAGAGGGAATAGCATGAACAGATACGTGACAGAGGGAATAGCATGAACAGGTACGTGACAGAGAAAATGGAGGGAATAGCATGAACAGATACGTGATAGAGGGAATAGCATGAACAGGTACGTGACAGAGGGAATAGCATGAACAGGTACGTGACAGAGAAAATGGAGGGAATAGCATGAACAGGTACTTGACAGAGGGAATAGCATGAACAGGTACGTGACAGAGGGAATAGCATGAACAGATACGTGACAGAGGGAATAGCATGAACAGATACGTGACAGAGGGAATAGCATGAACAGGTACGTGACAGAGAAAATGGAGGGAATAGCATGAACAGATACGTGACAGAGGGAATAGCATGAACAGGTACGTGACAGAGGGAATAGCATGAACAGATACGTGACAGAGGGAATAGCATGAACAGATACGTGACAGAGGGAATAGCATGAACAGATACGTGACAGAGGGAATAGCATGAACAGGTACGTGACAGAGAAAATGGAGGGAATAGCATGAACAGATACGTGACAGAGGGAATAGCATGAACAGGTACGTGACAGAGAAAATGGAGGGAATAGCATGAACAGATACGTGACAGAGGGAATAGCATGAACAGGTACGTGACAGAGAAAATGGAGGGAATAGCATGAACAGGTACGTGATAGAGGGAATAGCATGAACAGATACGTGATAGAGGGAATAGCATGAACAGGTACGTGACAGAGAAAATGGAGGGAATAGCATGAACAGGTACGTGACAGAGAAAATGGAGGGAATAGCATGAACAGGTATGTGACAGAGAAAATGGAGGGAATAGCATGAACAGATACGTGACAGAGGGAATAGCATGAACAGGTACGTGACAGAGGGAATAGCATGAACAGGTACGTGACAGAGAAAATGGAGGGAATAGCATGAACAGGTACGTGACAGAGAAAATGGAGGGAATAGCATGAACAGGTACGTGGCAGAGAAAATGGAGGGAATAGCATGAACAGATACGTGACAGAGGGAATAGCATGAACAGGTACGTGACAGAGGGAATAGCATGAACAGATACGTGACAGAGGGAATAGCATGAACAGGTACGTGACAGAGGGAATAGCATGAACAGATACGTGACAGAGGGAATAGCATGAACAGGTACGTGACAGAGGGAATAGCATGAACAGGTACGTGACAGAGAAAATGGAGGGAATAGCATGAACAGATACGTGACAGAGGGAATAGCATGAACAGGTACGTGACAGAGGGAATAGCATGAACAGGTACGTGACAGAGGGAATAGCATGAACAGGTACGTGACAGAGAAAATGGAGGGAATAGCATGAACAGATACGTGACAGAGGGAATAGCATGAACAGGTACGTGACAGAGGGAATAGCATGAACAGGTACGTGACAGAGAAAATGGAGGGAATAGCATGAACAGATACGTGACAGAGGGAATAGCATGAACAGGTACGTGACAGAGAAAATGGAGGGAATAGCATGAACAGATACGTAACAGAGGGAATAGCATGAACAGGTACGTGACAGAGAAAATGGAGGGAATAGCATGAACAGGTACGTGACAGAGAAAATGGAGGGAATAGCATGAACAGGTACGTGACAGAGAAAATGGAGGGAATAGCATGAACAGGTACGTGACAGAGAAAATGGAGGGAATAGCATGAACAGGTACGTGACAGAGAAAATGGAGGGAATAGCATGAACAGGTACGTGACAGAGGGAATAGCATGAACAGGTACGTGACAGAGGGAATAGCATGAACAGGTACGTGACAGAGGGAATAGCATGAACAGGTACGTGACAGAGAAAATTGAGGGAATAGCATGAACAGGTACGTGACAGAGGGAATAGCATGAACAGGCACGTGACAGAGGGAATAGCATGAACAGGCACGTGACAGAGGGAATAGCATGAACAGGTACGTGACAGAGGGAATAGCATGAACAGGTACGTGACAGAGGAATAGCATGAACAGGTACGTGACAGAGAAAATGGAGGGAATAGCATGAACAGGTACGTGACAGAGGGAATAGCATGAACAGGTACGTGGCAGAGAAAATGGAGGGAATAGCATGAACAGGTACGTGGCAGAGAAAATGGAGGGAATAGCATGAACAGATACGTGACAGAGGGAATAGCATGAACAGGTACGTGACAGAGGGAATAGCATGAACAGGTACGTGGCAGAGAAAATGGAGGGAATAGCATGAACAGGTACGTGGCAGAGAAAATGGAGGGAATAGCATGAACAGATACGTGACAGAGGGAATAGCATGAACAGGTACGTGACAGAGGGAATAGCATGAACAGGTACGTGACAGAGGGAATAGCATGAACAGGTACGTGGCAGAGAAAATGGAGGGAATAGCATGAACAGGTACGTGGCAGAGAAAATGGAGGGAATAGCATGAACAGGTACGTGGCAGAGAAAATGGAGGGAATAGCATGAACAGGTACGTGACAGAGAAAATGGAGGGAATAGCATGAACAGGTACGTGACAGAGAAAATGGAGGGAATAGCATGAACAGGTACGTGACAGAGGGAATAGCATGAACAGGTACGTGACAGAGGGAATAGCATGAACAGGTACGTGGCAGAGAAAATGGAGGGAATAGCATGAACAGGTACGTGACAGAGGGAATAGCATGAACAGGTACGTGACAGAGGGAATAGCATGAACAGGTACGTGGCAGAGAAAATGGAGGGAATAGCATGAACAGGTACGTCACAGAGGGAATAGCATGAACAGGTACGTGGCAGAGAAAATGGAGGGAATAGCATGAACAGGTACGTGACAGAGGGAATAGCATGAACAGGTACGTGACAGAGGGAATAGCATGAACAGGTACGTGGCAGAGAAAATGGAGGGAATAGCATGAACAGGTACGTGGCAGAGAAAATGGAGGGAATAGCATGAACAGATACGTGACAGAGGGAATAGCATGAACAGGTACGTGACAGAGAAAATGGAGGGAATAGCATGAACAGGTACGTGACAGAGGGAATAGCATGAACAGGTACGTGACAGAATAGCATGAACAGGTACGTGACAGAGGGAATAGCATGAACAGGTACGTGACAGAGGGAATAGCATGAACAGGTACGTGACAGAGGGAATAGCATGAACAGGTACGGGACAGAGAAAATGGACAGAGGTCCTGAATCTTATAGGGGGAAGGGTGGTGGGAGTGGGGAGAGGGTGAGAGAGGGGGCGGGGAAGAGGAGGGTTTATAAAGGCTTCGTGGTGGTTTGTGTTGGCTGGTTTGCCACGCTAAAAAAAAACAAGTCTGGGGGGATCAAGCCTGTGTTCCTACAGTCTCACCAGCTCATTAGCCAGTTCACCGACAGACACCCCCAAGGGTGCGATGACGACCAGAGGAAACAGTCCGACTTTTTAACCAATCAGAGAACGTCACCACATTTGATGCTGAAATTAATAATGGCTGAACTTCATTGAAAAGATTACCTTTTCTTTTTTAAAAACTCTAATCGTTACAGACAACTTTTATCTCGTTTGTGTGGAAGATGAAATCTGCTCAACCTTGGGCGCTGCACCGTGGGTATCAAATGACTCAGTCATGATTTGCACTTGAAGACTGAGCTAGTTTTTAAGCTGTTTCCACAAAATGTTTGATTTTTTGTCAGTAAAGCCTGGTCCTCGGATCTATCCCCAAACTTGTTTGTATTTGTAAACAAACAAGGAAGTAAACAACACGCACGAAAACACGGCAAGGCGTATTCCTTCGGTAAAGTATGGGTCCCTGAAGACCCAGGCTTTAGTTGTCTACAGAAAGTATGGGTGCCAAGAAACCCACGACGTACGTCAAGGCTTTGGTCCTATACGGTTCCAATTTCAATTTCATCAAGGAGGCGTCACTGTGTGCGGACTAGTCCGTATACGCTACACCACATCCGCTAAGTTTTGAGACCACACCACGCATGATTTTAAGCTGATGAATAAATGAATTCACAACTAAGATGAGAGAATTGAAGAAGAGGGTCTCGTGGGCTACGACTTAGCAGATGTCTGACCTAAGCATTAGCCCAACGCGCTGGTCAGACCTTGAGACCTTCGGTCCTATACAAAAAGCGTGAGTCCAGAGAGACCGGCAACATACGGTCAGGTTTCAGAACTATACAAATAGTGCGTGTCCCAAGAGACCGGCAACATGCGGTCAGGTTTTAGAACTATACAAATAGTGCGTGTCCCAAGAGACCGGCAACATGCGGTCAGGTTTTAGAACTGTACAAATAGTGTGTGTCCCTTAGACACCCACGACCTGTAGCACGAAAGAAAATTTAGGCGACGCACGGTGAAGGCTAAGCGGAAAGAATCGAAATCAGAAACAACGTTGTGCATTATCTGCCTGCCTCTTTCATTGATAAATGTCAGCAGGTCAGGTCAGGTGACCTGCTGAAACCGAGTTCTGTCAACGTCCATGCAAAGGAGAGCAAAAGCTGTGCCGTGTTGCTCTTTCTTTCTTTTAAAAATTGTTTCTTAAAGACAACCACACTTGGCCTTAATTCGGACAAATATTCTTTGCACTCCTCTTTACGGAAGAGATGTGCTTTTTTTAAAATATGTTTTGGATGCAGCGAGACAATCTGACTGCCTCAGAGACAGGTGTGTGTGCGTGTGCGTGTGTGTGTGTGTGTGTGTGTGTGTGTGTGTGTGTGTGTGTGTGTGTGTGTGTGTGCTCGCACGCACATGCGGGGGTATGTGTAAGATATGTATTAGTCGCTGGGGCTGGGAAAAGAAAGATACTCCCCCCCTCCCCCCCCCCCCCCCCCCCCCCCCCCCCCCCCCTTCTTTGGTCCTAGTTTTCAATGTGGGCAGTCGCAGGAGACGAGTGTCACAGGAAGAAGGGAGCTGACGTGGTGTGTGGATTGTGAAGCCGTTCAGACAGGTAGGCAAAGGCACAACCAGAGATGACTGACAGCAGATGGAGAGGGGGAGAGGAAAGGGGGACAATAAAAAGGAGAGAAGAAAAAAGAATAAATAAAATGAAGAAAGAAAACGTGGATCCGGAGTATTGCCCAATGCATAATTATGAATTATCGTCGTTATTATCAGCGCGTCCCATTTCTTGTATGGCAGCCCAGCAAGACACAAGAGTCGGCCTACTCCTGTCGCAAGTCCAGGTCAGACAGGGGAGGAAGGTTGATGAGGGAAACGTGATCTTATGGCAGCATGCCGGCGTCAAGACGTTGTCATTTCAGCTTTCACATCAGAAAAGGGCGATAACTGGAGCGGTCATCCAGAAAAGGGCGATAACTGAGGGGTCATCCAGAAAAGGGCGATAACTGGAGCGGTCATCCAGAAAAGGGCGATAACTGGAGGGGCGCTCGGGAGAGCACAGATCTCTGTCATGGTCAAACAGATTTGGGATCCAACCCTGGGATCCGGATTCTCTTCAGATATCCGCAGCAGATTTCAATGGGTTTGTGCGTGGACCAGGTTCCATCTTGTTACCAGGTTGGGTTAAATAAAATGGGATCTGCGGTTTTTGCGTAATCGTGTTGTGGAAAAACAAACCTGCAGACCCGGGCGATGACATAACTTCCCAAAGCAGGCTGCTCCGCTGAATCCACTTTACTGGACAGATCTTTTCAATCAGTGGGTCAGTCCATGGAATCTGCCGTTTCCGTCGATGGCATGTGCTATGTACACAAGCATACTTTGTCAGCCGTGTGGATTATGAGAATGTGATGGGGATGTGAGGATATGGATTGAAAAGGGATGGGGTATGGGCGAGTTAGAAGGAATTGATGTGTGTGAGGGTGGGGGTGGAGCGGAGTGGGCGGAGGGAGATACTGTCATATATACAGAGATGAATATCCCATGCTGCGTCCGTTTCTGTCTTTTTTTTCCCCATATGATTTAAATTATTATAAAGTTATTTAATACTGCAGATGAACGTTCACCCACATCTGATAAGTATTTCTTGTACTCCTTTTGGTGTGAATTTGGGTTATTTTTCATTGTCGAAGAGAAAAGAACTTTCTCTGTAAGGGGAGCGAACAAGATGGGGAGGGGGGGGGGGACCCTCCTTAGCGGAGGTGACAGCTGTCATTGAAGAAAAGCGGCATTCTTAGGAGAAACAGTCATTTCCACATGAAAACGCCTCTGTCAGGTATATTTCTATGGCTGCTTCTGTGCGAAAATAGCTGTTACCGTGTGGCGTCTTGTGGAAACAAAACGACTTGCCGACATGGTAAAAGAAAAAAAGTCGGGCAAAATACAAATGTACACACAAAAGTAGGTGCAAAATTACGCGTTTTAATTTTTTTTTTTTTTTTATTGGGAACCAATAAGAGAAATTTCAACAAATTCAGCGTCTTCAGACGGTGTAAACCACCGACATTACAAATGCACGAAACGAGACCGTCCAGATCGCTTCAGGCCGTAGTCTGATTTGCGGACTGCAGTCAGGGAGAGTCTTGCTTTGTGCATGTTGTAAATGTCTGTTGTGTGTGATGTTTGAACATGACGTCTTTGTCGAAAATTCCCTGTTTTGTGTGTGTGTGTGTGATGTCTAACGATGGAACAACTTTGTCGAAAATTCCCTTTCCTGTATGTCTGTTATGTCTGTTATGTATGATGTATGAAGCTGGGACGTCTTTGCCGAAAGTTTCCTTGTTTGAAGCTGGACGTCTTTGTCGAAAATTCCCGGGCCTGTATCTCTGCTGTGTGTGACATCTTTGTCGAAAATGTCCTTGCCCAGTGCAGCTGTTGTGTGTGTGATGTCTAAAGATGACATCCTCGGCGAAACGTCCCTTGCCTGCATGTCTGTTGTGTGTGATGTCTAAAGATGACATCCTCGGCGAAATGTCCCTTGCCTGCCATGTCTGTTGTGTGTGATGTCTAAAGATGACATCCTCGGCGAAACGTCCCTTGCCTGCCATGTCTGTTGTGTGTGATGTCTAAAGATGACATCCTCGGCGAAACGTCCCTTGCCTGCCATGTCTGTTGTGTGTGATGTCTAAAGATGACATCCTCGGCGAAACGTCCCTTGCCTGCCATGTCTGTTGTGTGTGATGTCCCTTGCCTGCCATGTCTGTTGTGTGTGATGTCCCTTGCCTGCCATGTCTGTTGTGCGTACAGTGTGTCTGATTTTCCTCATGGCAGAAAAAAAAAGTAACCACCGTCTTTTGACATGGCAGTGCTCCTGTAAGCTCCTTCTGAAGGCACACCTTTAATGGAAGCGCCGAGCTGTTCCTTCGCTCTGCCACCCACGCTTCCCTTCACCCTCCTCACTCCCTCCCGCTCCCCTCTTCGCCCCCCCCCTCCCTCCTTCCCCCGTCCACCCTGACTGATCATGCGTTCGACAGTGCTGGAATTGTGACGGCCTGTCATTGCCTGTCAGGGCACGGAGAAAGGTCATTGTCGTCTCTTTACGGACAGGGAAATGTGATGCCTTGCTTGTCACCAGTATATGATAAAAGGTCATTGTCGTCTGTTTATGATCTGTGACATTTTTTCTCCTCCGATCTTTTCTTTGAGAAGGGCAAAAATATACGATTACGCGATTGTGTGCTTAGAATTTGGAACAGGCGGCTTGTGTGTGTGTGTGTGTGTGTGTGTGTGTGTGTGTGTGTGTGTGTGTGTGTGTGTGTGTGTGTGTGTGCGCTTTTTTTTTCGTTTCGCAAACTCTTTATATATTCTAGCTTCTTGTTCATAGTTTAGGACATTCTTTCTTTCGGTTCGCATATACTTCTTTCTTTTTCATTTTTATCATTCATAGTTTCCTTTTTTCTTCCGACAGACTTCGCAGAGTATTGGAGAAATTTAGAGGCTGGGTAGTGAGAAGAAAGAAGGAGGCCAAGGAATCTTTATTGGGCCCACCTGATAGCAAATGTCCTGGAGAGAGAGAGAGAGAGAGAGAGAGAGAGAGAGAGAGAGAGAGAGAGAGAGAGAGAGACGGGGACACGACTGCTATGGGTGGAAGGAGACTGGGATGGGGCGGGGGAAGAGAGAGGGGTTAGGACGGCTGGAAGCAATGTCGACTTCGCTTCTAACTGCTATGGAGTCTTGTTTTGTGCGCTTTTATGTCGTCTTCGTTTCTGCTGCTGTGGTGTGGTGTTATGTGCATTATCATGTCGTCTTTGTTTTTGCTGTTTGGGGGGGGGGGGGGGGATATTTTTTGTGTGCATTTGATTTCGTCTTTGTTAATTCCGCTGCTGGAGAGCATTATTTGAGGTATTTCATGTGTATTCATTGTGACGTCTGAGGAAGACACGGTCACGGAGAATTGACTTGTCTGGTTGGTATTGTCGGACTGTTTGGTGTTGTATATGAAAATAGCTTCCTTTGCACCCTGTTTGCTGCCTTTACCTGTACTTTTGCCCTATGAAGTCGGTCGTTTCCTCCCACGCGGCGCGACCTTCTCCTCGGATTGGATTTGCGGAAAAAAGAAATCTGGTCTGATGGACCTAGTTCCCTGCTCTGTGGGTTTTTTTTCATTTGTTTTGAATCAAGTCGTAAGGAAACATCTTTGTCGTCTGTTCATACTCCATAGTTGGACCTAGTTCCCTGCTCTGTGTTTTTTTTTTTTTTTTTCATTTGTTTTGAATCAAGTCGTAAGGAAACATCTTTGTCGTCTGTTCATACTCCATAGTTGGACCTAGTTCCCTGCTCTGTGGGGTTTTTTTTCATTTGTTTTGAATCAAGTCGTAAGGAAACATCTTTGTCGTCTGTTCATACTCCATAGTTGGACCTAGTTCCCTGCTCTGTGGGGTTTTTTTTTTTCATTTGTTTTGAATCAAGTCGTAAGGAAACATCTTTGTCGTCTGTTCATACTCCATAGTTGGACCTAGTTCCCTGCTCTGTGGGGTTTTTTTCATTTGTTTTGAATCAAGTCGTAAGGAAACATCTTTGTCGTCTGTTCATACTCCATAGTTGGACCTAGTTCCCTGCTCTGTGGGGTTTTTTTCATTTGTTTTGAATCAAGTCGTAAGGAAACATCTTTGTCGTCTGTTCATACTCCATAGTTGGACCTAGTTCCCTGCTCTGTGGGGTTTTTTTTTTTTCATTTGTTTTGAATCAAGTCGTAAGGAAACATCTTTGTCGTCTGTTCATACTCCATAGTTGCTGGAACGGTGGCCCAATGGATAGTGCGCTCGCCAGAAAAAAAAACCAAGAGATTCTTAGATCCGTGGTTCAGAGTGTATAGTGAGTGATCGATTGTCTTCGCTGTCTGTCTTTCATTTTTTCCCCTCGGTCCTTTTTCTCACAAGACTTAAAGGGCGGTTTCAGTGCCAGTGTTTCGGATGAGACGATTAAACCGAGTTTCCGGATGCAATATGCATTTACCGCCCGTGACAGAACCCACGGTACAAGGGAGTTAATCCTGAGAGAGAGAGAGAGAGAGAGAGAGAGAGAGAGAGACAGACAGACAGAGAGACAGACAGACAGACAGAAAGAGAGGAGAGAGAGAGAGAGAGAGAGAGAGGGGCACTGGACAATGACGCGGGTACCCAGGGGACAGTCTCTGGAATTTGGCATCGAGGAATCTGTTGAGACGGTGACGTTTCATATTGCAATGCGGTGAAATACATTGTTATTATTGGCCTTCCAAGACAGGATAGTACGCCATCACGCCATGTTGGTTTTTTTTGTTTGTTTGTTTGTTTGTTTTAATTTGGAAATTTGATTTAATTAAAGGCGCACACCGGAGAGAGAGAGAGAGAGAGAGAGAGAGAGAGAGAGAGAGAGAGAGAAGAGAGAGACTTTGTATTTCCTTTTCTGACATGAATATTAAGCCGTGTTCTCGTTTATTATCAATATTTTATTGCTGTGTTATTTCCTAGTGCTTTTTTTTGTTTGTTTCCCCGGCGCATGGTTTATTGGGATTGATTTGTGAGATGATGTTGAGATTGGAATGATTAAATAAGAGGAGGAGGAGAAGGAGGAGGGGAGAGAGAGAGAGAGAGAGAGAGAGAGAGAGAGAGCACGCGTTTGTGCGCTTTCTGTCGTGTGTGTTTTGTGTGTGTGTGTGTGTGTGTGTGTGTGTGTTTGGTAGTCGCACACACTCGTGTAGAGACAATTTCTCTCCCTCTCTCTCTCTCTCTCTCTCTCTCTCTCTCTCTCTCTCATTGGCTGGAGCGGTTTATTTTTGACACCCCACCCACCCCCTTCTTACACTTCTTTCTCTCCTTCCGTCTCCTTTCCTCCCTCCTTGCCACTCTCTGTCTACCTGCCTGCCTGCCTGCCTGCCTGCCTGTCTGTCTGTTTGCCTGTCTGTCTCTCTCGCTCGCTCGCTCCCCACCTGTTGTTTATGTGATGGTGGTGGTGGTGTGTGTGTGTGTGTGCGTGCGTGCGTGCGCGCGCGCGCGTGCTGGCGCGTATAAGGCGCGCGCGTTTTATGTGAGCAGCTGTTTCTGTTTGCCGACAAACGTGAGATCTGTGTGGGGGGGTTATGGACTCGTTAAAATCATGGTTTCAACAGAGGTCCAGGCTGGTCTCAAGGACGTGCTGAGCGCATCGCAGTGAACAAAGTTGCGCAGTTCTTGGGGGGGGGGGGGGGGGGGGGGGGGGGGGGGGGGGCGGGGTGCACATGGATGGGGAGTAAGAGTGTGGACAGGTGAAGATGGGAGGAAAGTGGATAAAAATGTGAAATTAAACAAGATGATGGCTAGGGAAGTGGATAAAAATGTGAAATTAAACAATATGATGGCTAGGGAAGTGGATAAAAATGTGAAATAAAACAAGATGATGGCTAGGGAAGTGGATAAAAATGTGAAATAAAACAAGATGATGGCTAGGGAAGTGGATAAAAATGTGAAATTAAACAAGATGATGGTTAGGGAAGTGGATAAAAATGTGAAATTAAACAAGAAGATGGTTAGGGAAGTGGATAAAAATGTGAAATTAAACAAGATGATGGTTAAGGAAGTGGATAAAAATGTGAAATTAAACAAGAAGATGGCTAGGGAAGTGGATAAAAATGTGAAATTAAACAAGAAGATGGTTAGGGAAGTGGATAAAAATGTGAAATTAAACAAGAAGATGGTTAGGGAAGTGGATAAAAATGTGAAATTAAACAAGATGATAGGTTAAGGAAGTGGATAAAAATGTGAAATTAAACAAGATGATAGGTTAAGGAAGTGGATAAAAATATGAAATTAAACAAGAAGATGGCTAGGGAAGTGGATAAAAATGTGAAATTAAACAAGAAGATGGCTAGGGAAGTGGATAAAAATGTGAAATGAAACCAAGAGTATGGTTGCAAAGAAAGATACTCTTCCCCTCCTCCCTCCTTCGCCTCTCACCCCTCTCCTCCCCTCTGAAAGGTTTCGTGCAATGCATGGACGCAGAACGCGCGTCCGTGTTTGTTTGTCTATATGTGCGCGCGCGTGCAGAATGTGTGTATATTCAACTTGCGTGCATGTGCGTGTGTGTGTGTATGTAATACGTATGTATATTATGGAAGGGTGCGTTCGTTTGTCGGATCCAGAGCGCGTGATTTCTTTATGGTGTGTGTGTGTGTGTGTGTGTGTGTGTGTGTGTGTGTGTGTGTGTGTGTGTGTGTGTTTTATGTGAGTCTGTGTGTGCACCCGCGCGCGTGTGTGTTGTTGTCTTCAATTTAACGTCTTTCCACATTAAGTGATATTAGACGATCGTGTGTGTGTGTGTGTGTGTGTGTGTGTGTGTGTGTGTGTGAGAGAGAGAGAGAGAGAGAGAGAGAGAGAGAGAGAGAGAGGGAGATGTGTGTGTGTGTGTGTGTGTGTGTGTGTGTGTGTGTGTGTGTGTGTGTGTGTGTGAATTTCAAATGGTAATCTCTTGCAGGATCTCTGTAAGTCTACACAGAGGAGCTGGCGCATCACAATAAGCATGTGCACAGTGCTTGTTGAATTATTGATTTACGGGGGGGAAAAAAAGAGCCATAATGCTCGTTGTTTTGAATGGTAACCAGTGATTTGCACATGAAAAGAGCTTTTTTGTTGTTGTTGCCCTACCACAACATCGCGCATGACGTGTGCGGAAAGAATGCAAGAAATCAGTATAAATCATGATGATAACGACGATGAAACATAACAAAAATGATGATGGTGATTTTTCTGAGCCTTCTTACCCACAGACTAAAGGCGACCCACAAA
>CM065719.1:84188350-84198350 GCA_033310375.1 Conus canariensis
TGCATGTCTTTGTCTATGTCTCTCTACTGTCTGTCTCTACTTCTCTGTATCTGTCTGTCTGTCTGTCGCTCTCTCTCCCCTGCCCCTCCCTCTGTGCCTGTCTGTCTGTCTGTCTGTCTGTCTGTCTGTCTGTCTCTCTCTCTCTCTCTCTCTCTCTCTCTCTCTCTCTTCTCTCTCTCTCTCTCATTCTCTCTCTCGCTCTCTGTCTGTCTATCAGTCGGTCTGCCTGTCTGCATCTCTGTCTGTCTGTCTGTCTGTCTCTGCCACCAGATCACAATCGTACGTCCCTTCCCCTCTTGTCACTGTCCTCGATCTCTATCGATCTGTGGCTCCATTTCAGTCTCTTTCCCTCTCCTCAATCCTCCCCCCCCCCCCCCCCACACACACACACCTCTCTCCCGAGCCCTGTGCCCTCCTTTTCCCGTTCCCACCCCCACCCCCACCCCTCTTTCTCTTGCCCCCCCCCCCCCCCCTCCACATCCACTCACACACATATTCCAGTCTGGCTGAATCTCTGAACTATCAACGGAAGACGGCGAACTTCATTGTCTCGCTCTTCTCAGACTGGAGGATTTTTAGGGGGGGGGGGGGGGGGGGGGGGGGGGGACGACAGACGGGCCGCTGTCTTGTTTTATATGGAGACAGGCTGCTTTGGGTGGTGGGGATGTGGGGGTGGGGGGGTGGGGGTGGGGTGGGGGACTCCTGAACACCATTGAATCTGGCCTCGGCCGCCGCTCTCTCTCTCTCTCTCTCTGTCTGTCTGTCTCTCTGTCTCTCTCCCTATATATCTTTTTCTGTCTCTCCCTCCCTCCCTCCCCCCTGCTCTCATCTTCCTTTTTCCCACTCTGTTGTGTTATGCGTCCCGTCCTCTCTTCTCCAGACAGTAGTACTAAAACTTGCCGAGCAGTACCGTCTCAAGTTGAGTTAGTGCATGTGTCTCTGTTTGATGTGACAGGAGATCGATCGGGTGATAAGTAAACATCATGAAAAAGAATAAATAGATGTGGTATAGGTGTGCTACTAGATGAAGACACACACACACACACACACACACACACACACACACACACACACACACACACACACGCGCGCGCGCGCGCGCGCACGCACATACAAACACACATGCACACACGCACGCACACACACACACACACACACACACACACACACACACACACACACACGCACACACACACACGCACACACACACGCACACACACACACACACACACACACACACACACACACACACACACAGAGAGAGAGAGAGAGAGAGAGAGAGAGAGAGAGAATATCTCCAATTTCAACTTCTGTTTGGGTTCCCTGTAGTCACCGAATCAATTTATTTGCACTCTGTCAATCAATGACGAGGTGACCCCCCTGATACCCCGCCCCCCCCCCCCCCCCCCCCCCCCCCCCGTTAGTCAGCTTGCCCCCTGGTAGTCGGCTCGGCTTGAAAGACCATGCATCAATCAGTCGGTCACTCCTGTTTTTCCTAGCAGGCCTCCACCAACAGCAACACTAATTATCACGGTGACATGCCTTGGATCTTTTGTAAGAGTATATCGAGCGTGCAGGACACGGGAAACACGAGTCGAAAGCAAGGCAGCCCGACAGCTTATTACCTACAGCTATGGCGCACCACTGGCAGCAGGAGTTTATTTCTTGTGAACTTTTCGTGTGGAATCCTGAGAAGATTAAAGTTATCGATTAAAATCGCAATTCACAGAGTGGATCACGGGATTGTGAGTGAGTGGTCTACTTTTGGCCGATTTTAGGCGATTTCAGGTTGAGATCAATCGAGTCACTGGCAGAGAAAAGTATACTTGCATAGCTTTCACTTCTGTTAGGCCATTGTCGGCATGAGTGCATATTTGAATTGTCGAGTCAGCGATCTTTTGAACCATTCAGAGCATCGTATGATATACATCATAAATTCAAAACAAAACCAAAAGAAAGAAAAAATTCACCTACACGTGTTCATGAACTCTAATTCTATTTTGATGACTTTGTTGTTGTTGTTGTTGTTTTTTTAGGGGGGGGGGGGGGTAGAGGGTGCAGGAGGGGGAGAATGTCAGTGTTCTAAGGAAAACGGTTACAAATCTTAACAACTCAACTGGATCCGCCGTGCATATCAAACCGTCTTGTTCGAAATGGTGGAAATGTTCCGACTTTTCTCACCGTGAATGGACCATACACGGACCAGGCCATCTCTCTCTCTCAATCATGCAGTCGTTCGGAGACAGAGTGTTTTGCCTTTGCCTTTACGCGGCATCAACTGATTCCAGATGAATTATGGCACACACCCCGGCCTGCCGTGGCCTTGGCCAGTGGCCAGCGTGGCCCTGGGATCGAAGTGAGCCGAGGGACGGCAGATTCCACAGGCTGACCAGGCCAGGCCAGGGTCAGACTGACCAGGCCAAGCACGGCAGGCAGAGAGGGTGAGCTGTGTCAGAGATGCAGAGGTGGGAGCCGTGAATCCACTTCACTGGTGTGCGAATCTTGACGTGCGTATGTGATGTATGGACAGTAACGGTGTTACGGATCTCGATACCAATCGCGAAGCGTTTACTGTTGTTTTGTTGTTGTTGTTTGTTGGGTTGTTGTTTTTTTGTTTGTTTGTTTTTTTTGGTGTGTATGGGAAAACGAACCGTGGCTGAACATAATGAGAGAAGATGTTCTTTGTGACGCCCAGGACTGAGAGACATTTATGTGGTTTGTGTTGGAGATCAAGTGCATTTCACGCCAAGAGACTCGGAATGAGACTCTGTATTGTGTAACCTTCGTGCTTGTTTTTTATTTTGTTTATCTTTTTGTTTAAAAAAAAAAAAGTTGATGTGGAGCTACGTGGTTTGAGGGATTCTGTCATCTTCCTTGTGGCTGGTAGGAAGAGTGGTCGATGTTCACCAGTTGGATCACTACACACTGACCGACCACAAGGCCCGGTTCCGGGTTCTGGCGGTTCTCTTCAAGACGAGGACTCTGATGGCATGTGGTATGCACATGGCGCGCGCGCGCGCGCGCGTGTGTGTGTGTGTGTGTGTGTGTGACATTTAGACATGGTTTTGCAACGGACGTGCTAGGAGTGACTTGCGGACGCGCTTTGATCGCCTCCTGGGCCATTTCAATTGTTCGCGGATTCTTTTATCTTCCAGGGAGTGCCAGACATACGATCAGTGAGGAGAGAAGGGGAAAGTGGAGGGGGGAGGGGGGCGGGGAGAGGAGTGGGAATTCGTGACGTCGGCTTCTTGTTGTTTTCAGTTTGACGTCTCTTCACTGGAAGTGACATCACAGCATGTCGGTGGCATGTTGGTGGGTCTGCGTGTGATTGGAGTGACAGTTGTGTGTGCCTCTGTAATGTTGGAATAGATTTTCTGTCGGTTGATTATCTTCCCCATGCAGAAATTCCACTTTCGTCGACGTCTGTTGGTGTGTCGTCTTTTAGTAGTCAGATGACCCCCCCCCCCCCCCCCCGCCCCCGTACGTCTTTTAGTAGTCAGATGACCCCCCCCCCCCCCCGCTCCCGCACGTCTTTTAGTAGTCAGATGAACCCCCCCCCCCCCCACGCCCCCGTACGTCTTTTAGTAGTCAGATGACCCCCCCCCCCCCCCGCTCCCGTACGTCTTTTAGTAGTCAGATGGACCCCCCCCCCCCCCCCCCCGCCGCTCCCGTACGTCTTTTAGTAGTCAGATGACACCCACCCCCCGCCCCCGTACGTCTTTTAGTAGTCAGATGACCCCCCCCCCCCCCCCCGTACGTCTTTTAGTAGTCAGATGACCCCCCCCCACCCACCCCGATCCCGTACGTCTTTTAGTAGTCAGATGACCCCCCCCCCCCCCCGCCCCCGTACGTCTTTTAGTAGTCAGATGACCCCCCCCCCCCTCCCGTACGTCTTTTAGTAGTCAGATGACCCCCCTCCCCCGCTCCTGTACGTCTTTTAGTAGTCAGATGACACCCACCCCCCCCGCACGTCTTTTAGTAGTCAGATGACCCCCCCCCCCCCGCCCCCATACGTCTTTTAGTAGTCAGATGACACCCCCCCCCCCCCGCCCCCGTACGTCTTTTAGTAGTCAGATGACCGCCCCCCCCCCCCCCCCCCCCGTCCCTGTACGTCTTTTAGTAGTCAAATGACACCCCCCTCCCCCGCCCCCCGTACGTCTTTTAGTAGTCAGATGACCCCCCTCCCCCCCCCCCGCCCCCGTACGTCTTTTAGTAGTCAGATGACCCCCCCCCCTCCCGTACGTCTTTTAGTAGTCAGATGACCCCCCCCCCTCCCATACGTCTTTTAGTAGTCAGATGACCTCCCCCCCCCCGCCCCCCCCCCCCCCCCCGCCCCCGTACGTCTTTTAGTAGTCAGACGACCCCCCCCCCGCCCCCGTACGTCTTTTAGTAGTCAGGTGACCCCCCCCCCCCCCCCCCGCCCCCGTACGTCTTTTAGTAGTCAGATGACCCCCCCCCCCCCCCCCCCGCACGTCTTTTAGTAGTCAGATGACCCCCCCACCCCCCGCCCCCATACGTCTTTTAGTAGTCAGATGACACCCCCCCCCCTCCCCCGCCCCCCGTACGTCTTTTAGTAGTCAGATGACCCCCCCCCCCCCGCCCCCGTACGTCTTTTAGTAGTCAGACGACGCCCCCCCCCCCCCCCCGTACGTCTTTTAGTAGTCAGATGACCCCCCTCTCCCCCCCCCCCCGCCCCCGTACGTCTTTTAGTAGTCAGATGACCCCCCCCCCCTCCCGTACGTCTTTTAGTAGTCAGATGACCCCCCCCCCCCTCCCATACGTCTTTTAGTAGTCAGATGACCTCCCCCCCCCCCCCCGCCCCCGTACGTCTTTTAGTAGTCAGACGACCCCCCCCCCCCCCGCCCCCGTACGTCTTTTAGTAGTCAGGTGACCCCCCCCCCGCCCCCGTACGTCTTTTAGTAGTCAGATGACCCCCCCCCCCCCCCCGCACGTCTTTTTGTAGTCAGATGACCCCCCCACCCCCCGCCCCCATACGTCTTTTAGTAATCAGATGACACCCCCCCTCCCCCGCCCCCCGTACGTCTTTTAGTAGTCAGATAACCCCCCCCCCCCCGCCCCCGTACGTCTTTTAGTAGTCAGACGACACCCCTCCCCCCCCCCCCGTCCCCGTACGTCTTTTAGTAGTCAGATGACCCCCCCCCCCCCCCCCCCGCACGTCTTTTAGTAGTCAGATGACCCCCCCCACCCCCCGCCCCCATACGTCTTTTAGTAGTCAGATGACACCCCCCCCCCTCGCCCCCCGTACGTCTTTTAGTAGTCAGATGACCCCCCCCCCCGGCCCCCGTACCTCTTTTAGTAGTCAAATGACCCCCCCTCCCCCCGCCCCCCGTACGTCTTTTAGTAGTCAGATGACACCCCCCCCCTCCCGCCCCCGTTCGTATTTTAGTAGTCAGATGACCCCCTCCCCCCCCCCCCCCCCGCCCCCGTACGTCTTTTAGTAGTCAGATGACACCCCCCCCCCCCCCCCCCCGCCCCAGCTGCTCAACCCGATTTTAACGAAACTCGGTAAGTAAGATGGAATGTAGCCTTAAGAATGAATTCATTGAACTTTGGCGCGGACCTGAATCAAAGGGCGGATGAGGAACATCATGAAACGCGGGGTTGAACACAGAACCCAACAAAACCAAGACCACGGAACCGATTTGAGCGACAGTTGGTGGGAGGAGGGACCATGGCCCAAAGGAAGAAGCTGTGAACTGTTGGTGAGGATCTGGATCTAAAGGGCGGATCCGGGATCCTGTCGACCTTGGAGGGAGGTCTCCCAGCGGTCATGCAGTTTGCTTCTCTATACAATTTGAGTTCAACAGCAAGGCGGCGCGTGTAGACCTAAGGGGTGTTGTTAGATTGACAGACGGATATTATTGCTTATATGGAAATGCCAATGTTTTAAGTTTTTCAGTAGTTTATATTGATGGATTTTTTGTAACCCTCCAGCGCGTTGCCTGCAGTGAAGTGCGCATGATCTTCGGTGCGTACTTTGGGTCAGGGGCGAACTTCCTGAGCGTGAACTCTCTCTCCAAATTGAGAGTGATTCGACTTGATTCATTGGAACTGTTTTTAAGTGAAGGTAGACGTGTGAGACAGACCATGTAGCTGAGTCCTAGTGAGACTGGAGTCGCCTGGCTGGAGTCGCCTGGCTGGAGTCGCCTGGCTGGAGTCGCCTGGCTGGAGTCGCCTGGCTGGAGTCGCCTGGCTGGCTTTTCACGCACAACAACCCCTGCTTTTGTGAGGTTCCGCTGTTTCCTACCCACTTCCCTCCCTCAGTCACCCTCCATCTGCTTCTCCCTCCCTCAGTCACCCTCCATCTGCTTCTCCCTCCCTCAGTCACCCTCCATCTGCTTCTCCCTCCCTCAGTCACCCTCCCTGTCACTCCCTCCCTCAGTCACCCTCCATCTGCTTCTCCCTCCCTCAGTCACCCTCCCTGTCACTGTGTCGGTCTAATTGTGGACTGGCCTCATATGTTCATTACATTGACAGCCACCACGCCTCTCTCTCTCTCTCTCTCTCTCTCTCTCTCTCTGTCTCTCTGTCTCTCTGTCTCTCTCTCTCTCTCTCTCTCTCTCTCTCTCTCTCTCTCTCTCTCTCTCTCTCTCTCTCTCCCCTCAATCACCCAATATCCTGCTTCTTCCTCCCTGTCACTGTGTCTGTCTAATTGTGGACTGGCCTCATATGTTCATTACATTGACAGCCACCACGCTCCCCTCTCTCTCTCTCTGTCTCTCTCTCTCCTCTCTCTCTCTCTCTCTCTCTCTCTCTCTCTCTCTCTCTCTCTCTCTCTCCTCCCCCTCAATCACCCAATATCCTGCTTCTTCCTCCCTGTCACTGTGTCTGTCTAATTGTGGACTGGCCTCATATGTTCATTACATTGACAGCCACCACGCTCGCTCTCTCTTCTCTCTCTCTCTCTCTCTCTCTTCTCTCTCTCTCTCTCTCTCTCTCTCTCTTCTCTCTCTCTCTCTCCCCTCAATCACCCAATATCCTGCTTCTTCCTCCCTGTCACTGTGTCTGTCTAATTGTGGACTGGCCTCATATGTTCATTACATTGACAGCCACCACGCTCTCTCTCTCTCTCTCTCTCTCTCTCTCTCTCTCTGTCTCTCTCTGTCTCTCTCTCTCTCTCTCTCTCTCTCTCTCTGTCTCTCTCTCTCTCTCTTTCTTGAAAGGGAGGACGTGGGAATGGTTGCAATAAGGGAGCACCATTGTGAGGGCCCCCGCCCCCTCCCCCTCCCCCTCCCCGTTTCCTCTCTTTTTCTGTCTGTCTGTCTCGCTGTCTCTCTCTTCCAAACACAAGAAAGGTACATAATAACATCTCTTTATTCACCCTTTCCAACTCCGAGGGAAAAATCCCTCTGCACCGAAACGGGCGGCCCGGCGGAGATGCGAAACCGCAACCCCAGGATCACCAGAGTCCGGCGCTCTACCAATTGAGCTATTCTGACCCCCTGCATGCTGTGAGTGTGGACCTTGTTTGGAAAAACTGGGAGGGTGAGAGGGGTGGGCGAGAGGCGGGATGAGGAGGAAGGAAGCGAGGGTGGGGTGGGGAGAGATAGCCAGCAGACCGAATTGACACTGAATGCACCAGCGTTCACCTTTAACCTTTCCAACAGGCACACAAACTGTTGCGCTCGTTGCAACTCGTTCATTGTCAGTCAACCAATCGTAATGCGCCACTGATCAGAGAGAAAAAAACAACCCAAGTTTGTTTACCATCCCTCCGCCCTCCACACTTCCCCAGGCTGTTCAGGATGTTGTCAGTTCAACCTGTCTGACCAGGAAGTACCCGGGGTCGCCCACTTGCACTCGTTGTGTAGCTGGCATTGTTAGAGCTGCAGCGACCGCATTGTGCGGGTAGAGGATTGCTGGCACTGTTAGAGCTGCAGCGACCGCATTGTGCGGGTAGAGGATTGCTGGCACTGTTAGAGCTGCAGCGACCGCATTGTGCGGGTAGAGGATTGCTGGCACTGTCAGAGCTGCAGTGACCGCATTGTGCGGGTAGAGGATTGAGGTCAGCACTAGTCACGTAGGTGTCGCGTAACCGGCTTTCAGAGAGTGGGGAGCTCAGGTGGCACAGAGGGCAGAGAGAGAGGGGGACACCGCGAGAGGCTGGACTCGGCCAAATGGGGCCTGTCCCCCTGGGAACTGGAGGAGTGGTGTGGAAGGGGGGGGGGGGAGCGAGCGGAGGAGGGAGGGAAGGGGGGGTTGGAAGGAGGATGCTTCCTTTCGGCAGCTGCGCGATGTCTCCCGCCGGAAATGATGTCTGGCACTTCAAATTTACGCGATTGTAGAAAAGGGCTGGTGGTTTTTTTTTTTTTTTTTTTTTTTTTTGTTTTGTTTGTTTTTTTGTTTTGTTTTGTTTTTTTGTTTTGTTTTTGTTTTTGTTTTTTTTCTCATTTCCTTAAATTTTCTTTGCGATATATTTTTTTTTTTTTTAGCTGCTGTGATGATGATGATGATGAAGCAGACTGGCTACACCCACTTTCACCCCAGCAAGAGAAGTATATCTTATGACGGAAAGAAGTTCAATGACTAATTCAGAAAACTTTTCTTTCGTCAATATATTATATTTTTACGGGGGTGAACGTGGAGATAGCATCGTGATTATGATAATAATATATTATTGTTAGAAGTATTATCATTGTCTATTTTATTGATTAACTAACTTGTACGTTTAGTTTTCAAAGAGTCTTGATATACTTTTTTTTCCACAACCTTTTTTGTTAGGCCTTATCATTTATTCCTTGGCAGACCTCAGGGTTATTGGCCCTTCATTCAAAACCTCAACAGAAAACTTCCGTTTGAAAGAGAGCTCCTTTACGTCAGATAGTAATTAATAGACACAATTCAAACGCGCTAGCTAGTCTGTTTATTCTGCATTTGCAGAACATCCAGAGCGGTTTTTTTTTTCCTGATGAAATTCACTCCAATCTTTGACAGAAAGAAAAGATGGTGGAGAGGAATCATGCTTGGAGGCGAGCAGGTGTGGAAAGTAGGGGACTCCAAAGGAGGGGACTTCGCCGCATCTTTTTTTTGTTTTGTTTTGTTTGTTTGTCTCCTTCAGCCATTTCGGACTGTGATGAAGATAGAGGCATAGTGATAAATCAGTAAGAAAAAGAATACAACGTATTCGCCCGGGAAAAAAAAAGAAGTGTAGCTATGAGCAAACATTTTGTCGTCAAGAGAGCTACAGAAGCACCCGTGTGCAGCGTCATTGCTGTGACGAATTCAGCACTTATTTTTGGCTCCCATGGGAGATGTAGGGAACTTTTTTTTCATATGAAATCTGTCCCCGTCCTTTGGAAATTCTCTGCTGGTAATTCCCTCATGTCGCTCTTTTCGCTGCTTTTCGTTGTTGTTCTTTTCTTTTCTTTTTTCCGTTCTGTCTTTGCTGTCGTCCATTTGTTGTTCTTTTCTTTTCTTTTTTCCGTTCTGTCTTTGCTGTCGTCCATTTGTTGTTCTTTTCTTTTCTTTTTTCCGTTCTGTCTTTGCTGTCGTCCATTTGTTGTTCTGAGTTTGCTGTCCATTCTTTGTGTCTTTGTTCTTGAAAGTTCTTTCGCTTTTTTTTCTTCTTCTTCTTCTTAATTTTCATAACATGCTTTTTCCTCCCAACGTGTCTGTTAGGTCGCGAGATGATAAACACCGTTCAGAATGAGCACTAGCACGGGCTCAGTTGGGAAGACTGGGACAACACAGTCGAGTTTCATCCACCTCATGGATGCGTCTCTAAGAGTGTTGCTAAAATTTCCTGACTAACACTGCAGGTGTCTGTATCTCTCGGGCCTGGTTGGCGCCGGAAAATATTATGAAAGTAAGCATAGAGTACAGCCCTGTCATGCAGTCTCAGATCTGAATGGAAATCCGTAGCATGATCTTCATCACCCTCATTCTCATCGATCAGCAAAAAGAAAGTCTCACATTTTGTGGCCCTTCATGCCCTGCTCTCATAGTGACTTCAGTTCGATTGTCTCTCCATGTCTGTGGC
>CM065719.1:84203350-84205850 GCA_033310375.1 Conus canariensis
GATCGCCCCGCGAGGGCGACGCCTGTGTTTGTGAACGTGCGGCGCTGGTTTTAGACTGAATTATCCAGAACTGGGAGGAATCTCTATCGAGCCTAGGCCGTTTTCTTATTTTTGTTTGTTTGTTTGTTTTTCAAACACGGCTCACCACCACCACTGCTGATGATGTGATGTGGTTTTTGGCATTGAAAAAAAAAAAGGATTAAAAAAAAATGTGACGCTAAGGGGAGATGTGTGTGGCCTTCGCCTTCCCCTCCACCCCCCTCAAACCGAAAGTAGTCAGCCAGTTGTAGAGCCTCTCTCTCTCTGTGCTGTTGGGCGGGGCGCCCCAGTGGGGGTGGGGAGGGGGTGGTGGGGGTGGACCAGCGGGCGGGTGGAGGTGTCGGGATGGGCAAGAACTTGCTGAACTCTTTGGGGGCCAAGTTGTCTCAGCTGAAGGTGATGTGTGGCCTGTCTGTGGACTCGGCAGCCAAGGAGGAGGGCGCGGTGGCGGCGGTGCGGAGGGAGCCGGTGCCAGCCCACTGTTTCCTGGCCGTGGTCCGCCACAAGAACCACTGCCTGCGTCTGCTGACCGAGTTCAAGGTGGGTACCGCGTCCTTGTGATTTGGGGTGGTGTTGTGTGTGTGTGTGTGTGTGTGTGTGTGTGTGTGGTGGGTGGGTGTGTGTGGGTGTGTGTGTCTTGTGGTGTGTGTGTGTGTGGGTGTGTCTGTCTTGTGTGTGTGTGTGTGTGGTGTGTGTTGTTGTGTGTGTGTGTGTGTGTGTTGTGGTGTGTGTGTGTGTGTGTGTGTGTGTGTGTGTGTGTGTGTGTGTGTGTGTGTGTGTGTGTGTGTGTTGTGTGTGTTCTTACATGCATTGAAGCGCGCGCGCGCGCCGCGCGTGTGTGTGTGTGTGTGTGTGTGTGTGGTTTGTGGTTCTTACATGCATTGAAAGACGTGTGTGTGTGGTGTGTGTGTGTGTGTGTGTGTGTGTGTGTGTGGTGTGTGGTTTGTGGTTCTTACATGCATTGAAAGACGTTCGTCCAGTCTGTTCTTTATTACCTGTCTACATGCCTACTGCCTGCCTGTCTGTCTGTCTGTCTGTCTGTCTGCCTGTTCTGTCTGTCTGCTCTGTCTGTCTTCCCGTCTTCTCTCTTCTTCTCTCTCTCTCTCTCTCTCTCTTCTCTTATCTCGATCCTCTTCTCTCTTCTCTCCTCTTTCTCTGTTCATATGAGAAACTCTTCTGCTTGTGGAAAAGGTGCCCATGAATTTCTGTGGACCAACATATGGGACTCCTTTTACTCACCTGCCTTTTCTCTTTCCATGTAGGACACCTCTTTTCCTGTCTTTCCATGTAGTACACCTCTTTTCATGTAGTACACCTCTTCCTGTTTTCCATGTAGTACACCTCTTCTCTTTCCATGTAGTACACCTCTTTTCCTGTCCTTTTCCATGTAGACACCTCTTTCCCTGTCTTTCCATGTAGTACACCTCTTTCCTGTAGTACACCTCTTTCCCTGTCTTTCCATGTAGTACACCTCTTTCCCTGTCTTTCCATGTAGTACACCTCTTTTCCTGCTCTTTCCATGTAGTACACCTCTTTCCCTGTCTTTCCATGTAGTACACCTCTTCCCTTCTTTCCATGACACCTCTTTCCATGTAGTACACCTCTTTTCCATGTAGTACACCTCTTTCCCTGTCTTTCCATGTAGTACACCTCTTTTCCATGAACTCTTTCCATGTAGTACACCTCTTTCCCTGTCTTTCCATGTAGTACACCTCTTTCCTGTCTTTCCATGTAGTACACCTCTTTCCTGTCTTTCCATGTAGTACACCTCTTTCCCTGTCTTTCCATGTATACACCTCTTTCCATGTAGTACACCTCTTTCCCTGTCTTTCCATGTAGTACACCTCTTTCCCTGTCTTTCCATGTAGTACACCTCTTTCCCTGTCTTTCCATGTAGTACACCTCTTTTCCTGTCTTTCCATGTAGTACACCTCTTTCCCTGTCTTTCCATGTAGTACACCTCTTTTCCTGTCTTTCCATGTAGTACACCTCTTTTCCTGTCTTTCCATTAGTACACCTCTTTCCCTGTCTTTCCATGTAGTACACCTCTTTCTTCCTCCCTCTTCCCCTTCCATGTAGTACACCTCTTTTCCTGTCTTTCCATGTAGTACACCTCTTTTCCTGTCTTTCTTCGTAAAAAATGTTTTTCAATTACTGATAACCAAGTGATGTAAAAACAAAATGTTGCTCAGTCACAGACCTGCAAATGAGTATATGAATGCTCGGTTACAGACAGGCAAGTGACTGTAAAAATGTCATTGCTAAGTCACAGACTGGCTAGTGATTGCATGCAAAGTTTTGCTTAGTTTCAGACAGGCAAGCGATTGTAAAAAGGTTGCTCGGTTACAGACAGGCGAGCGATTGTAAAAGTTGCTGTTCAGACAGCAACGATGTAAAAAGGTTGCTCGGTTACAGACAGGCAAGCGATTGTAAAAAGGTTGCTCGGTTACAGACAGCAACG
>CM065719.1:84210850-84225850 GCA_033310375.1 Conus canariensis
AGCTGTTGCGAGGCCGGCCTCTCTTTCTCTTTCCCTGCGGGTTCCAGGTCAGAGCTTGGCGTGTGGTGCTGGGGAGTGGAGTTTTGTGTGTATGACCGTTTTTTTTTTATCCCGCCATTAAAGGCAGCCATACTCCAACTTCGGGGAAGGTGCATGCTATGTGTAACATGTCATCCATACCAACGGCCAAACCGGCCTACGCTTCCGAAAGTTGGTGATGGGATTTTACGAGTTTGCAAGATGTTACGCGTGCGTTCACACACGGAACCTCGGTTTATAGTCTCATTCGAAGGACTGTATGGGAAATGGAGTCAGAATCAATGTTAACTCCGAGGGAAAAATCCACCTGTACCGAAACGGCCCGGCGGAGATTCGAACCCGCAACCCTTGGATTACGAGTCCGGCGCTCTACCAGCTGAGCTATTCCGGTCCCCATTTGATCCATATCAGCATACTCTAGTCGGGCTTGGGACCAGCCGGGACTGAGAAATCCCTAGAATATTACGCCTCTAATATGGCTTGGAATTCACAAGGTTCGGGCCGCAGTCCGCGACAGTAACCATGCAGCCACGGCGAATGGAGTTCTCATCGTTCTGTGCACTTTTTTGAGTGCTGTCTGATCTCCCTATGTGCTGCAGACGTTGTTTGTTAAGAAAACTTATTGGAAATGACTTTCTGAAGTCTGGTACTGGCCAGTCTAGGATGACCATCAGTCTGGACAGAAAATAACCGTTTTAACGGCAGGCGTGCGTTTTATCAACGCATGTGAAACGAATGCATTAAAGTTGGTAGAACAAGGCGTACGGAACCTGAAACAGCCCGGTTGCAGAGCGTACACAACAGCGTCGCGTTCGGCCAGAGCAAACTGCTTTGCTGTCGGCTGCCGTGAAAGGTTTACCGGAGCAAACGGATGGCAATTAACCTCCCCTCTTCCGGCGATTCCGCACACCGTGACCGAAGCGTTGTTGCGGTTGAGCGGTTGTAGTGGCATCGGCGCCGGCGGTTATCGATGGGCTGGAGCGATTCCAGTGGCGTGGAGCCGTTGGCCGTGTCGGCGGCAGGGGCAAGGTGCCAGACTTGGTGCCAGTGGAAGCGGTCCCCTTTGTGATAATGACTGCTGATACACGCTCACGATTCGCTGATTGTGTCCCTTTGTTCCCACCCGCCATCACGGGGAGGGGGTGGGAGAGGGGAGAGAGGAGGCGATCGCGTGAGGGGAAGAGGTGTAGGTGGACGGGGGGGGGGGGGGGAGGGAGAGAGAAGAGAGAGAGAGAGAGAGAGAGAGAGAGAGAGAGAGAGAGAAAAAAGAGGCGAAGAGAGATGAGTAAAAAAAGCAGTGTCTGAATTCGCACCACATACACACATGCATGTATGTATATAGATAGATATACCTAGATAGACACACAACACACACCACACACACACACACACCACAACACACACACACAACACACATGTATGTAGATATAGATACTTCGACAAGAGAGAGAGAGAGAGAGAGAGAGAGAGAGAGAGAGAGAGAGAGAGCGCTTTCATTCAGTTTGCTCAGGGCAGGGAAATCGACCAAATTTTTTTTAATGCATATTGTTCATGTTTCGCTTCGATTGCTTAAAAAAAAAAAGGTTTCATTTAATTCGCATTATTCCCATTTCTTTTCCTCCACCCCCCCTCCCCCCTCCCCCCCCCCCCCCCCCCCCCCCCCCCCCCCCCCCCATTCGCTCCACGCTAATTCTTTGCCTTCCTTTTATTCTCTCCCCTTTTCTACTCTTTCGTTCTGAGGTATGTATGTATGTATGTGTACAGCTGAAGGCCCTGTTCACTGTGGGTTAAAGCGAGAGCTTTTATCTCGATTCGATCGAACCTGCGGCGTCGGACCTCGTTGACCAAACCCTTGAACATCCTAAAAATAAAAAGTAAAAAAAAAAAAAAAAAAGAAAAGAAAAGCTGGCATGGAAAGGTGGAATGAATCATACCGGCAAACTTTTTTTTGTGGAACCTCCCCCCCCCCCCATCCCACCTTTACCCACCCCTCCTGCTATCCCCCCTCCCCCCTCCCCATGCCTGCCCTGCAACCAATTAAAATTCATTTTGGGCAGTGCACCAGAAACGGACTTGTCCCCATTCACAGCAGCACTGCGGGAATTTGTTTGCCGCGCACACATTGTTCTATGTTTGCCGCACACACATTGTTCTGTGTTTGCCGCACACACATTGTTCTGTGTTTGCCGCGCACACATTGTTCTGTGTTTGCCCGCACACATTGTTCTGTGTTTGCCGCACACACATTGTTCTGTGTTTGCCGCACACACATTGTTCTGTGTTTGCCGCACACACATTGTTCTGTGTTTGCCGCGCACACATTGTTCTGTGTTTGCCGCGCACACATTGTTCTGTGTTTGCCGCGCACACATCGTTCTGTGTTTGCCGCGCACACATCGTTCTGTGTTTGCCGCGCACACATCGTTCTGTGTTTGCCGCGCACACATCGTTATGTGTTTGCCGCGCACACATTGTACTGTGTTTGCCGCACACACATTGTACTGTGTTTGCCGCGCACACATTGTTCTGTGTTTGCCGCACACACACATTGTTCTGTGTTTGTCTCACACACCGTTGTTCTGTTTGCCGCACACACATTGTTCTGTGTTTGCCGCACACATATTGTTCTGTGTTTGCCGTACACACATTGTTCCGAAAAACCCATGTCAGGACACTTGAACATGGGGGGGGGGGGGGGGGGGGGGGGGGAGAGAGATATGGTAAAGGATATCAATACATGTTTTGCACGTTTTCTTACCTGTAGCGGTAACGTAGTCAATCACCCAGGCATACGCCTAGAGGCGAGTTTCCAAGAGGCGGAAACTAACAAGTCGGCCAGCTCGTCCGTCCTTGCGGCCTGAGGTGAGGGATTAGAGGGAGGCGAGGGGATTTAAGTGACGGGGCAGAAGACACAACATTCAAACTGACAATAAAATGACTGCTTTCTTCAAGCTCTTGATGCTCTAGAGGTGTGAACGTTTTGATTGATTTTTTTTTACTGTACCGATTAGAGACCGTTGCTACTTTTCGTCCACCAGTCACAGGACCTAACAACTGTCGGCCACGTTCTTTCACAGGACAGCCCCCAAGACAGTCCATAGCGAACTGTCGCCTTTTCCCGGCCCCTCTCGCCACGATGGTGTGACGTGAACCGCTCACAGTCACCATGTAGGCGAGAGTTCTGTCCGCTACGCCTCCGTGAAACGTACAACTGAAGCATTGTATGCCTTTATTAATAACTTGACGTTTGTGTTCGGCATGCGTGAAATCTCAACATTTAACTTTTTTTTTCTTTTTCAAAGACCCGGGGGGAAAAGCCCTCCTAGTTTTTAAGATGTGCACGCATTGATACTTCGTGCAATGAGAATTGCCATGAGGCCAGCCAATCAAATTCAGGTATGAAGACTTCGTCGGCAAACACATTTTCGCTCTATGCCAAGAGCCCACTCTTCCTCTTCAAACGTGCCCCCCCCCCCCCCAACCCCCCCCCTCCCCCGGCCCCTTTTACTGTTGTTGTTTTTGTTTTGTCAAGCAAGAAATCAATGAATTAATCATGTTTTCCAGATCAATTAACCAAATTACATTTTTGATAAACAAAAGTGAATCAAATCAAATGACACAAATCGGATAAAATGAATGGAGTCCCGCACACACAAACCATTTTCTTTCAGGTCAGATGATTCTGTTTGCCTGATGCTGCTTTCATTCACAACTGTTTCCCCCTGCTGGTCTCCTGGCCTCGTTCTGACGTTCTCTTTACATCCGGGTCTTCAGACCTGGCTGGGAGGGTTCCTGACGAGGAAAGCAGATACGAGGTCTCCTTCTTCGGCTTGTTTGTGCAAACGACAGTGAAACTAACCATTTATTCTTTCTTTCTTTTCTGTTCTGTTCTTTTCTTTTCTTTTTATTCTTCTTCTCGTTTTCCGACCTCAGACGCGATGTTGACCTGTGGCCATGTAGACTGGTGGTCTGCCACAGGCAGGTGACACAGGACACAGGCAGGTCACACAGGCGGATGTTGTGCCCTCTTCGGCAGCTGAACATCTCTACAATAATGTGGAGTGGGTGGGGTTACCTACAGGGTCAACCCTCCGTCTTGAAAGAAATGAGTTTCAGAAAATTACAGACAACTCGAACCAACCAACAATGCAGACCGTGAACAACTATGGTCTTTTGTTCTTGTCAAAACTATACCAAAAAATGCACCGCATAAAAGTTAAGTTTCTGGTCGTTTTCCTGACAGAAACCAGGCCTGTTCATAAACACGCCAGTGCGGGTTGTTTCATCCGGAAATAAATCACGGTGATGCATAAAAGGAGGAGAAAACGAAGGAGAACGGCCAACCCAGCTGAGGTAATGGTCTTTTAGAATCGATTCCACTGGTCCAGAAGAACAGCAAGAAGGGATGCTGATCCTTGCAGTGGCCATCTCTCAGACTCTGTCCCACTGCTGCAGTCTTTAATCGACCCCCCTTTTAAGCGGTAGGTTGGGAGGAGAGAGAGAGAGAGAGAGAGAGAGAGAGAGAGAGAGAGAGAGAGAGAGAGAGAGAGCGTTCATTTATTCAGTTTGTTCATAGAAGGGAACCGACCACATTTCTCATACGTATCGTTCATGTTTCGCTTCGATTGCTTACAAAAAAAAGGTTTCGTTTAATTCGCATGATTCCCGTTACTTTCCCCCCATCTTTTCCCCTTTGTCGCTCCACTTCTTTGTCTTTCTCTATTATCCCCCTTTTCTTCTCTTTTGTTCTGTGATGTCTATCCCTACAGCTGAAAGGCCTGTTCACTGCGGGCCTGGCAAGCGCTTTTATCTCGGTTCGATCGAACCTGTGGTGTCGGACCATGTTGACCAAGCTCTTGAAACTCTCCCCCCCCCCCCCCTCCCCCCGCAAAACAACGGCCTAGACTGGTGGAATGGATCACAGTGGCCAATTTGACGTGGACCCTTCCACCCCTACCCCCATCACCCGCTCCCCACCCCCAATCCCTCGCCTACAGCCAATCAAAATTGGTTTGAAGCAGCAGGCCAGAAACAGACCTGTCCACACGTTCAGGAGCACCCCGGAGTTATCAACCGCACGCAGGTTGTTCTGAAACAAAAAATCCATGTCAGCTGAATAATATAAAAAAGACGAAAAAAAAGGAAGAAAGAAAATCAATCCATGCTTTGTACGTTTTCTTACCTGTAGAGGTAACGTACAGCTTGCAGGCGTTTCATAGACGCGAGAACTCGCCACATTGCTAGATGATCCTTTCGCTGAGGGACGCGAGAGGCGAGGGGATGAACCTACGGGCGCAAAGACAATTCCAGTGGACAATGAGGCTACTTCTTCAAGCTCTTCATGCTGTAAGAGGCACCAACAGCGCTTTTCATGAGCTTCGTGTCCTGTGTACCACTCACAGAACGTGGCTACTGTTCATGTAGAGGCACAAGCCCTTTTGATCGTGTCCTGTGTACCACTCACAGAACGTGGCTACTGTTCATATAGAGGCACAAGCCTTTTGATCGTGTCCTGTGTACCACTCACAGAACGTGGCTACTGTTCATATAGAGGCACAAGCCTTTTGATCGTGTCCTGTGCTACCATCCACAGAACGTGGCTACTGTTCATATAGAGGCACAAGCCTTTTGATCGTGTCCTGTGCACCACTCACAGAACGTGGCTACTGTTCAAAAGGCACACCACGTCTCACCATGAAACGTGGACTCTACTGTTCATATAGAGGCACAAGCCTTTTGATCGTGCCCTGTGTACCACTCACAGAACGTGGCTACTGTTCATGTCACCAATCGCGGGACGTAACAACTCTCGGCCATTTTCTCCAGAACAGTGGTGACGAACTTTTCGCCTTTTCCTGACCCCACTCGCCACGAGGGTGGTGCTATCAAACGCCTCATACGTACAAACTAGCCAGAATTCTCGCCATCTATCCTCTAAAACACACACAACTGATGCACTGTATGTCTTTAGTAACTTGAGCTTTGTGTTCGGCGTGCGTAAAATCGCAAAACTAACCTTTTTTTTTTCAAATCCCAGAAAGAGCCATCCGCCTTTTTTTTTTGCTGTGTAACAATTCGAAACACCATGAGGCTAGCCAATCAAATTCAGTGATGAGGACTCGGCTTAGCAGTAACATCTCACACCTTTGCCGTGAGCTCGTTCATCCCCTCCTCCACTTCTAACGTATCCCCCGCCCCTTTTAGTATAATTTATTTCTGGTAAAAAAAAAAAAATCAGTGAATTGATTACAGGTTTTACAACTCAATAAACCAAATTACATTTTTGATGGAAAAAAAAACATTGATTCAAATGACACAAATCACGTAAAATGAAAGCAGTTCCGCACACAAAAACAAGGTTTCTCTCCGGCCAGAGGACTTTGCGAAATGTTGCGTTCATTCAGGTTTCCCTGTCGGTGCCGATGCCATGTTGTGGCGTTCCATTCTCTGTACACCCAGTTCTTCTGGACTTGTCTGGAGAGTTCTCAACAAGGAAAGCAGATCTGCAAACTTCAGTGGAAGTAACCATTCCTTTATTTTTTTTTTCTCTCTTCTTCTTCTTCCTTTCTTCCGATCGCAGACGTGATATAATCGGTGGCCTTGTAGACCGGTAGTCTGAGACCGGCAACTGCACTGCTCGTTACGTGACAGTTCATACAGGCGGGAATTGTGCCCTCTCTGACGGCGGAACATCTCCACAGTACCGTGGAGTGGGTTGGGTCAACTCCCCGTCTTTGGAGAACTTGAGTTTAAAAAGCTACAGGGCAACAGACCCTGTCAACAGTAGAGTTCTGGGGGCGTGTAGAACCACTAACTAACCAACGGGCGTCTTCTGTTGCAGACCTTGAATAACTACGGTCTCTCGTTCCTGTCAAAACAACACAAAAAAGCGCTGCACAGCTGGAAACTTCTGATCGTTTTTCTGACAGGAACCAGGTCTGTTTATATACACGCCCAGTGAACCAGGTCTGTTTATATACACGCCCAGTGCGGATTGTTTCATCCAGAAATAAATGGCGAGGATGCCAGGTCTGTTTATGTTTCATCCAGAAATAAGTGGCGAGGATGCCCAAGAGAACAGGGAAACGGAGAAAGATCAATCCAGCTAACGTAGCGGTCTCTCAGAATCCATTGCACTGGCCCAGAAGAAAAGCAAGGGAGGCCGATCTCTACACTGGCAATCCTATAGAATCAGTGCAGCCTTCATCGACTCCACTTTTCAGCGATGGTGGTGGAGAGAGAGAGAGCGAGAGAGAGAGAGAGAGAGAGAGAGAGAGAGAGAGAGAGACAGAAGACAGACAGACAGACAGACAGACAGAGAGAAGAGGGGGGGGGGGGGGACGACGCACTGGCAAACTGACAAGAGTGGTTTTTGGAAGCTTAAGCGAACACTTGGCCGGAAGGTGCAAAGACAAAATTCCATTGGGAGTCGGTTCTCTTGTGGAACAGCGCGAGAGAAGAATGGGTCTGACGGCATGGGATCTGTTCAGTGAACTGGAATTAGCCTTTGGAGGAAGACTAGGACTGTCTGCGACACGGCCTCCCTCACCCCCCGTTCGTAGATCAAGCAGTTTTATTCAAGAAAGAGTTACGAGCCTTTTTTTTTCTTTTCTTTTGCACCGAAATAGGCGTGAAAAGTGAGGAAACTCATTTCAGCCCTAACCCTAGAGTTCACTGAACGCCTGCCTTTACCTTCCCAAGGTTCTGCCATTCTTCATGGCTTCATTGACATTCTTTCTGGATAATCTGACGGCATATTCACATAGCTTGTGAGTTTAATACTCAGCTTGTTCCGTCGCTTAATGTTTATATTGATTAATTTCTACATGCTGAATAAACATGCTTAGGGGATAGGGGAAATAAGCACATACAAGCAACCCTTCCCTCAATACGATGAGGACTTGGGAAAGATTTAAAGATGTAGAAGAAAGGCGGAGGGGTTAACGGGAGGGTGTTAAATTGTAAATATGAAACCCTTCATTGGCGGCAATAGGGGAACATCGAACACTGTTTTGTGAGTAGAGCCATTCGCCTTGCCTGTTTAGACACAAACTTTCGCTTCCTGGAAGAGATTCGTCAGCAGAACTCGGTTGGGTTGTATTAGTCTTACCACGACATCTGAGATGTTTTACCTCTTGTCGTGTGGTATTCTCATCACCACGGGACAGGAGAGAGAAATGGGAAGAACCAGACAAAAAGATGAACAGGGAAAACGAAGTAAACAGCCATCATCATGACAGGAATCTTTGAGCCTGTTCTTAAGGACCCAGAAGGGAGGTGAAGGAAGTAACAACGTGCCCGCAATGTGACTGGTCGCATCTTCCCAAGTACTGTCAGTCAATTCAGCCAACTTGGAACTGTGCAAAACAACCTTCAGCTGGATCTCCAGATAGATGTAACCTCTCGCCGCTTGATCAGACAATATGCTAAATCAATATGGTGTGGTGAAAAACAAGTGTTGGTAAACAATTCTTCTGTGATGAAGACCGAGAGGGGAGTGGGGGAGGGAGGACGGGATGATGGAGAGGGAATGCGGAAGAAATAGGAAACCGTTCACTGAATCGTTGTCAACTATCGACTTATAGATGTACATCTGTCTATAATCATCGTCTTCGTTGTTATCATAATATGGAAATATCTCCCTTATAATTACGATCATCTAAACTGATAGCCTCGGTGGACAAGAAGCCCCCCAGGGAAATCTGACAATCTACACTGTCCGTCGTCTCCCTCTCCCTGTTCTCCATCCCCGCTTCCTCCGCTCCCCTTCCCTCTCATCAGTTCTCTTACGCCATGTTGTTTTTCCTTCGTAGCGATTTAGATTCCGAACAATCCCTTGCCCCCCCCCCCCCCCCCCCCCCCCCCCCCCGTCCCAGTGAATGATGATGATGATGATGATGATGATAGATAGATAGTAGATAGTAATAATAAAAGTAATGATGATGTTATCATTAGCTTTGCTGATAATGTAATATTAATAATAAAGAGCAACTGATTGTATAGAGGCATGTCCTGAGTAATTGAAACGGATGAGTCACAATCACAGAACGTAAAAATGCAGAAAACATCAACATGTATCTTCACATAAACAAATACAAAATGTTTTGCATGTAACTGCATACGTGCACAGAAACACCCATGAGTGTAACATTTACGCAGCGAAACACCACATTACAATGGAAAGATAGAAATATTCTACAAAGAACTTAGATACCGACTTCTGTGAGCTCTATATAAAAAAATTCCATTTAACTTGGTACAGTACAACCTCTCTCTCTCTCTCTCTCTCTCTCTCTCTCTCTCTCTCTCTCTCCTCTCTCTCTCTCTCTGCGCCGCCAAATCAACTTATCAATCTGCCGCCAATTCATTTCTTCTGTTGTTTTTTATGTGGACACACAAAGGCACTATGTACCGGATTCGTACCGACTCCTATCAGCATAGGAGTGTTGCCACCAAGGGGCCAGGGAACATGAGACAGCCAACAGCATCAACAACAAACAACAAAAGCCACTGCTAAAAGACCGGGACAGCATTGTCAAACGACATGGAAAACATTGCAGAGAACTTCAGACTGCAAACGATGTCGAAGAGATCAGCAAATTACGAACGTTGTCAGAAAGATGAACAGTCCTGTAAACATTGCAAAAGAAAAGAACAGCGTTGCAAACAGTACCAATGAAATGCTTTTCGAACTTTACCAGAAAGAAAATTATGGATATAGCAAACATTGCAAAAGATTTTCTTTAAATTGCTAACTTTGCAAGAGAGAGAAAGAAAGAGAGAGAGGGGAGAGAGAAGAGAGAGAGAGAGAGAGAGAGAGAGAGAGAGAGAGAGAGAGAGAGAGAATGCGGCCATTTCCGTAAAGCTGGACGATAATGCAGACGTTGTGAAAAAGCGAACAGCCTTGCTAATATTTGAAATGCTGGATAACATTCCGAATATTGCCAAAGAGCTGATAAATACAGCACACATTGCAGAAAAGATGAAAAGGCTTCGCAAGCATTAGAAAATGGGGAGAGAAAAAAAATGCAAACTCTGTAAAAGACTTGTATAGCGTTTGCAAACATTTCCAAAGAGCTGAACATCGTGAGCATTGGTAAAGAGCTTAACGGAAACATTGCTAAAAAAACTGGGCGATATCGCGCGCGCGCGCACACACACACACACACACACACACACACACACACACACACACACACACACACACACACACACATTGCCGTGGAGCTGCACAACCGCAACAAACATTGCCAAAGACCTAACAACTGCACGGACATCACTGAAGTGCTGAACAACATTACAAACGTTGCAACAGAACTGAACAACATTGCAAACATTGCCGGAGAACTGGACAACATTGAAAACATTGCCAAAGAGCTGAACACTCTTTGCCAAGGATCTGAACAACATTTCCTTAGAGCTGAACGACGCATGCTTACAGACATGACGCAGGAAATGAGACACGGGCGGGAGGGACGGGGAGAAGTGGGCGGAAGAGATGGGGGGGGGGGGGGGGGTACGTATATCCGGCTACAGATGAAGCTCTGAAAATACACAGCTGCTGTCCCCACCCTTTGATTGATTGACAGATTGGATGGATACTGACATACAGAGAAAGAAACTTCAGGGTTGAAGAGGGAGAGTGAGGGGTGGTGGTGGTGGAGATAGGCTGGGAAGGATGGGGGGGGGGGGGGGTTGTGTGGAAACGACAGCGGAGGAAGAGAACGAAAACAGGAATGGGTGGAGGGGTATGGACAGTCACTGTACTCAAAAGGCAATGATTCTTCTTTTCATGATGAACACCGCAATTATCATCAAGCAGGCGATCGTGTGAGAAATGACATCTTCTCGTGTTTAAAAAAAAGTTTACTTTTACCAATTTTGATGTTTTTGGATGAAGTGGAAAGGAGGTTTTATGGGAGGGAAAAACACGACACTTTTGAGCCTAAAACGTCACGAACGTTGACATCAGTTCATGTTGATAGTTACTACCTGTTTTGGCATTCTGCACCTGAGCAAAGCATTCTGTTGAAGGTGCACAGTCTGCATAGTGATACCATAGATCCTACTGTGTGCACACAAGAATCATAGTGGCGAGTTTCCATGGTCATAAACACATCTTTAAGAGGCCATTAGTCTGGCTACCGTGTGATGAATTGCATATTGTTTTTGTAGGGCGTTTCTTTTACAGGATGTAACTTTTTTTTTAGCATGTGACCCGTTTTTTAATTTTTTAGCAAACGAGCCTTTTTAGATACGATTTTTTTATGATGTAACCTTTTTCTGCGATGTGATTTTTTTTTTCAGAATGTACTTTTTTTTTAGCTTGTGATCTTTTTCAGAATAAAACCTTTAACAGATACCATTTTTTTTAAGAGCGTGATTTTTCAGGATGTAAACCTGTTTGTATGCGATTTTTCAGGGCTTTGATCTTTTACTCAGAATGTGATTTTTTTCGGGATTTTTTTTTGTTTTTTGCAGGATATGATTTTTTTAGGATGTATTTTTTTCTAAAGTCTGTGATTTTTTTTCAGAATGAAACTCTCTTATTACTATGTCATTTTTTTCAGGATATAACTTTTTTTTTTTTATCCCGGTGTGATTTTGACAGCCTCTAAAGGGTCCAGTATGGACGGCATGGCTTTGAAAATGAGTTCTATGAGCTGTCATTTCATGTTCTATGGTGGTCACGTGGAAAATGAGTTCTATAGCCTATCATTTCGTGTTCTATGGTGGTCACGTTGAAAATGAGTTCAATGACCTGTCATTTCATGTTCTATGGTGGTCACGTTGAAAATGAGTTCTATGACCTGTCATTTCATGTTCTATGGTGGTCACATTGAAAATGAGTTCTATGACCTATCATTTCATGTTCTATGGTGGTCACGTGGAAAATGAGTTCTATAGCCTGTCATTTCGTGTTCTATGGTGGTCACGTTGAAAATGAGTTCTATGACCTATCATTTCGTTTTCTATGGTGGTCACGTGGAAAATGAGTTCTATGACCTATCATTTCATGTTCTATGGTGGTCACGTGGAAAATGAGTTCTATGACCTATCATTTCGTGTTCTATGGTGGTCACGTGGAAAATGAGTTCTATGACCTATCATTTCGTTTTCTATGGTGGTCACGTGGAAAATGAGTTCTATGACCTATCATTTCATGTTCTATGGTGGTCACGTTGGAAATGAGTTCTATGACCTATCATTTCATGTTCTATGGTGGTCACGTGGGACCACCATGACGTGGAGAGAAAAAAGGAAGGAAAACAGGTACTTCCGTAGAAGAAACAGCACTTTTTTTTTCCAAAGAAGAATGACTGATTTCACGGAGAAAATGATTGATATGGGCTGTTGAGGCAAGACGTGTCCATAGAGGTGGATCATTGCAAATTAGAGGGAATAGGGATGGAGAAATTGTGTGTGTGCGCGCGCGCACGGGGAGAGGGTGTGTGTGAGGGAGGAGGGGAAGGGTGGACGAAACAGCTAATCTCTTTCTCCTTCCTTCACTCCAGTTTCGCAGCTCCTCCTCCCCCGTTCTTTTATAATCGCTTTGGGCTCGTCTTCCTCACCACAGCACGTGACAAGGAGAGTCAGCTGGCCTCTTTGGGTTGGCTTGTTGCGATGGGTACACATAACACAGAAATTTGAAGGGCGAAGAGTGGTTGAGACAAATGGGGAGGGCGAAAGACATGCAGATTTGGTTTTTACTTGAAAATCGGATGGAATCAAACACATAAAGAGCGCGGAGTATCTACTGGCAAGCCATTAGCTGAACACGTCTCCTTCATGAATTCAGCTTTTTTGTTTCTTTGTTTTTTTAATCAGGTATATGTCGGCTCGTGGATTTGGTGCGTTACCTGGCAGTAGAGTTCTGACTGTTTCCATACTCTGGAAACTGCCGGACGTTGCACACCCCGACAGGACAGCACTGACAGTCGGGGTCAGATTGGGGATGGGGACAACTTTGAAACAGCCGTGTATTTTGCTTGGACTCTGAGAACGCCGGTTTGGGGTCCATAGTGACACCAACATGAACGGCACAAACTAAACTGGCCATGTTCTTCGGCATCTGGTGGAGCTGTCGAGTTGCTGTTGCACTCAGCTATAGCCAGCACGGCCAGTTTTCCAACTTGCTGTTCCATTTTGCCCAGGCACAGTCGTTGAGTTGTATGGGCAAGACAGTGACGTTACGGTTTTCGCATTTCCATTTTGCCCAGTTACAGTCGTTGAGTTGTATGGGCAAGACAGTGACGTTACGGTTTTCGCATTTCCATTTTGCCCAGGCACAGTCGTTGAGCTGCATGGGCGAGAGCAAAGCGACATTACGGTTTTCCGTCCACACGCGAAGAAGTGTATGCGTAAACATGTTTCGACAATTTGTTTTTTCTCCCGCGAAATCCCATACTATAGTTACATTACGTGGAAGCCTGTTTTCAATAAAACATCGCCAGTCCACCATGGAGATTTTTAACGTAGGCAGCAAGAAGATCAACGACTTGAATTGGGTACCTGGGGGTTTGAACGAGCAATTTTCCGAATGCTTGCTCTGAGCTAATAAATCAGTCCTGGGTTTTTCAGCTCCCACCTTTTCCATTCTCCCCCCGCCCTCTCCCCCAGTCCCCATCCCCTTTACCTCTTTCCGCCCAGGCCTGTCCGATCTCTCCTCGATCGTCTGTCTGCTCTGTCTTTGCTTCCTGATGCAGCCGGCAGCCAGAGAAGCGAATGAAGATGTGAATGGCTGATGAAGGTTGAGGGGCCAGTCAGTGGCGCGGCGGAGACCTTGCTTGATCTCATTTCATGGCTTTCTGCATCATGCCCACGCTCCGTTCTTTTCTCTGTCTCTGGATACACATCATCCGATCCAGGGGATCGGGGGTCTATAAATAAACATTGTGATTCCGCCCCTATATGAAGGAGTTAACCCGCCTGCAAAATGTTCAGAGAAAGTTGGCCAGTTCTTCAGACTGATCGCTTTATACAAAACCCCGCTGTGGCTTTTACTGTGTTTACTCTCTCTCTCTCTCTCTCTCTCTCTCTCTCTCTCTCTCTGTTCATGTGTGTGTGTGGTGTGTGTGTGTGTGTGTGTGTGTGTGTGTGTGTGTGTGTGTGTGTGCACGCGCGCGCGGAACTTTCGGACATGAGTACCTATGCATGAATGTATGCAGAGGATTTCCATATTGTAGAGGAGGCATTTTCCCCGCCGCTTTGATATGTATATCTGGCTGACGACATGGACCTCAGGGGAAGCAGCGAAGCAGACTACCGGGACCTCCTCACCACCAGACTGGGGAAAAGCACAAAGTGGATGGATCAAGTCTGCTCAGAGGAAGGCGTGACCCTCTTCCGCAGTTTTAGACGATATTCAGCAGTGGACATCAGAATGAACGAACACGTGTTGGAAGAAGTGGACATTTGGAAGCATTTTGCTTTCTTTCTAAGCATGAAGGGCAACTCAACGAACGAAACCAGAACGACATCAGGTTAGCGTATTTCTGCCATGACCAGGACCCCATCTGCTGTGACAACTCATCTGCCTTGAGAAGGACTCATCTGTTGTGACAAGGACTCATCTGCTGAAACGAGGACTCATTGACAACAGCTCATCTCCTATGATAAGGACTCAACTGCTATGATAAGGGCTCATCTGCTATGATAAGGACTCATCTGCTATGATAAGGACTCATCTGCTATGACTCATCTGCTTTGACAAGGACCCACCTGCTATGAGAACGGGGCTGCTATGACGAGAACTCGGCTGCTCTGATCAAGATCTCAACGTCATTCCAGCGCCAGAGTAGCTCACTTGATCGGAGCACCAAGCATTTAGAGGGTTTTGAGTTCGAATCCTGGACGTTCAACATAAAGCTGAAGATTTTCCCAGACTGTCTTATGTTACTGTTCTTCTATCAGCATCAAGTGTATATAGGAAACAGGTCCCGTCATTTCACGCTCCTTTAG
>CM065719.1:84230850-84235850 GCA_033310375.1 Conus canariensis
GATAGCGCTACGACAGGCACCTCTTTGAAAAGGAATGTTTGAACATGATGTTGAATGCAGTCACAGCCAGTACTTCTCTCTCTCTCTCTCTCTCTCTCTCCTCTCTCTCTCTCTCTCTCTCTCTCTCTCTCTCTCTCTCTCTCTCTCTCTCTCTCTCTTCTATGCGTGAGAGAGGAGTGGCACCTCTTTGAAAAGGAATGTTTGAACATGATGTTGAATGCAGTCACAACTAGTACTTCTTCTCTCTCTCTCTCTCTCTCTCTCTCTCTCTCTCTCTCTCTCTCTCTCTCTCTGTATGAGTGAGAGAGAAAGAGAGCTAGTACTTCTCTCTTTCTGTGTGTGTGTGTGTGTGTGTGTGTGTGTGTGTGTGTGTGTGTGCGTGCGTGCGTGTGTGCGTGCGTGTGTGCGTGCGTGCGTGTGTGTGTGTGTGTGTGTGTGTGTGTGTGTGTGTGTGTGTGTGTGTGTGTGTGTATGCGTGAGAGAGAAAGAGAGTTTTGCATGTTTTGGGTAGGTGGTGGTGGTGGTGGTGGTGGTGGTGTGTGTGTGTGTGTGTGTGTGTGTGTGTGTGTGTGTGTGTGTGTGTGTGTGTGTGTGTGGTGTGCATGTTCACGACATGTGGTGACAATGGTCAGATATTGCCAGTCAGCAGGTCGCTTGCCGGACAGACGGCAGGGAGAGAGAGATAAAGACGGACAAAAAGTAAGACACTTCCGTTTCCTGTTTCCTGTTATGGAATCAGCAGGTTCTGCCGTTCGGGGACGTCTCCTTGTGTGTTCTGTGTACTCTCTGTCCACGTTTCTGCTCGCCGATATGGTGCCGTAAGCAGCATTCCGTTTTGGAGTTGAGGGCGCGCAATTAATTGTTTCATCATGGGGGGAAGAGTTATCAAACTTGTTCGTTATTTTCTCTTTGCTATATCCTGCCACATTCAGTGTTTGCTTTCTTGTTCTGGCGGAGTCGGTAGCAAAGAGTTGTTCTTCTTAAAGAATGCAGCCGACTACGGAAACCAGCTAGACAACGTAGGAGAGGGCGACACACGTGAAGCTACTGAGAGACGATGCCGTATTGCAGGTCGATTTGTTCCAAGACAGGCTTCCCGGTTCGTTCGCACTAGCCGATTTCTTTTTCCGGTTCGTTCGCACTAGCCGATTTCTTTTTCCGGTTTGATTGCAATGGCCGATTTCATTTCTTTTTCCGGTTTGTTTGCACTGGCCGATTTCTTTTTCCGGTTTGTTTGCACTGGCCGATTTGCCGGGGTTTTTTTTGTTTTGTTTGTTTGTTTGTTTTTGCTTTTTTTGTTTTGTTTTGTTTATTTGTCTTGGTTAACGTTCGGACAAATCCGGGCAATATGGTATTTCAGCTTTAAGTCTTTAACTCAGTGGACCGTGCAGTAGAAGCCATGGAAATCGTGCTGGTTTGATCAATGATGTGTACAATATTAAGCTTCTTCTTCTTCTTCTTTTTCTTCTTCTTCTTCTTCTTCTTCTTTCTTTCTTTCTTTCTTTCTTTCTTCTCTTCTTCTCTTTCTTGTCTGTCTGTCTGTCTGTCTGTCTGTCTGTCTGTCTGTCTGTCTTCGTCTCTCTCTCTCTCTCTCTCTCTCTTCTCTCTCTCTCTCTCGTTTCCCCAAACACGGAACTGTGTGTGCGCGCGTGAGTGTCGCGTGCTGGAAGACGGGTGAGGATGAACACAAGACAGGCTACGTGACAGAGCGACTGCGTGCATGTTTATCTGACGAGGTGCTGTTTCACTTCAATTACAGTCGCTTTTTCCTTCCCTCATTCCGTTTTGTTTCTGTCACAGCCGCTTCTGCTCCCAGTGGCTCGGGCATGTTGGTTCGGTTCTATTATTGTCATTTTCTCTGTCTCCGTCTGTCTGTCTGTCTGTTGTCTGTCTGTCTGTCTGTCTGTCTGTCTGTCTGTCTCTCTCTCTCTCTCTCTCTCTCTCTCTCTCTCTCTCTCTCTAACCACCTCCTCCCTCCTTCCCTCCTTTTTTCTCTCTCCCCTCCCTCCTTCCCTCTCTTCCCTCTTTCTCTCCTGTCCTCTCTGTCTGTCTCTGTCTGTCTCTGTCTCTCAGATTCTTTCTTTCTCCTCCTCCTTCTCCCCATGTCTTCCCCCCTCTCTCCCTCCCTTCCTTCCTCCCTGCCTCCCCCCCCCCCCCCACCCCCGTCCCTCCCTTCCTCCCACTAAAGCAGTTGCTCAAGACAAATCCTATCCTCAGATTCACGGAGTCTCAAATTTCTGTATCTTCAAGTAGACCCTGTCGACGCGTTATTCCCCGGATTATAGACGGCGCCCTGTCTAGGTCACAGCATGTGTGCTGGTACAGACAGACATGCGTGCTTTTCGAACTGAAAACTGCGCTCTTCCTAAAACTTAGCGTTATAGGTGCTTACGAACTTTTTTCCCTTTCTTTGTAGTGATCGCTTTTCGTCTGTAGCCGGGTATAGAAGTCTGTTCCAGTTCTACATTTTGTTCTCGCCGTCCGGCTGGCATTCCTTGATATGACTTTTATGTCCCAGGGGACTGGTGGTGCTCGTTGCAGTTTGCACCCGGAGCCGGACGTGTCGGTCTAGCGAATACCCGCTGACTGAGGGACACACGGGTGTTTTTTCTCTCTCTCCACCCTGGAACCCGTTAGTGATGACAGAAACAGACACGAAATGTGGACACATGTTTGAAGCTTTCGGCGGAATCAGAAGAGTTGTCTGCCTAACGTTTTCATCGATCCCGTGTGTTACGGTGCATGTCGGTCGGTCTCTTTGATGTGGGGCAATCCCGGTCAATAACAGATGGTAAAGACACCTTGATCTTTCTTTTTTGTGACGAGTTGAGACAACGAATGTGTGTATATATATATTCACAGCAATATTGTATACCAAGCTACGGTAACATCAGAAAATGAAAAAGAAACATACATAGGAATTACTGAAAACACTTTTAAAACCAGATACGCAAACCATAAACAGTCATTCAAAAATGAAAAATACAAAAATCAAACAGAACTGAGTAAATACATTTGGAAACTCAAAGATAAAAAAATAGACTACAGCATATCATGGAAAATCATAAAAAGAGCAACGCCATACAACAATATTTCAAAAAAATGCAATCTATGCTCCACAGAAAAATGGTTAATATTATGCAAACCATACTTAGCAACTCTGAACACAAAAGTAGAGATAGTGAATAATTGCAGGCACAAGTGGAAATCTTTGCTAGCACATTCCACCTGAACAGGCCCTAACAAAAATCACAGGCCTCACGTGCAGCAAATAAGATCGGCACGCACAAACAGAGATGAAATCAGGTCCCGCACGCCATAAAAGATCGTTGGAGTGCCACATTGAAGCCATCCTGAGGAGAGATATATATCGTGATATATCTCGAAACAAGCTTGTAGATATATTTTAGCACTTCATTTTAAAAATATCTTTAGCAAATGTTGCTCCCCAAGGGGTCGAGCTCTTTCAGATTTTTAAAGGACGTTTTAATACTGTTTATGATAATTGCTCCTCACGTTGAGCACTGTGACCTGACAAAATCTAAAATGGAGAAAATCAACTTTAGGCAATCTACTAAAAACATATACTGTTTTCAAACCCACAAACTTACACTAAAAAACTGATAGAACAAACCGAGAAATTTGTACGCAACATGAGATGGAAGGCTTTCTTCTTCCTAAATCCAAATGCAAAGAATGAAGACAAAAACACATATGGCTTCAAATCATGGTGATCACCTCCGACAATAGATGAAATGAAACCTTTTGAAGACAAAATGAAGGGACTGATAGCCAACATAAAATTCAAGAAATCAAATAACAACTTCCAAACATCACTAGCAAATGAAATAAAACAAATTCAAAATGATAAAAAGATATTCATAAAAGCTGATAAAACTAGCAATTTTTACAAAATGGAATTAAATGAATACTCCCAACTTCTAAACAAAAACATTCAGAAAAATTACAAGAAAGCTGATAAAACCACACACAGCAACATCCGCAAAAAAGAAAAAGAGCTTGCACACTGCATGGAGTTAAGCGACAGGGTAGAGGCAACAGCAACAAAAGAAGCCTTCATAACACTTAAAGACCACAAACCCAACTTCCAAAACAACCCAACATGTAGACTAATAAACCCATCTAAATCCGAACTGGGCCAAATAAGCAAGAGAATTTTGGAAAAGGCTATAGAAGATGTAAAATCAAACACCGAATACAACCTTTGGAAAGACAGCTATGAAGTCATCCAATGGTTTAAGGAACTCAAAAAACAGAGAAATACAGTGTTTATTACATTCGACATAGTAGATTTCTACCCATCCATAGATGAAGAACTATTCGACATAGTAGATTTCTACCCATCCATAGATGAAGAACTACTCACCAAAGCTTTGAAATTTGCCAATAAATACACAAAAATAACAGAGTCAGAAATGGAGATCATTTTCCACACCAAGAAAACCCTACTCCACAGCAGAAATGAAACTTGGATTAAAAAAACGAGCAAAAACTCCACATTTGATGTAACCATGGGATCGTATGATGGTGCCGAAACATGTGAACTAGTCGGACTATTCATGCTATCCAACATCCAAAAACAACTTGGAAAACAGGTCGGTTTGTACAGAGATGACGGCCTCGCTGCATTAAACAATAATCCAAGAACTATTGAAAACAAGAAAAAAGAATTATGTAAAATTTTCAAAAACCACAATTTAAAAATCACAATAGAAGCAAATAAAAAAGTAGTGAATTACCTAGACATAACATTAGACCTCAATGACAATGTGTACAAACCATACAAAAAACCCAATGACATACCAATCTATGTAAACATCAAAAGCAACCATCCACCATCTATACTAAAAACAATACCCAATGGTATAAACAAGAGACTATCCAACCTATCATGCAATGAAAATGCATTCAATAATGCAGCAACAGAATACCAAGAAGCATTACAAAAAAGTGGTTACAATTACAAACTACAATATAGT
>CM065719.1:84240850-84243350 GCA_033310375.1 Conus canariensis
TGATGGGCGCAGGGCTCGGAAATGGTAGGTAGGGATTATGATGGATGGAGGGAAACAGAGAAGATGTGTGGTTGGGAGTTATTGCGCAGGGAATCATCACTGCAATGATGGTTGGAAGAATCGGCGTCAGGATGACATGAATGGGTTAGTATGGAAGATGATGGGCGCAGGAATAACATGGAATGGGGTGGTTGTGAATATTATGGCGTCAGGAAACACAAGGTTTTGGAGATGAGATTGCGCAGGAATACAGGGAAGGGTGGTTGGGAGATAATGGGCGGCAGGGAATACAGGAAGGGGTGGTTGGGAGATAATGGGCGGCAGGGAACACAGGGAAGGGGTGGTTGGGAGATGATGGGCGGCAGGGAACACAGGGAAGGGTGGTTGGAGATGATGGGCGGCAGGGAACACAGGGAAGGGTGGTTGGGAGATAATGGGCGGCAGGGAACACAGGAAGGGGTGGTTGGGAGATGATGGGCGGCAGGGAACACAGGGAAGGGGTGGTTGGGAGATGATGGGCGGCAGGGAATACAGGGAAGGGGTGGTTGGGAGATGATGGGCGGCAGGGAAATACAGGGAAGGGGTGGTTGGGTGGCAGGGAATACAGGGAAGGGGTGGTTGGGAGATGACGGGCGGCAGGGAATACAGGGAAGGGGTGGTTGGGAGATGATGGGCGGCAGGGAATACAGGGAAGGGGTGGTTGGGTGGCAGGGAATACAGGGAAGGGGTGGTTGGGAGATGACGGGCGGCATGGCAGGGAACACAGGAAGGGTGGTTGGGAGATGATGGCGGCAGGGAATACAGGGAAGGGGTGGTTGGGAGATGATGGGCGGCAGGGAATACAGGGAAGGGGTGGTTGGGAGATGATGGGCGGCAGGGAATACAGGGAAGGGGTGGTTGGGAGATGATGGGCGGCAGGGAATACAGGGAAGGGGTTGGTTGGGAGATGATGGGCGGCAGGGAATACAGGGAAGGGGTGGTTGGGAGATGATGGGCGCAGGGAATACAGGGAAGGGGTGGTTGGGATGATGATGGGCGGCAGGGAAATACAGGGAAGGGGTGGTTGGGAGAATGATGGCGGCAGGGAATACAGGGAAGGGGTGGTTGGGCGGCAGGGAATACAGGGAAGGGGTGGTTGGGCGGCAGGGAATACAGGGAAGGGGTGGTTGGGAGATGATGGGCGGCAGGGAACACAGGGAAGGGGTGGTTGGAGATGATGGGCGGCAGGGAATACAGGGAAGGGGTGGTTGGGCGGCAGGGAATACAGGGAAGGGGTGGTTGGGAGATGACGGGCGGCATGGCAGGGAACACAGGACCAGAAAAGGGAACTCCACAAATAAAGGGCTTTGATGGAAATCGAACCAACGACCTCCCAGCAGGCAGCCCGCGACGCTGACCACTTCGCCACGGCGGCTGGTAAATGAAACAAGTAGGTTCCTAAATCAGTCCCCTTTCGTTCAGAATTCTCTCTGTCTTCAATATTAAGAAGGTAAGAGTTGTCCTAAAGGGTTTTCAGGTCAAAAAGAAAAATCTTCTGTAATTATGGTTAGCCGTTAAGCCCCCCCCCCCCCCCCCCCTCCCCCCGTGTGCGCTTCAAAATTGGTAACGTCCATGGATTAGCCTGATTGATAGGAAAACAGGCCATGAGAACGTTACTCTCGTCAGGGAGTTTTGCCAACAGGTGAATGCCGAGGTTCCCATCTCCCAATCAGATGGAAGTTGACAGAATCGGACGTATCACGTGGCCTGATATTGTACCTCAGTATTTATGAACTGAAGAGACTGAGTGACAGACAAAGATAAATGTTGACAGTTTGGCGGTCAGTGACTTCTTTCCGTTTGAACTTCACTTTATCTTCAATTAAAACGGAAACACTGTCTCTTAAGGATCAGACGTCAAGGAGGACACCTGTGTGAACGATGTTCAGCCATTAGGAGTGTCCCCATGCATCCAAAACTGCAACGTTCTCTGACCTTGGTTTTCTCGCTCTCTTGGAATCAAGAAAACACCAACTTGCATCATGATACCTGGAAACATGGCTCCGCATAAGCGCGCTGAAATGGCTTCGTGAACACTCGTCAGTACTGCTGGTATTCCGTGTGTGTGTTTTACAGGACATTTGACACGTCTGCTCGCACTTGAATGCCGTGGTGAAACTCGGATAACAACTCCGTTTGTTCACGATGTCTGTCGCTGAAATGCAGTGATGGATACTCCGACATGCATCATGTTGTTCATGCATCTGTCTCTGGTATGCTGTGATGAACACCCAGTCAGCAGAGAGAGAGAGAGAGAGAGAGAGAGAGAGAGCGAGCAAACTATTTCTACTCCACCCGGACTGAAGAGAGGACCATCTGGCCTGTCAGAGGAGAACAAGGTGGTGTCAGCACGTTGGTAGTGGAGTGACGGTGGACGTGGATGAAGCAGGCGATGGCAGCTGGACTGGCAGAAAACCAACCAACGGGCCAGACGTTCTGTCTTTTATGACGGCAGACATTC
>CM065719.1:84253350-84258350 GCA_033310375.1 Conus canariensis
ACATTACACACAGGAGTTGGAGAGACCTCAGATCACTGACCACTGACCGATCTTGCTGGACAGTGATGACCGCCTCGTGCGTCAGACGACGTGAGGGCTTCAAAGTATGAGAAAATGCCACGTTACAAGACTGTATTATACACCACATCATAGCACGATGTCACACAGCAAAGCATCATGCTTTATCACACTACCGTTATCACGATACCTGATCGTTGTCATGGTGCGTTTCTGCTTCAGTTTCGCGAGGAACGATTTGCTGCAAGTTGTGAAGACTTGTTGTGAGGTCGTGAAGAATTTTCTGCTGGGGTTAGGATACGCCAGTGGGTGGTGTGGACTGGTAGGGACATGTTAGTGGGGGTACTGCTACTGATAGTGAAATGTCAGTGGGGGACTGCGATTGGTAGTGAAATGTCATTGAGTGACTGTGGCTGGCAGTGAAATGTCATTGAGTGACTGCGATTGGTAGTGAAATGTCATTGAGTGACTGTGGCTGGCAGTGAAATGTCATGTGAGTGGACTGCGGTTGGTAGTGAAATGTCATTGAGTGACTGTGGCTGGCAGTGAAATGTCATTGAGTGACTGCGTTGGTAGTGAAATGTCATTGAGTGACTGTGGCTGGCAGTGAAATGTCATTGAGTGACTGCGATTGGTAGTGAAATGTCATTGAGTGACTGTGGCTGGCAGTGAAATGTCATTGAGTGACTGCGATTGGTAGTGAAATGTCATTGAGTGACTGTGGCTGGCAGTGAAATGTCATTGAGTGATACTGCGATTGGTAGTGAAATGTCATTGAGTGACTGTGGCTGGCAGTGAAATGTCATTGAGTGACTGCGATTGGTGTGAAATGTCATTGAGTGACTGCGGTGGTAGTGAAATGTCATTGAGTGACTGCGGTTGGTAGTGAAATGTCATTGAGTGACTGTGGCTGGCAGTGAAATGTCATTGAGTGACTGCGATTGGTGGTGAAATGTCATTGAGTGACTGCGATTGGTAGTGAAATGTCATTGAGTGACTGCGGTTGGTAGTGAAATGTCATTGAGTGACTGTGGCTGGCAGTGAAATGTCATTGAGTGACTGCGATTGGTGGTGAAATGTCATTGAGTGACTGCGGTTGGTAGTGAAATGTCATTGAGTGACTGCGATTGGTAGTGAAATGTCATTGAGTGACTGCATGGTTGGTTTGTGAAATGTTGATTGATGTAGACATGTCATGATGAGTGGTGGAAATGTCATTGAGTGACTGCGATTGGTGTGAAATGTCATTGAGGTGATGCGTGTGGTTGGGAAGAGTGAGGATCGTTGTGGGATGGACGATGGTCAGTGTGGGTGGTTAGGATTGGTGGTGAGATATCAGTGACAGGAATTGGTAGGGGCGTGTCAGTGCGTGTTTGGAATGGGTAGGAGGAATACGTAAGTGGGCGATTGGGACTGATGATGTCATCTCAGTGGGCGATTGGGACTGATGATGTCATCTCAATGGGTGATTGGGACTGATGATGTCATCTCAGTGGGTGATTGGGACTGATGATGTCATCTCAGTGGGTGATTGGGACTGATGATGTCATCTCAGTGGGTGATTGGGACTGATGATGTCATCTCAGTGGGTGATTGGGATGGAGTGTAGGGAACTGTTGAGGGGGTGGACAGGGTTGTGTAGGGAAATGTCAACGGGGGGCTGGGGTTGGTAGAGATGTGTCTGCGGCTGATAAATGTTAATATTAGTTGTCGACTGGGTTGGTAGTGACGTGTCAGTGGGTGATTTGGCAAGGTGCCAGTTAGTGATTGGCATTGACAGTGTTCTGGCAATGGGTGACTGGGACTGGTAGTGACGTGTCAGTGGGTGATTTGGCAAGGTGCCAGTTAGTGATTGGCATTGACAGTGTTCTGGCAATGGGTGACTGGGGTTGGTAGTGACGTGTCAGTGGGTGATTTGGCAAGGTGCCAGTTAGTGATTGGCATTGACAGTGTTCTGGCAATGGGTGACTGGGGTTGGTAGTGACATGTCAGTGGGTGATTTGGCAAGGTGCCAGTTAGTGATTGGCATTGACAGTGTTCTGGCAATGGATGACTGGGACTGGTAGTGACGTGTCAGTGGGTGATTTGGCAAGGTGCCAGTTAGTGATTGGCATTGACAGTGTTCTGGCAATGGATGACTGGGGTTGGTAGTGACGTGTCAGTGGGTGATTTGGCAAGGTGCCAGTTAGTGATTGGCATTGACAGTGTTCTGGCAATGGATGACTGGGGTTGGTAGTGACGTGTCAGTGGGTGATTTGGCAAGGTGCCAGTTAGTGATTGGCATTGACAGTGTTCTGGCAATGGATGACTGGGGTTGGTAGTGACGTGTCAGTGGGTGATTTGGCAAGGTGCCAGTTAGTGATTGGCATTGACAGTGTTCTGGCAATGGATGACTGGGACTGGTAGTGACGTGTCAGTGGGTGATTTGGCAAGGTGCCAGTTAGTGATTGGCATTGACAGTGTTCTGGCAATGGATGACTGGGACTGGTAGTGACGTGTCAGTGGGTGATTTGGCAAGGTGCCAGTTAGTGATTGGCATTGACAGTGTTCTGGCAATGGATGACTGGGTTGGTAGTGACGTGTCAGTGGGTGATTTGGCAAGGTGCCAGTTAGTGATTGGCATTGACAGTGTTCTGGCAATGGGTGACTGGGGTTGGTAGTGACGTGTCAGTGGGTGATTTGGCAAGGTGCCAGTTAGTGATTGGCATTGACAGTGTTCTGGCAATGGATGACTGGGACTGGTAGTGACGTGTCAGTGGGTGATTTGGCAAGGTGCCAGTTAGTGATTGGCATTGACAGTGTTCTGGCAATGGATGACTGGGACTGGTAGTGACGTGTCAGTGGGTGATTTGGCAAGGTGCCAGTTAGTGATTGGCATTGACAGTGTTCTGGCAATGGGTGACTGGGGTTGGTAGTGACATGTCAGTGGGTGATTTGGCAAGGTGCCAGTTAGTGATTGGCATTGACAGTGTTCTGGCAATGGGTGACTGGGGTTGGTAGTGACATGTCAGTGGGTGATTTGGCAAGGTGCCAGTTAGTGATTGGCATTGACAGTGTTCTGGCAATGGATGACTGGGACTGGTAGTGACGTGTCAGTGGGTGATTTGGCAAGGTGCCAGTTAGTGATTGGCATTGACATGGTTCTGGCAATGGATGACTGGGATGGTGGTGACGTGTCAGTGGTGATTTGGCAAGGTGCCAGTTAGTGATTGGCATGACAGTGTTCTGGCAATGGGTGACTGGGTTGGTAGTGACTGTTCAGTGGGTATTTGGCAAGGTGCCAGTTTAGTGATTGGGATTGACATGTGTTCTGGCAATGGGTGACTGGGACTGTATTGAATAGCAACGGATGATTGAGATTTGTGATTGTTAATGGCTGTTCGGGATTGGTGGTGTATGTCAAAGGATGATTGAGATTTGTGATGTTAATGGCTGTTTGGGATTGGTGGTGTATGTCAAAGGATGATTGAGATTTGTGATGTTAATGGCTGTTCGGGATTGGTGGTGTATGTCAAAGGATGATTGAGATTTGTGATGTTAATGGCTGTTTGGGATTGGTGGTGTATGTCAAAGGATGATTGAGATTTGTGATGTTAATGGCTGTTCGGGATTGGTGGTGTATGTCAAAGGATGATTGAGATTTGTGATGTTAATGGCTGTTTGGGATTGGTGGTGTATGTCAAAGGATGATTGAGATTTGTGATGTTAATGGCTGTTTCGGGATTGGTGGTGTATGTCAAAGGATGATTGAGATTTGTGATTTGTTAATGGCTGTTTGGGATTGGTGGTGTATGTCAAAGGATGATTGAGATTTGTGATTTGTTAATGGCTGTTTGGGATTGGTGGTGTATGTCAAAGGATGATTGAGATTTGTGATATGTTAATGGCTGTTTGGGATTGGTGGTGTATGTCAAAGGATGATTGAGATTTGTGATATGTTAATGGCTGTTTGGGATTGGTGGTGTATGTCAAAGGATGATTGAGATTTGTGTTTATGTTAATGGCTGTTTGGGATTGGTGGTGTATGTCAAAGGATGATTGAGATTTGTGATATGTTAATGGCTGTTTGGGATTGGTGGTGTATGTCAAAGGATGATTGAGATTTGTGATATGTTAATGGCTGTTCGGGATTGGTGGTGTATGTCTGGATGATTGAGATTTGTGATATGTTAATGGCTGTTCGGGATTGGTGGTGTATGTCTGGATGATTGAGATTTGTGATATGTTAATGGCTGTTTGGGATTGGTGGTGTATTATGGATGATAGAGATTTGTGATATGTTAATGGCTGTTTGGGATTGGTGGTGTATGTCTGGATGATTGAGATTTGTGATATGTTAATGGCTGTTTGGGATTGGTGGTGTATGTCTGGATGATTGAGATTTGTGATATGTTAATGGCTGTTTGGGATTGGTGGTGTATATAGTGGATGATTGAGATTTGTGATATGTTAATGGCTGTTTGGGATTGGTGGTGTATGTCTGGATGATTGAGATTTGTGATATGTTAATGGCTGTTTGGGATTGGTGGTGTATGTCAAAGGATGATTGAGATTTGTGATATGTTAATGGCTGTTTGGGATTGGTGGTGTATACAGTGGATGATTGAGATGTGTGATATGTTCATGGCTGTTTGGGATTGGTGGTGTATATAGTGGATGATTGAGATTTGTGATATGTTCATGGCTGTTTGGGATTGGTGGCGTAGGCCAGTGGATGATTGAGATTTGTGATATGTTAATGGCTGTTTGGGATTGGTGGTGTATACAGTCGATGATTGAGATTTGTGATATGTTAATGGCTGTTTGGGATTGGTGGTGTATGCCAGTGGGTGATTGGAACTGGTTGTGGGTGTGTCAGTGGGTGATATAGAATGGTGGTATATGTGAATTCATGCTGTGTGAATGTACAAGTGGTATATGCTGTGATGACCCAGACGTGAGCATGTGGGTGACTGTATTCATGTAGATTTTTTTTTACATAA
>CM065719.1:84263350-84270850 GCA_033310375.1 Conus canariensis
CTGAACTGGGCGAGCACTACCATTAACAAGTGTTGTCTGAACTGGGCGAACACTACCAATAACAAGTGTTGTCTAAACTGGGCGAACACTACTAACAAGTGTTGTCTGAACTGGGCGAGAACTACCAACAAGTGTTGTCTGAACTGGGCGAGCACTACCAATAACAAGTGTTGTCTGAACTGGGCGAACACTACCAACAAGTGTTGTCTGAACTGGGTGAACACTACCAATAACAAGTGTTGTCTGAACTGGGCGAGCACTACCAATAACAAGTGTTGTCTGAACTGGGCGAGCACTACCAACAACAAGTGTTGTCTGAACTGGGCGAACACTACCAATAACAAGTGTTGTCTGAACTGGGCGAACACTACCAACAACAAGTGTTGTCTGAACTGGGCGAACACTACCAACAACAAGTGTTGTCTGAACTGGGCGAGCACTACCAATAACAAGTGTTGTCTGAACTGGGCGAGCACTACCAATAACAAGTGTTGTCTGAACTGGGCGAGCACTACCAACAACAAGTGTTGTCTGAACTGGGCGAGCACTACCAACAACAAGTGTTGTCTGAACTGGGCGAGCACTACCAACAACAAGTGTTGTCTGAACTGGGCGAGCACTACCAACAACAAGTGCTGTCTGAACTGGGCGAGCACTACCAACAACAAGTATTGTCTGAACTGGGCGAGCACTACCAACAAGTATTGTCTGAACTGGGTGAACACTACCATTAACAAGTGTTAATCAACAAACCTTCTGGATTGTTGGAGACTGTTTAAACTTTACATCGGCAACACTCATGGAAGATCAAGCGTTTCCTCATGTAACAGGCACTTGTTTCAGTCGTTTCGTGGTGAACACGTGTGTGTGTGTGTGTGTGTGTGTGTGTGTGTGTGTGTGTGTTTGTTTTTTGTTGTTGTTTTTTTTGCAATGCCTCTGAGGGAGGGAGACAGACAGACAGTTGGTCAGTCATTGTGTGTTTGAGAGCTGAGAAAAAGGAGAGACAGACAGACAGTCATTGAGAGAGAGAGAAGAGAGAGAGAGAGAGAGAGAAGAGAGAGAGAGAGAGAGAGAGAGAGAGAGAAAACGAAACGAAGTTTTATTTTACAAGGGTAATGAGATAAGCAAATATGAATGCTTTTTTTTTCACTCGGCCCTGGGAGACAGACAGACAGAGAGATAGAGACAGACAGACGAAACGAAACGAATTTACAAGAGTATTGATATAAACAAATATGAATGCTTTTTTCCACTCAGCCCTGGGGGGGGGGGGGGAGAGAGAGAGAGAGAGAGAGAGAGAGAGAGAGAGAGAGAGAGAGAGAGAGAGAGAGAGAGAATATCTGTCATTGGAGGTTGGAAAAACCAAGCTACCGTTCCAAGTTCACCTTGATAAGTCTTGATCGATTCCAGCAAAAGGTTGTCTCTGCCGCCAATGGCAGTGCTGACCTAGTTCTGTCGGCACAGTTTGAGCGCCAGGGCTGTGCCGTTTACCCCTGTCTGTCATTCGTTCTTTGATTCTTTGTTTGTTTGTTTGTTTGTTTTGTTTATTTTCTGGTCTGACGTGATGGGAGTGTTCTCTGTGTTACAATGTATGACATGCGAGCTGCAGTGTTGAAATATGGGTGACTGAATTCTTAGATTCTCATTGCTGGGATGGGCGCGGGTTGCATACTCTGCTGTGGTGTTAGCCAACATGGCTTATTTTTACTGTCGCACCGATATGTTTCGAGGTTGTTTTTTTCTTTGTTTGTTTGTTTGGTTTGGTCTTGTTTTGTTTTTACATTTTGGTTTGTCAAGTACAGGGTCATAGATCAGTCGACAAGGCTGAACCACCAAGCGGGGTCTAGTTTTTTTGTTTTTGATATTTGTCATCAGCCTTTTAAGGATGTTATGAATTATTGTACGGTTTTTTGAGGGTGTGTAGATATGATTTTCTGCCTTTCATAACCATGATTCTTTTCTCCTTTTTCATATCCTGTTAGTTTTAATATGGCGCTGTGCAGTCGGGCTGGACTCCAAGCAGTTACAAACAAACAAACAAACATTGTTACAAACAAACAAACAAACATTGTTACAAACAAACAAACATTGTCCTATCATCCGAGTGCCTCGGTCGAGGTGCCGTGATGGACACTGGCCAGTCAGGGATACTCACAGCTGTCAGGCAGGTGTTCTGACCAGTCCAGTCCTTCATGTTGTCCATCTCGGATTTGGATCTTTGCCTCTGGGACGTCCTTACTCCACTGTACTCTGTCGCCTTGTCTTGGACAGGGAGTCATGGTGAGACACATGTCCACCCTCCACTGTACTCTGTCGCCTTGTCTTGGACAGGGAGTCATGGTGAGACACATGTCCACCCTCCACTGTACTCTGTCGCCTTGTCTTGGACAGGGAGTCATGGTGAGACACATGTCCACCCTCCACTGTACTCTGTCGCCTTGTCTTGGACAGGGAGTCATGGTGAGACACATGTCCACCCTCCACTGTACTCTGTCGCCTTGTCTTGGACAGGGAGTCATGTGAGACACATGTCCACCCTCCACTGTACTCTGTCGCCTTGTCTTGGACAGGATCAGTGACACATTGTCACCTCACTGACTCTGTCGCCTTAGTCTGACAGATATGGTGAGAACCACATGTTCGGATCAACCCTCCACTGTACTCTGTCGCCTTGTCTTGGACAGGGAGTCATGGTGAGACACATGTCCACCCTCCACTGTACTCTGTCGCCTTGTCTTGGACAGGGAGTCATGGTGAGACACATGTCCACCCTCCACTGTACTCTGTCGCCTTGTCTTGGACAGGGAGTCATGGTGAGACACATGTCCACCCTCCACTGTACTCTGTCGCCTTGTCTTGGACAGGGAGTCATGGTGAGACACATGTCCACCCTCCACTGTACTCTGTCGCCTTGTCTTGGACAGGGAGTCATGGTGAGACACATGTCCACCCTCCACTGTACTCTGTCGCCTTGTCTTGGACAGGGAGTCATGGTGAGACACATGTCCACCCTCCACTGTACTCTGTCGCCTTGTCTTGGACAGGGAGTCATGGTGAGACACATGTCCACCCTCCACTGTACTCTGTCGCCTTGTCTTGGACAGGGAGTCATGGTGAGACACATGTCCACCCTCCACTGTACTCTGTCGCCTTGTCTTGGACAGGGAGTCATGGTGAGACACATGTCCACCCTCCACTGTACTCTGTCGCCTTGTCTTGGACAGGGAGTCATGGTGAGACACATGTCCACCCTCCACTGTACTCTGTCGCCTTGTCTTGGACAGGGAGTCATGGTGAGACACATGTCCACCCTCCACTGTACTCTGTCGCCTTGTCTTGGACAGGGAGTCATGGTGAGACACATGTCCACCCTCCACTGTACTCTGTCGCCTTGTCTTGGACAGGGAGTCATGGTGAGACACATGTCCACCCTCCACTGTACTCTGTCGCCTTGTCTTGGACAGGGAGTCATGGTGAGACACATGTCCACCCTCCACTGTACTCTGTCGCCTGCTCTTGGACAGGGAGTCATGGTGAGACACATGTCCACCCTCCACTGTACTCTGTCGCCTTGTCTTGGACAGGGAGTCATGGTGAGACACATGTCCACCCTCCACTGTACTCTGTCGCCTTGTCTTGGACAGGGAGTCATGGTGAGACACATGTCCACCCTCACACTGTACACTCTGGACGCATGTCCATTGACTCTTGTGACAGGGAGTCATGGTGAGACACATGTCCACCCTCCACTGTACTCTGTCGCCTTGTCTTGGACAGGGAGTCATGGTGAGACACATGTCCACCCTCCACTGTACTCTGTCGCCTGTCTTGACAGGAGCATGTGAACGTCACTCCACTGTACTCGTCTTGTTTGCAGGAGTCATGGTGAGACACATGTCCACCCTCCACTGTACTCTGTCGCCTTGTCTTGGACAGGGAGTCATGGTGAGACACATGTCCACCCTCCACTGTACTCTGTCGCCTTGTCTTGGACAGGGAGTCATGGTGAGACACATGTCCACCCTCCACTGTACTCTGTCGCCTTGTCTTGGACAGGGAGTCATGGTGAGACACATGTCCACCCTCCACTGTACTCTGTCGCCTTGTCTTGGACAGGGAGTCATGGTGAGACACATGTCCACCCTCCACTGTACTCTGTCGCCTTGTCTTGGACAGGGAGTCATGGTGAGACACATGTCCACCCTCCACTGTACTCTGTTCGCCTTGTCTTGGACAGGGAGTCATGGTGAGACACATGTCCACCCTCCACTGTACTCTGTCGCCTTGTCTTGGACAGGGAGTCATGGTGAGACACATGTCCACCCTCCACTGTACTCTGTCGCCTTGTCTTGGACAGGGAGTCATGGTGAGACACATGTCCACCCTCCACTGTACTCTGTCGCCTTGTCTTGGACAGGGAGTCATGGTGAGACACATGTCCACCCTCCACTGTACTCTGTCGCCTTGTCTTGGACAGGGAGTCATGGTGAGACACATGTCCACCCTCCACTGTACTCTGTCGCCTTGTCTTGGACAGGGAGTCATGGTGAGACACATGTCCACCCTCCACTGTACTCTGTCGCCTTGTCTTGGACAGGGAGTCATGGTGAGACACATGTCCACCCTCCACTGTACTCTGTCGCCTTGCTCTTGGACAGGGAGTCATGGTGAGACACATGTCCACCCTCCACTGTACTCTTCGCCTTGTCTTGGACAGGGAGTCATGGGGGATACATGTGCACCCTCTACTGTACTCTGTCGCCTTGTCTTGGACAGGGAGTCATGGGGGATACATGTGCACCCTCCACTGTACTCTGTCGCCTTGTCTTGGACAGGGAGTCATGGGGATACATGTGCACCCTCCACTGTACTCTGTAGCCTGCTCTTGGACATGGAGTCATGGTGAGATACATGTCCACCCTCCACTGTACTCTGTCGCCTTGTCTTGGACAGGGAGTCATGGGGATACATGTGCACCCTCCACTGTACTCTGTAGCCTGCTCTTGGACATGGAGTCATGGTGAGATACATGTCCACCCTCCACTGTACTCTGTCGCCTTGTCTTGGACAGGGAGTCATGGGGATACATGTCCACCCTCCACTGTACTCTGTCGCCTTGTCTTGGACAGGGAGTCATGGGGATACATGTGCACCCTCTACTGTACTCTGTCGCCTTGTCTTGGACAGGGAGTCATGGGGGATACATGTGCACCCTCCACTGTACTCTGTCGCCTTGTCTTGGACAGGGAGTCATGGGGATACATGTGCACCCTCCACTGTACTCTGTAGCCTGCTCTTGGACATGGAGTCATGGTGAGATACATGTCCACCCTCCACTGTACTCTGTCGCCTTGTCTTGGACAGGGAGTCATGGGGATACATGTGCACCCTCCACTGTACTCTGTAGCCTGCTCTTGGACATGGAGTCATGGTGAGATACATGTCCACCCTCCACTGTACTCTGTCGCCTTGTCTTGGACAGGGAGTCATGGGGATACATGTCCACCCTCCACTGTACTCTGTCGCCTTGTCTTGGACAGGGAGTCATGGGGATACATGTGCACCCTCCACTGTACTCTGTAGCCTGCTCTTGGACAGGGAGTCATGGTGATACATGTCCACCCTCCACTGTACTCTGTCGCCTTGTCTTGGACAGGGAGTCATGGGGGATACATGTCCACCCTCCACTGTACTCTGTAGCCTGCTCTTGGACAGGGAGTCATGACAAGATATGTATCCCTGCCAGGCAGACTTATGGCACCTGAACACTGCGACCTAAGTTCTTGTCTTGTGGTCAATGTTCTCATGAGCCGTATGACATGATCTTCTCGCGTTTGGTTGATGAGATGCGGCTCAGATCAAGTCTGAAGCGTGCCTAGATTTCTGGAGTGCCTCGAGTTTTGTTTATTTACAACCAGTGTACGGCTCTGTCAGTCACACAGAAGAGTAATTTTTACCAATGATGTGTAGACTTAACATACATTCAGCACGATAAACTCGGCTAAGCTTAAGTTCTTCTGAACTCAAGAACATTGGAAGATGTCCGTTTTGACCAGTATGAGTGTAGGTTCGAGGGGAGGTGACAGCAGGTGGAAACTGACACAAATTAAAAAGAAAAATTATTGTACCACCCAACGAAAGAGACACACAAATGACAAGACCAAACACGACGCGTTTCGACTTCCTTGCGCCCAATCTGAGGAGATAAGTGATGATTCGTTCTTCGTTTTCATTGTCTTCAACGTTGTTTTGTCTTGCCTGAAAAAGACCAAAGAGGTCGAAACGCGTCGTGTTTTCTGTTGTACTCTGTTGTCTATTTCGTTCGGCGCTACAGTGATTTTTCTTATAAGTTTGTTTCAGTGTGGGTGTGGTGTGGTCAGTGTGGTGTGGTGTGGTCAGTGTGGGTGTGGTGTGGTCAGTGTGGGTGTGGTGTGGTCAGTGTGGGGGAAGTCCCTGGCCTCTGACTGCCTGTAGTCAGCGTGGTCTACCGGTGCTGTTTGCTGGGTGGGTGTGGTGTGGTCAGTGTGGGTGTGGTGTGGGGGAAGTCCCTGGCCTCTGACCTGTGGTCTAACGGTGCTGTTTGCTGGGTGGTGTGGTGTGGTCAGTGTGGGTGTGGTGTGGGGGAAGTCCCTGGCCTCTGACCTGTGGTCTACCGGTGCTGTTTGCTGGGTGGGTGTGGTGTGGTCAGTGTGGGTGTGGTGTGGGGGAAGTCCCTGGCCTCTGACTGTGGTCTGACGGTGCTGTTTGCTGGGTGGTGTGGTGTGATCAGTGGGGTGTGGTGTGGGGGAAGTCCCTGGCCTCTGACTGTGGTCTGACGGTGCTGTTTGCTGGGTGGGTGTGCAGGCGGTGAGCAAGAACCAGGAGGATCACCCCACCACCGCCGCCATGAGGAACGTCCTCAACAACGTCAAGCAGGACATCATCCCCTGTGAGTACCTGGATGGCTGGCTGTGTCCGGCGGCCTGTCTGGGTGTGTGTGTGTGTGTGTGTGTGTGTGTGTGTGTGTGTGTGTGTGTGTGTGTGTGTGGCTTGCCTGTCTACCTCACTGACGAACGTCTCAGACAACATCAAGCAGGACATCAGATCGTGTGAGTTCCTTGCTGTGTGTCGGTGTCCCTGTCTTGTGTACCGCCATGGCGAACGTCCTACACAACGTCAAGGTGGAGGACATCGCTCCGGGGGATCTCCTGGTCGGTGGATTGTGTGTCGGTGCCCGTGGTTTGTCTGTCGACTGCCATTACAAACGTCCTTGACGACGTCAGTCAGAGAGTCGTCCTTTGTGAGTACTTGGTAGTGTCTGTCTGTCTACTTACACGTGTAACAGCCTCAGTAGTCCAGCAGAACGTCTGTCAGTACCTGGTTGAGTGTTTGTGCAACATGAGGAACATTCTTTATGGTCAGGCTGGAGGTCATTTCCGTGGACCTAGTTGTGTCTGTCTGTCTGTTTGTCTGTCTGTCTGTCTGTCTGTCTGTCTGACTGCAACACGAGGGACAGCCTCT